>OX155905.1:28368060-28719580 GCA_944588485.1 Phosphuga atrata | reverse complement strand
CCCAAAATCGAAATACTATAGTCTGTTTCAATACTATTGCAAAAATATCGCGAAATTTCGCAAAATTATTTCAAACTGACGCGAGCTCTGACGCAACCAAATCACACAGACAAGCACGCATGCGCACAAATCCGCTCCTAAAACATTCTTCAGACAACTAATAGAAATTGCTTGTATTTTCACGGCAAAAAACATATTTATTAATTACAGGAACTTATTTATTTATAGATAACAATTATTTATTTATTTGGTCAAACCATTAAAAGTTTGGAAATTTAATAATGCAAAAGATACCGATAAAGGACTCGTCTTGCCGACAAAGCACGAGCAAAACCGTATGCCAGTATGTTTGCGCTCTTCCCTCCCATGCGCCAAACGGAGATAAAGAACAACAGCTGAGCAGTTGTCCAGCTCCTATTGGCCCTTTTTTTTATGTTATTTTACTAAAGACAAAACGTAGATCAAATCAAATTAATTATAATGTTTTATTTGAAATATAGATAAAAAATGATCTTATAGAGATTACATAAATATTTGTAATTTATTTAATAGATTTTAGCAATTTCTTAGTTCTTTCACATAAATTTGTGCGCATGCGTGATTATTGACAGTGAAATTTTCGTTTCTGAACGTGTCTGCGTCAGTTTGCAATAAAGTTGAGAAATTTATGGGAAATTGTGCAAGAACTTTAACACAGACCGTTACAATTCGGTTTTGAGGGTTTTCGGGAAACTATTCATAGTGTTCGCGCTCGGATCAGTTACAGTTGGAGAATGTTTGTGAAGTGTAAGAAAATGTTCCAGTCGTTGAGGATGTCACCTGATTTCAAGGTCAGCATCGGCGACGTGATAATGGTTAGTGCTCATTTTTTATACTAAACTTTGCTTTGAGTATTTCACAGGTTTTCTTTTAGATATTTGCTAAAAACTCTTGTCTTAGACACATAAGACTGGAGAGACAAAACTGGACTAGAACTAGACAAGAATAGAAACACAAGAATAGACAGGCCAGACTAAACAGACAAGAGTAGAAAGAGAGAACTAGTCAGACGGGACTTTCTTTTTTAAAGGGAACAGGACTAGACAGGTAAGACTAGACAGAGAAGACTAGACAGAGAAGACTAGACAGAGAAGACTAGACAGACAAAACTAGCCAGACAAGACTAGATAAACAAGACTTGACAAACAATACTAGACAGGCGAAACCAGACAGAAAAAACTACGCTGGCAAAACTAAACAGACACGACTAGACAGAAAAAACTAGATAGACAAGACCACACTGACAAAACTAGACAAAAAAGAATAGACAAACAAGACTAGATCGACAAGAATAGACAGATGAGACCAGACAGACAAGACTAGACACACAAGACTAGACAGACAAGACTAGACAGACAAGACTAGACAGACAAGACTAGACGGACAAGACTAGACAGACAAGACTAGACAGACAAGACTAGACAGACAAGACTAGACAGACAAGACTAGACAGACAAGACTAGACAGACAAGACTAGACAGACAAGACTAGACAGACAAGACTAGACAGACAAGACTAGACAGACAAGACTAGACAGACAAGACTAGACAGACAAGACTAGACAGACAAGACTAGACAGACAAGACTAGACAGACAAGACTAGACAGACAAGACTAGACAGACAAGACTAGACAGACAAGACTAGACAGACAAGACTAGACAGACAAGACTAGACAGACAAGACTAGACAGACAAGACTAGACAGACAAGACTAGACAGACAAGACTAGACAGACAAGACTAGACAGACAAGACTAGACAGACAAGACTAGACAGACAAGACTAGACAGACAAGACTAGACAGACAAGACTAGACAGACAAGACTAGACAGACAAGACTAGACAGACAAGACTAGACAGACAAGACTAGACAGACAAGACTAGACAGACAAGACTAGACAGACAAGACTAGACAGACAAGACTAGACAGACAAGACTAGACAGACAAGACTAGACAGACAAGACTAGACAGACAAGACTAGACAGACAAGACTAGACAGACAAGACTAGACAGACAAGACTAGACAGACAAGACTAGACAGACAAGACTAGACAGACAAGACTAGACAGACAAGACTAGACAGACAAGACTAGACAGACAAGACTAGACAGACAAGACTAGACAGACAAGACTAGACAGACAAGACTAGACAGACAAGACTAGACAGACAAGACTAGACAGACAAGACTAGACAGACAAGACTAGACAGACAAGACTAGACAGACAAGACTAGACAGACAAGACTAGACAGACAAGACTAGACAGACAAGACTAGACAGACAAGACTAGACAGACAAGACTAGACAGACAAGACTAGACAGACAAGACTAGACAGACAAGACTAGACAGACAAGACTAGACAGACAAGACTAGACAGACAAGACTAGACAGACAAGACTAGACAGACAAGACTAGACAGACAAGACTAGACAGACAAGACTAGACAGACAAGACTAGACAGACAAGACTAGACAGACAAGACTAGACAGACAAGACTAGACAGACAAGACTAGACAGACAAGACTAGACAGACAAGACTAGACAGACAAGACTAGACAGACAAGACTAGACAGACAAGACTAGACAGACAAGACTAGACAGACAAGACTAGACAGACAAGACTAGACAGACAAGACTAGACAGACAAGACTAGACAGACAAGACTAGACAGACAAGACTAGACAGACAAGACTAGACAGACAAGACTAGACAGACAAGACTAGACAGACAAGACTAGACAGACAAGACTAGACAGACAAGACTAGACAGACAAGACTAGACAGACAAGACTAGACAGACAAGACTAGACAGACAAGACTAGACAGACAAGACTAGACAGACAAGACTAGACAGACAAGACTAGACAGACAAGACTAGACAGACAAGACTAGACAGACAAGACTAGACAGACAAGACTAGACAGACAAGACTAGACAGACAAGACTAGACAGACAAGACTAGACAGACAAGACTAGACAGACAAGACTAGACAGACAAGACTAGACAGACAAGACTAGACAGACAAGACTAGACAGACAAGACTAGACAGACAAGACTAGACAGACAAGACTAGACAGACAAGACTAGACAGACAAGACTAGACAGACAAGACTAGACAGACAAGACTAGACAGACAAGACTAGACAGACAAGACTAGACAGACAAGACTAGACAGACAAGACTAGACAGACAAGACTAGACAGACAAGACTAGACAGACAAGACTAGACAGACAAGACTAGACAGACAAGACTAGACAGACAAGACTAGACAGACAAGACTAGACAGACAAGACTAGACAGACAAGACTAGACAGACAAGACTAGACAGACAAGACTAGACAGACAAGACTAGACAGACAAGACTAGACAGACAAGACTAGACAGACAAGACTAGACAGACAAGACTAGACAGACAAGACTAGACAGACAAGACTAGACAGACAAGACTAGACAGACAAGACTAGACAGACAAGACTAGACAGACAAGACTAGACAGACAAGACTAGACAGACAAGACTAGACAGACAAGACTAGACAGACAAGACTAGACAGACAAGACTAGACAGACAAGACTAGACAGACAAGACTAGACAGACAAGACTAGACAGACAAGACTAGACAGACAAGACTAGACAGACAAGACTAGACAGACAAGACTAGACAGACAAGACTAGACAGACAAGACTAGACAGACAAGACTAGACAGACAAGACTAGACAGACAAGACTAGACAGACAAGACTAGACAGACAAGACTAGACAGACAAGACTAGACAGACAAGACTAGACAGACAAGACTAGACAGACAAGACTAGACAGACAAGACTAGACAGACAAGACTAGACAGACAAGACTAGACAGACAAGACTAGACAGACAAGACTAGACAGACAAGACTAGACAGACAAGACTAGACAGACAAGACTAGACAGACAAGACTAGACAGACAAGACTAGACAGACAAGACTAGACAGACAAGACTAGACAGACAAGACTAGACAGACAAGACTAGACAGACAAGACTAGACAGACAAGACTAGACAGACAAGACTAGACAGACAAGACTAGACAGACAAGACTAGACAGACAAGACTAGACAGACAAGACTAGACAGACAAGACTAGACAGACAAGACTAGACAGACAAGACTAGACAGACAAGACTAGACAGACAAGACTAGACAGACAAGACTAGACAGACAAGACTAGACAGACAAGACTAGACAGACAAGACTAGACAGACAAGACTAGACAGACAAGACTAGACAGACAAGACTAGACAGACAAGACTAGACAGACAAGACTAGACAGACAAGACTAGACAGACAAGACTAGACAGACAAGACTAGACAGACAAGACTAGACAGACAAGACTAGACAGACAAGACTAGACAGACAAGACTAGACAGACAAGACTAGACAGACAAGACTAGACAGACAAGACTAGACAGACAAGACTAGACAGACAAGACTAGACAGACAAGACTAGACAGACAAGACTAGACAGACAAGACTAGACAGACAAGACTAGACAGACAAGACTAGACAGACAAGACTAGACAGACAAGACTAGACAGACAAGACTAGACAGACAAGACTAGACAGACAAGACTAGACAGACAAGACTAGACAGACAAGACTAGACAGACAAGACTAGACAGACAAGACTAGACAGACAAGACTAGACAGACAAGACTAGACAGACAAGACTAGACAGACAAGACTAGACAGACAAGACTAGACAGACAAGACTAGACAGACAAGACTAGACAGACAAGACTAGACAGACAAGACTAGACAGACAAGACTAGACAGACAAGACTAGACAGACAAGACTAGACAGACAAGACTAGACAGACAAGACTAGACAGACAAGACTAGACAGACAAGACTAGACAGACAAGACTAGACAGACAAGACTAGACAGACAAGACTAGACAGACAAGACAGACAAGACTAGACAGACAAGACTAGACAGATAAGACTAGACAGACAAGACTAGACAGACAAGACTAGACAGACAAGACTAGACAGACAAGACTAGACAGACAAGACTAGACAGACAAGACTAGACAGACAAGACTAGACAGACAAGACTAGACAGACAAGACTAGACAGACAAGACTAGACAGACAAGACTAGACAAACAAGACTAGACAGACAAGACTAGATAGACAAGACTAGACAGACAAGACTAGACAGACAAGACTAGAAAGACAAGACTAGGCAGACAAGACTAGACAGACAAAGACTTTTTTTAAATTTTTAACCCTGGGCACCCTGAGACCGCTTGTAGCGTTTGCATTCAGGGTGTCAGTTGTCATATTATTTAAATACAATAAAATTAATTTACAATAAAATGTGTTAAATGTGTTTGTGTCTTCTATCGCAGTACATGGTAGCTGCGATTAGTAGCTGCTTAGGTTGTTTTCCTCTTTAAAAAAAAAAAAATATTAATGAACATAAATAAGTTCAAAAATCTAAATATTAAAATAAACTTAGCCATATTAATATAATTAAATTAAATGTAGACATTTAAAAATTGGTTTAAGTATTATTTGTTTACGTATGGTATTAACTTTACAATAATGGTTTTTCTCCAAGAGATGAACAGAAACGTTTATATGAACCCCTGGAATTTTTGAAATAACGCAAGCAATCACCACAGAAGTATAACCTTAAATGGTATTATCGTTCCTATTCCACAATTGCAGAGGTCCTACAGAATTGCCCACATGGTTGGCATTTAAAAATTGTCTATTATATTTTTTCGATGTATTCGCAAAACCGATTTATACATGCGTTACGTGGCCAGGAAGTAGGTTTCATTAAAACCGTCATATTTTTATACTGGTACCAACACTTTAAAAGAGGAGTACTGCTCTGGGTGTTTAGAAGCTATTTTTTTAGACCGTATTGAGTCAAACTTTTTGTTATGTAAATATTGGAGTATATCCTCTTCTTTTAGTGACGGATCCAATCTAACATGCAGGTGGTAGAATCTTATTGCCGCTCTGATTTGGTTTTCGGCGTCGTCGTTTGTCCCATGGATAGTGCTAAATTTTCTGGTAAGTCGTTGTCTATATTTTGGCGTCTCCCAGGTCTCGTTGGATTTCAAATTGTATACTACCTTATCTTGGTTTAGATCCGACTTCTCTCCGCTAGTTTTTGCGGTGAAATATACTGGCTTGATTACATTTTTTTCTCGTACCTTATCGGTTTTTGGGTACAATGCAGGTAAATCGACGTTAAATTCCTTGCGTTTTTCCGTCTGTGTAGATAGCGCTATTTCTACCTCGTCGGCAGATTGAACAATTTTTAATAACCCTTTGTTCTTCAGGGTTAAAATTTTCAACTTTTCTGTAAGTTCTTGAGTGATATTCGGCAGAGCTTCCACTTCTTTTTTATCATTTCCTCGTTCTTTTGTGTTAATAATTTCAACTGATCGGCGAGCTCTTGTATAACATTAGTAAGAGGCTCCACTTCTTTCCTGATCATACTCGATAAAATATTCAGAAATTCTGGACTTTCAAGATAGTTTCCCTTTACACGGGTAGTACTTGATCTTAGCTCTCGGGCAATTTTTCTGAATTCTTTGTTAAATTTTTAGCGAAATAAATATATTCCGCTCTCACGCACGACCGTTCCCGTTCAGACGGCGACTGAACAGCGAGATAGACTTTGCGATATCGCTTGAGGCAAAAGTAAGGTCAATAATGGAGAACAATTTCCCCCAATCAAATGTGGCCTTATTTCCATTGTTTTGCAGGTAGAGATCGAGTTCTGCAGCCCATTCCATTATAAAATCACCTCGGCGATCCATGTTTGGGCAACCCCAGTATGGCGATTTTGCATTCAATTTCCCTCCGATTATTTTCCCCTTTGCCTTTGTTCGTATATGCCTGCTTAGTATGTTAAGTGAGGTCGAATGTCGTTAATTTCGTAGTTCGGTGAGAAGTAACAGCAATACAAGATACATGTTTGTAGTTCTACCCATGTATACTCAGGTCCACTACCTATGCCGAGAATGTTTAACTCTAGGTTGATGATTCTTATAGCTGAGTCCTTTTATTGCGTCGGTGTACCTACCAGTTTGGATCACTTACTAGTTTTTTGTTAGGTTCACTTATCAGTAATACATCTGTTTTTAGTTCTGTGGCTGTTGCATGCAAGATGTCATGTGCTGCCCGGAATCTCATCAAATTAATTTGGAGGATTTTCAAGGCCATTCTGTAGAGTTCTTTGCCATCTCGTTCGCTTCGCCTCCGCCAAAGCTTTTTTGAATTGGGACACATTCCGGAATCCGACTTGTGACCCTTCTTAATGCATATTTGGCAATAAGGCTCAGTCTTGCAGTCGTTTGCCCTGTGGCCTTCTTGCCCACAATTGAAGCATAGATTTTGTCTGTCTTGTCCGTTACATGTGCTGCCGTAATGTCCTGTTTTCCAGAATCTATGGCATCTCTCCAGTTCGATTCTTTCCCTTACTCTGCATTGTACCCAGCCAATGTTTAGCCTGCCTTTCTCTATTAGTTATTTTGCTTGTTTCTGTGGAAGTGAAACAGTCGCTACTTGGGTCTCTCCATATGCTGGTCTAAGGTTTTTTATGATCACTTGGTCTTTGCTAATTTCAATTGTGTTTTGTAGTGCACTGAGTATTTCGTCCTTGGATAAAACTGAATTTCGCAAAGTATGTCCACACAAATCAACAAAAAAACAAAATTTGATTCTAATAAAAAATTTGTTTTTTGAAAATTTGGCAATATTTGCCAATTATTAGGACATTTTCGTCCTGTTTTGATATAAAACAAAAGAATTTCGCAAAGTATGTTCACTCAGATTATCAAAAAAAACAAAATTTGATTCGAATAAAGATTTAGTTTCCTGAAAATTTGGCAATATTTGCAAATTATTTTGACATTTTCGTCCTACTTTCACATAAAACAAAAGATTTTGCAAAGTTTGTTAATTCAGATTAACAAAAAAAACAAAATTTGCTTCGAATAGAGGTATTTTTTTTTTAATTTGGCAATATTTGCCAATTATTTTGACATTTACGTCCAATTTTGACATAAAACAAAAGAATTTCGCAAAGTTTGTCCACTAAAATCAACAAACAAGCAAAATTTGATTCGAATAATGATTTTATTTTTTGAAAATTTGACAATATTTGCAAATTCTTTTGACGTTTTCGTCCAACTTTGATATAAAACAAAAGAATTTCACAAAGTTTGTCCACTAAAATCAACAAAAAAGCAAAGTTTGATTCGAATAAAGATTTTGGTTTTTGAAAATTTGGCAATATTTGCAACTTATTTTGACATTTTCGTCCAATTTTGACATAAAACAAGAGAATTTCCCAAAGTTTGTCCACTCAGATCAACAAAAAAAAACAAAATTTGATTCGATTAAATATTTTGGTTCTTGAAAATTTAGCAATTTTTGCAAATTATTTTAACATTTTCGTCCTATTTTGACATAAAACAAAAGAATTTCGCAAAGCTTGTTCACTCAGATTAACAAAAAACAAAATTTGCTTCAAATAGAGATTCTTTTAGAGAATTCGAATTCTTTTGACATTTCCGTCCAATTTTGACATAAAACAAGAGAATTTCCCAAAGTGTGTCCACTAAAATCAACAAAAAAGCAAAATTTGATTCGAAAAAGATTTTGGTTCTTGAAAATTTGGCAATATTTGCAAATTATTTTGACATTTTCGTCCTATTTTGACACAAAACAAGAGAATTTCCCAAAGTTTGTCCACTCAGATTAACAAAAAAAAAAACAAAATATGATTCGATTAAATATTTTGGTTCTTGAAAATTTGGCAATTTTTGCAAATTATTTTGACATTTTCGTCCTATTTTGACATAAATCAAAAGAATTTTGCAAAGTTTGTTCAAAGTTTGTCAAAGAAAAAACAAAATTTGCTTCGAATAGAGGTTTTGTTTTTTTAAAATCTGGGAATATTTGCCAATTATTTTGACATTTCCTTCCAATTTTGACATAAAACAATGAATTTCGCAAAGTTTGTCAACTAAAATCAACAAAAAAGCAAAATATGATTCGAATAATGATTTTGTTTTATGAAAATTTGGCAATAGTTGCAAATTATTTTGACGTTTTCTTCCAATTTTGACATAAAACAAAGGAATTTCGCAAAGTTTGTCCACTCAGATCAACAAAAAAACAAAATTTGATTCGAATAAAGATTTTGGTTCTTGAAAATTTGGCAATATTTGCCAATTATTTTGACATTTCCGTCCAATTTTGACATAAAACAAAAGAATTTCGCAAAGTTTGTCAACTAAAATCAACAAAAAAGCAAAATTTGATTCGAATAATTAATTATTTTTATTATTATTTGCAAATTATTTTGACGTTTTCTTCCAATTTTGACATAAAACAAAGGAATTTCGCAAAGTTTGTCCACTCAGATCAAGAAAAAAACAAAATTTGATTCGAATAAAGATTTTGGTTCTTGAAAATTTGGCAATATTTGCAAATTATCTTGACATTTTCGTCCCATTTTCACATAAAACAAAAGAATTTCGCAAAGTTTGTCCACTCAAATCAACAAAGAAAAACTAAATTTGATTTTGAAAATTTGGCAATATTTGCAAAATATTTTGACGTTTTCGTCCAATTTTGACACAAAACAAAAGAATTTTGCAAGGTTTGTCCATTCAAACCAACAACAAAACAAATTTTGCTTCGAATAGAGATTCTGAAACAACTGAATTCACAAATGAAAGACAGACAAGACTAGTCAGACAAGACTAGACAGACAAGACTAGACAGATAAGTCCAGACAGACAAAACTAATAATAATTTTTATATTTTGGCCGATATTTCCTGCCATAATTGAAGGAATTATAAAATTAATGCCGATTCTATGAAAATTTAAATGAAAATGTTTTGTTATATGAATTTTGTTATATGAATATTTAGAGCTCTTCAAATTGTATACTTATAGATGTTATTTGCGTCAATATTTTCCGTCTGGAAAATAATCTCGCTTGTCGAACAACATAAAATCATGTATTGTTAGTACGTGTTTTCATCCCCTAACGATGGACGTTAAATCCTCTCGGGGCAGTGGATGTAGAAGTTGGCCGTGGCTTACATTATCATCAATCATTTATTCACTTCAAATAACATACATAAATATAAATCTATCTGTCTATCCGTATATATTCTTCGCAAGATACACATTTCGCCCTCTAAACACAAAACAAATATGTTTATTTTTTTGACGTGCTCGATATCCAAAAGCCTCCGACTATTTATAATCCTCTTAGAAATGAACGGAATTACGGAACGAGGAAATAATGGAAAAAGTGGTTTTCAATAATATTTACTGGTTGATTGATACATAAATACAATCTTGTATTTAAGTTGTAAGTTGTGTTCTAATATAGAATTAACTTAAAACTTTTCATAGTGGTATTAATAATTTTATTTGATGTTGTAATTGGATAATTCCGACAATTATTGTGGCAGTTGGAAAGTGGGAAGCGTTCTAAATTTGTCAAGACCGGGTTTACCTAAACCACTTCAGGTTGAATTATTTTAATGGCTTATTTGGAGAAATTTGTTGGGTGAAATTATGAAATAAATTACGTCTGGTTGAGGGGGTGAGCGGAACGGGCGGCTAGCAATTCCGGAACGTATCTATGTATAAGCGGCACAATAAAATATCATTTTACTTTTGCGCTCCACGTGTTTTATAATTAACGTCTCGCAATCACGTTATGCAGATGCAATAAATTCCAGTTCAACTCGCATTTTCGACTCGCATAACGCGGATACCTTGCTGGCATTCCTATTTGCTAAACTTAATTAGTTTTCGATTAGCTTTTAAGACAAACGAAAGCAAATACATAACTGTAAATAGCAATGTTAGAATGCAGTCACTTCTGATTCTTGTTATTTTTTTATTTGTTTGTGGCTGTTGTAGTAACTTTGTTGAATAAATTTTGGGCATGAAAATAAATTTGATTAGGTAAAGAAGGAGAAAATGATACCCGCGGGCCAATTAGTAGGTTAAATATAATAAATTGCGTTCGATGTGTTTGGAGTAGGTCAACAGAGAGTCGTGAATACGCGCTGGGTGATTATTGGCGAACGTGATCGGAGGGCGAATTGGTGGCGATACAATAAAAGTGTGTGTCGTTCACACACTCATCTATTTATGGAGCGACCGGGGCAATTTAAAGTAGATTCGGGTGAGTGAGGGTGTATAGTGTAAACACTACGATCAGAGTAGTACATCTTAAAATGATTTACACCGCGCCACTGGGAGCACATATTAATATTCAAACCACGGAGCACTTTGTATAAAATGCTATGCTAATGTTGAAAATACATCCAGCGGATACACACAAACGGGGATTCTTGCAGAACGTACTTTAATCCCGGTGTGCGTTTTAGATTTAAGACGTTCCCCAAATTTACTGAAATAACATTACGCCCAGAGGAGATAAGAATTCATAACGTGCGGTGGATGCCGCCAGAATTCTGCCGCCACGCTCTCGGCCCTCCACAAACCAATGTCTTCTTCTTATATATGTAATGGATTATTTTCTATTTTACTCCGGCTTATTTCTTATAAGCACTCTGGCAAATTTATACAAATGCTCCATATTGCATCACTCACAATAACATTGGCTTTCTAAAGACCCTTACGTTTCGAATACAAAATGTTTCAAATTTAGTTTAGGGATAAAATGAGTGCAGCTAGACATACACCACTAGATATTGAAGATCAGACAGACAAAACTAGCAGATAAGATTAGACAGTCAAGATTAGACAATCACGACTAAACATGTGAAACAATATATGCTTCAATCTTCTCCAACTTATTAATATGCGTTGACTAGACTTTACACGACTCTAACTTGACGAGCTCAACGACTGTTGAAGATCATTTTCAAGCCATGTTCCGTCAAGAGTCGAAACTGGAGTGGTGTAAAGTGTGATGAGTTATACAGGGTGGGCTATTTAACGCGACCAGCCGAAATATCTTCGTTGTTTTTAGGAATTTTATTGAGTTGAAGGGGCTGATACAATGGTGAAATTTTAATTTTTGGCAAGGTCATAGCTTTTCGTTCTCAAGGCCACCAATGGGTTTCAAATAGGAACATGTTCGTTTTCGTTAATACTCTGTAGCTGATATTCAGATGAATCCAACCAGCTATGATATCATGACCTTAAAATGATTTGACAAGTGTAACCATCCAAATTAAGATGTATTTACCGTATCGAAAATGGTATTGTACTGTCAAACAAAGAGACTGGAAATGATTTTGATTTATGGTGGGACCAGCAAAAACGCTTTGCAAGCGCCCGTCGAAGTTTCGATTTTATCATTAATTGCGTAAAACGGGCAGCAACAATCCACTCAAAAGGAAAGGTCTCCAAGGCTAAAATATACGAAGAAGCAGAGAATGCTAGTATTTCATGATCCCCAATTAAGTAATCGAAAAATTGAGCACTATTTCTAAATTTTCAATATTAATACGTTATAAATGTCATTTGTGCCATATTTCCTTGCATCAGGACTTTCATGGTGTATCATTTTTTTAAAAACCGTTCAGTGCTTTGAATGGCTCTGCGTCAGTTATTAATTAATTTGATTTTTTTCGTCGACGTTTGTTTTTTTCTCATCATCCAATATGGCTCCAGGAGGGCCCTCTTAAGTCCTTAAACAGTGCGGCCTATCGGCCTATTGTATTTCCCCAAATGGTTTCTTTTATGTAAATAGGTCCAGCCCCTGTATTTGCCAAAGGAGTCTGTTAATGAGTTATTTTTGTATTTGTAGTGTTATTTTGTTTTGCAATGTGTGGATTGGTGATTGTTTTGTTTGGCAACATTGTTTTGAGTTGTCATCACTAGCTCCGTTCTTAGCGCATGCATTATGCCTCGAGGTTTTGTGAAGAACGTACGCATTTTTAAGCAGTTTTGTTGAGTTTTTGTTGGGTGTCGTCCATTTATATAGTAATAAAGTTTAAAGCAATGTTATTTCTGTTTATTAATTTAAAGAGAAATTGAGTTCCTGCTCCTTGATTTTATCTTGTGTAAGTTTGAAACTCTCAAAACCACAACATGGTCCTTCGAACCGGATATCAGCAATAAAATGGACACCTAAAACAATCTTTAGATGTTGGAAAAAACCAGTCATCGAGGCGAATCAACTAAGTCGAAGCATAGAGAAAAATTCCATAAATTGAAGACGAGGATAGAAAATGATCCATCAATCCGATATATTGAGAATCAACGCGATATCAATCCACCGCGGAGGGGTATCTGCAAGTTCGTATGTAACTGTTTGTTTCCTCTATTTGAATATATATACTTTTTCCTTTTCTTCTATCAATTTCGATTATCACATGTAAAGTTAATTAAATATGTCGACTCAAGATGAATCAAAACGTATTTCTATACTCGTTAGAGAACGCTCAAAGTTAAAACGCAATTTATCGCTATATAAAAAGTTTGTAGACAATCATGATAATCAAAACAAACACAGTCAGTTAAAAAAAAGAACTGATAAAATACACATAGACCAGGTTAGATTCGAAACCATTCAAGATGAATTAGATCTTTTATATACCGATTCATTATTTGAATCGCAACTAGCGGAACAGGAAGGTTACACGGAAGATTTTTATAAATATAGTTGTAAAGCCGAAGATTTGATTAAAAAAGCCGCAATGGTAACCGCCGCGACAAGTAATACGAAAACGCAAGAATTTGGGATTAGATAAGTTAGTGGAGAATCCGAACTGTCTGTAACGAACAATTTAAACTCTGAAAATAATACGATAATTGATTCTCATACGCCGCGTGAAGACGAATTATCGCATACTCGTATAAATATAGATAGATCGCATATACGAATGCCATCAATGGTTTTACCAACTTTTAACAATTCAAGCGAATCGTGGCCCAGTTTTGATTCCTTTAAGGCAGCGATTCACGACAACCCCGCGCTTCGTGATTCGGAAAGGCTTACATATTTAAAATCGTGCTTGTCCGGCAGGTCGCTAGATATGATAGATATATTTAAAACAACCGATAATAACTACGCGACTGCAATGTCGGTATTAGATAAAAACTTTAACGATCCTTTAGCCGCCATGAATAAACGTATACGGGCTATTTTTGAGTTGAAGTCAGTTGCTAAGGCTACCGGAAATTCGGAACTGCTGGACAACGCTACAAAAAACTACCGCGCTTTTCAAGCCCTAAACCAACCATTTCTGGAAGCGTTTCCGGTATATGCCGTGGTGTCTAAGTTAGACAATCATTCTTTGCTTAAATGGAAGGAGCATTGCTCCAATAAACCATTTCCAACAATGGATGATATTTTAGATTTTCTGCGGGAAAGGCAATAGGTCTTAGAAGAAATTTCGGAATCGCCGGGTTCAAATCAAAATTCCTTTCGACCGATAGTAAATAAAAAACAGCAAAACAGTCTAACTGCAACAGTCAATGAGAACCGCGCGCCCTCTTGTTATTTATGTAAAGGTATGCATTATACGGATGGTTGTGAAAAGCTTGCAAGTTTAAATCCAACCGAACGACTGGAGGTCATAAAAAATGCGAAATTATGTATCAATTGTCTCAGACTAAATCATTCAGTGAAGAATTGCAAATCGCGCAGGAATTGTAAAAAATTCGATAAAAGACATCACACCCTGCTTCATCGCGAAGAGGAAACTATGATTCTGGCACACTTCGCGAACATAGAGTCGCAAGTTTTACTGTCAACCGCTAGTATCAACATTGCTGACAACACCGGAATTTTACAGCGCACGTTTTGTTAGACTCGGGTTCTCATTCTAATTTTTTTACCGAACGCTTTGTTGCAGCAAGGTTGGGTCTACCCCTATGTCAAATTGACATACCAGTTATGGGTATTTTTCAAATGAAAACGAAAATGAATAATTCCACAATCGCAAAAATCTTTTCGAAAACTAGCGATTATTCGGAAGAGCTTAACTTTTTAATCGTGCCTAGAATCACGAGTAGATTACCAGCCGCGCCTATACACAAAGGGCAATTCACTATTCCGCGAAATATAAAATTGGCTGATCCGCATTTTGATAAGCCAGGCGAAATCGACGCGTTATTAGGCGCCGAAGTATTTTATTTACTTGGTGTTGGTCAAATCCCAATTGCAAATCCGACAGCTACCTTACAAAAAACGAAATTTGGTTGGGTTATATCAGGTAGAGTGTACAATCAATCGCGACAAGGGCATCTAATCAGTAATCTAGCTATCGACAATCTCAACCACGATTTAACTAAATTTTGGGAAATCGAAAACGGTCCCTTCGAAAATTTGTTGACCCCCGAGGAGCAAAACTGTGAAAGACATTTTGCAGGGTCGACGACGCGAAATGTAAAAACGGGTAGATATACAGTTAAGCTTCCATTTAACGAAAACAAATCAAAATTGGGAAAATCTTATTATAATGCGTATAGATGGTTTCTGTCGTTAGAACGTTCCTTTCAACGAAAACCTGAGCAATGGAAACATTATTGTTTATTTATGGAAGAATATAAAAGATTGGGACATATGTCATTACACAAGAATGACAAGATATCGGTTATTATTTACCATATAATCCTGTATTTAAGGATGCGAGTGCAACAACAAAACTACGCGTAGTTTTTGACGCGTCTGTGAAAACTACAACGGGCTATTCGCTTAACGATGTCCTAATGAATGGTCCTATGGTCCAAGATACTTTGCTGTCGATAACTTTACGCTTTCGCACATATAATTATGTAATAACAGCAGACGCAGAAAAAAAGTACAGACAAATGTTGATGCACAATGATGAAGGTATATCAAAAGATTTTATGGCGGTCTTCAATATCCGAAAATATAAAAACATATCCCTTAGGAACAGTAACTTATGGTTATAAATCAAGCATGTATCAAGCGACTAGAGCGTTACAGCAGTTAGCAAAGAATGTGGAAAAGGAGTTACCTATAGCAGCTCGTATTTTACGCAGATTTTTCTGTGGACGACCTTCTTTCAGGCTCGGAGACAGTAGAGAAGGCGATAAAGGCCCGTGATGAAATTATAGCTGCTACTCAAAGCGCAGGTATTAATTTAGGAAAATAGGCTTCGAATGAGCCAGAAATGACTAAAGGTTTGAGCGCAAGTTCTAACGATTCGCACGTATTACTGGATGTCGGGGAAACCGTGAAGATGCTTGGCATCCATTGGAATGCCAAGAAAGATGAAATAGTCTACTCTGTTCATTTAAATGGCAATACAGGCAAGATAAGCGCAACATTTTATCGCAAATCGCACGATTATTCGATCCGTTAGGTTTAGTAGGACCTACTATTGCAAAGGCTAAAATTTTAATGCAGATTTTGTGGCAGATTATATTAGATTGGGATGAAACAGTCCCTCCTGAGCTACATACACTTTGGCTAAACTTTCTAAAGGAGCTACCCCTATTAGAAAGGCTAGTTATTCCTCGCAAAACGAGTTTAAATAAGAGAACGGAATTAGAAATACATGGATTTTGCGATGCAAGCGAAAGGGCATACGGTGCTTGTCTCTATATTAGGACTGTAAATCATAACGGTACCGGAATTTCCTATTTATTAAATTCTAAATCTCGAGTCGCGAAATTAAAATCGCGATTAATTCCTCAATTAGAATTGCTTTCGGCACAACTACTTACGAATTTATTGAAAACAACGTTAATGGCTGTAAATCATATTAAATTTGACCATACTTACCTCTGGACAGATTCAACTATTGTGTTGCATTGGTTACAAACACCTTGTAGTACGCTAAAAACCTGTGTAAGAAACAGAGGAGCAGAAATTCAAAATTTAGAATATCCGGTAAAATGGCAACATGTTAAAACAAACGGAAATCCAGCAGATAATATATCTCGTGGATTATTGCCATCGCAACTTATTGAAAATAAAATGTGGTTTAATGGTCCCAATTGGCTGAAAGAGCCAAAGGAAACTTGGCCAAGATTTAATTTAACACCAATCGAAATTCCTGAAAAAAAGGGAAATATTCGCTCTCTCGTGTCTTCTAGATAAACCGCCTATTATAGATTTTGCCCGTTACTCCTCCTTCAAAAAATTAAAACGCATTGTAGCATATGTTGTACGGTTTATTAACATAAAATGTCATAAAATTAAAATGACGGGTCCGTTAACACTAAGCGATTTTCAAATTGCGGAGATACTACTAATCAAAATAATTCAACCAGTAGGTTTTGCTAGAGAAATAGACATTCTTCAGTCAAATAAGCCCTATGTCGTAAAATTATCAGAGCTCTCGCCCTTTTTGGACGCAGAAGGTATACTTAGAGTAGGCGGACGTTTAAAGCTATCGGATTTTACTTATAATCAGAAACACCCGGTCTTATTGCCTGCTAAGCATCATATCTCTCTCTCCAATGGCGCTACAGCCCGAAGCGAGCCCTGGCCTCCACCAAACGTTGTCTCCAGCGTTCCCTTTCCTCTGCCGCCGCCCGCCAGTTCCGCACCCCCAGCATCTCTCTCGCATCCCTTTTCACACTTTCCTCCCATCTCGCCCTTGGCCTGCCCGCTTTCCTTCTACCTTTCGGCACTCTGAGTATTTGTCTCGGCACTGCTGTTGGAGCCATCCGGCACACATGTCCCGCCCATCTTAGCCTGCTTAGTTTTATGTGGGATACCACATCTGGGCTTTTGTATAACTGATATAGTTCGAAGTTCATCCTAATTCTCCAGCCCTCTTCGCTGTTAATTGCCCCATAAATTTTCCTCAGGATCTTTCGCTCAAAAATCTCCAGCATCTTTTCCGATTTCTGAGTCAGCGTCCATACTTCGCTTCCATATGTGAGGATGGGACGTATGATTGCTTTATATATATTACACTTCGTTTGTCTGCTAGCTAGCTTCGAGTTAAGGATGGATTTAAGAGTGAAGTATGCCCTGTTGGCTTGCATGATTCTATGTTGTACTTCCACCCCTTCGTCGTTCTGATCCGTGACAGTTGATCCCAGATATTTAAAGTTGTTGACGACTTCTACAGTGTACTCTCCCATATCCAGATTATTTACTGCGTGTACTGGCGCTACCGGTCTTACCATCATTACTTTTGTTTTATCCTTGTTTATTGACAGACCTATCTCCTTGGCTCTCTTCTCCATTTTACCGTAAGCATCTTTCATTGCCGTTAGCGATCTACCGATGATGTTTAGGTCGTCAGCATAGCCCAAAAGTTGCGTGGATTTATTGTAGATGGTACCGTTGCATTCTATCTGAGCTTTCCTTATAGCTTTTTCGAGCGCGATGTTAAATAATATGGGTGATAGACTGTCTCCTTGTCTCAGACCTGTAATGGTTTCAAACTTGTGCGATGTCGTTTTTTGGATACCGACTTGGTTCCAAGTCTTTTTTAACGTACAATTTACCAATTTAATGATCTTTTGTGGTATCTCAAATTCTTCCATTGTCTTCATGAGAGTTCTTCTATCGATAGTATCATACGCTTGTTTAAAGTCTGCGAAGACCTGGTATGTGCTGATGTTCATTTCCCATGTCTTTTCTAGTATTTGTCTGAGTGTAAACAATTGGTCAGTCGTCGACTTTCCTTTCCGGAAACCTGTCTGATACTGTCCTATAATGCTCTCTGCGTACGGTTGGAGTCTTCGTCCGATTATCCATGACAGCACCTTGTAGGCCGTGTTAAGAAGAGTTATACCACGATAGTTCTTGCACTCCAGTTTGTTTCCTTTCTTATAGATAGGGCATATCTTCCCCTCCCGCCATTCCTCGGGTATCTCTTCTGTCCTCCAGATTCTTCCTATCAGCTGGTGTAAAGCACAGTTCAGAGCGTCTCCTCCCATTTTGATCATTTCAGATGGTATCATGTCCGGTCCCGGTGCTTTGTGGTTCTTTAGTGCCTTTATCGCCTCGCTTATTTCTCTTTGTGATGGTTCGTTATCTTCTCTCAGATCTCTTACTTCTGGTGTGTGAATTGGGTCGTCTTCAGCTGTTTGTCCGGTTAATTCCACTCGTAGTGAGGTATTCAGGAGTTCGTTAAAATATTCTGCCCATCTACCTACCACTTTACTTTCTTCAGCCAGTAAGGTGCCCTCTTTACTGTTGATTATTGTTGCTCTGGGCTGAAATCCATTTCGCAGGTTGTTCACTATCTTGTAGCATTCTCTAATTTCGTGTTTCTCTTGGTGGTGTCCTATCTGTGCCACCTGGTCGTTAAAATGGGCCCGTTTCTTCTTCCGAAATAATTTGGATGCTTCCTTTCTTTGCTTGTTGTATTCAGCTTGTTTGGCTCTCGTGGGTCTCTGCAGATTCTCTGCCCTAGCTTTCTGTTGTTTCTCGCGTGCTTTTTCACACTCTGCATCGTACCATTGGTTTCGTTTTTTCCTATGGACTTTCCCGAGAGCCTCCTCTGCCGATTCCTTAATCCCCTTTGCAATTTCCGTCCATTGTTCTTCAATACTATGATTTTCCGTCAACACTCCTAGTTTTTCGGCGATCTTTTCTTCGTATCGTTGCCTTACCCTGGTTAAGTTCAGTTTTTCCACATCCCATTTTTCTATTCCGCTGCTTGCTGGCTTTTTCGAGTTGGCTAGCCTTTGTTTTAATTTAATCCTCACCAGGTAATGGTCCGAGTTGCAGTCTGCCCCTTTGCAGCTTCTGACGTCCTGTATGCTGGACATAAATCTTGTGTTTATTAAGACATGGTCTATTTGATTAAGTGTCCTTCCGTCTGGTGATCTCCATGTCATCTTGTGGATGTCTTTATGTGGGAATAGCGTACTGCTGATTACAAGGTATCTAGATGCTGCTAGGTCCACTAGTCTCTGTCCATTGTCGTTAGTATTTTCGTGTAGGCTGTGTTTTCCAATCGTGGGTCTGTATACGTCTTCTTTCCCTATCTTAGCATTGAAATCCCCCAAGATCATCTTTACGTCGTTGTTGTGTGTCGAATCGAATAGCCTTTCTAGTTTTGCGTAGATCTCTTTTTCGTCGTCTGTTTTCTCTTCGCTCGGTGCATGTACGTTAATTATTGTCAGATTGAAGAGCTTCATTCTTATTCGGATCATGCAGAGTCTGTCATCTACTGCTTGGAAGTCCATAATATCCTTCCCTACACTTTTCTTGAGTATGAAGCCTGTTCCTAACTTGTGCGCCTTCCCATTATTACTGCTTTTACATATCCTATATTTTCCTATATCCATGATGCCGCTATCGCTCCAGTTGGTCTCCTGTAGTGCCACTATGTCGAGTTTGTATCTCTCCATTTCGTTTGTTAAGGCTTTTAGTGCACCTATCTGGTAGAGGCTCCTTACATTCCATGTTCCCATCGTAATTTCTTTCGATTTCCTTGTGCATTGCTGTGGTCGTTGCCGAGTAGTCAGTCCAGTCCGAGGCACGTTTGGTGGTTTCGTAACGGTTTCTTTTTTTTTTTCTATCTATGAGTTGTTGGCCCATCGCAAAACCCCCTTTTCGGAGGACCATTTCACCCGCTCTCGTTGGCCCTGACCGCGCTTTCCATACGGGTTGGTTACCGCATCTCCAGCTTGGTTGCTCAGGTTACCAGGGTTCACCACGTGGAGGTGAGAGTCGGACTTGGGTAGGAGAGGCTATGCTACAATCTCTTCCTGTGCGATTGTCGTGCGGTTGCGCATGCACTACCCTTTGAACCCCAAACCCCTAAGCATCATATAACCACTTTAATTATACGAGAAACCCATATTGCCAATAAACATGCCTGGACACAAGCTACTCTTAACTCGATTCGTCAGCTCTATTGGATTGTCAACGGCAAAAACTTAGTAAAGGCTGTAATACACAATTGCGTTCTTTGTTTCCGCGCTAAACCGATTTTATCAGATTATATTATGAGAAATCTTCCCAAAGGCCGTTTGAATTATGAACGTCCTTTTCTTCAGACTGGTGTCGATTTTTGCAGTCCATTTTATATTAACGAAAAAAGCCATAGAAACCGTAATAGCGAGCAACTCTATGTGTCAATTTTTGTTTGTTTTGCTACTAAGGAAATTCATGTTGAACTGGTTCAAGATTTAACTGCAGAAGCATTTTTGGCCGCTTTACGCAGATTTTTTGCACGCAGGGGAAAATCTACGAACATTTATTCTGACAACGCCACAAACTTTTTAGGAGCGAAACGCGAATTAGATAAAATAAACAAGTTTTTACACTGAAAGTCACACGTCACCGATAGGTTTTTTAGCTATAACTGAGCAACATATTATATGGCATTTTATTCTTCCCCGCTCTCCTTATTTCGGAGGATTATGGAAAGCAGCTGTAAAGTCCTTGAAGCATCATGTCATTCGTGTTATCAGTAACACGCTCTTAACATTTGAAGAATTTTTAACATACTTAATCGAACTTGAAGGTATTTTAAATTCCAGACCATTAACCCTCCTGTCCTCGGATCCCAATGACGTAAACGTCCTCACTACAGGTCACTTCCTAATGGGTGACGCAATAACGAACCTACCTGCTGCCGACTTTGTAGATACACCCTCGGGTAGATTGTCATCCTGGCAACATGTACAACAAATGAAGCAGCATTTCTGGACACGCTGGAGCAAGGAATATCTACACGAGTTAACTGTTCGCAACAAATGGCACAAGGGTACCACAAATGATATCAAAATTGGGTCCTTTGTACTTATGAACGAGGGCAATATCGCACCAATGCAATGGAGGCTGGCTAGAATTACGGATACGCACGCGGGTCTAGATGGAACAATTGGAACCGTGACAGTGAAAACCTCAAGCGGTTTATACAAGCGAAGTAAAAAGAAGCTGTCTCCTCTACCAATAGACAATTTATAGAACAATTAAAGCTGAACCTTTGCATTGTGTTCGAAGTGTTCAAATTAGTTAGAAGTGTTAGAAGTGTTGGCTTGAGTTGGCATCACTGGCTCCGATGGTAGCGCATGCATTCTGCCTCGAGGTTTTGTGAAGAACGTACGCATTTTTAAGCAATTTTGTTGAGTTTTTGTTGGGTGTCGTCCATTTATATAGTAATAAAGTTTAAAGAAATGTTATTTCTGTTATTTCTTCTATTTATTAATTTAAAGAGAAATTGAGTTCCTGCTCCTTGATTTTATCTTGTGTAAGTTTGAAACTCTCAAAACCACAACAGAGTCTATGTGCTATGTTTTTCATGAGATCACATTGGCTATAATTCTAAGCTCGCGAAATTGCTTCGCATTGGAAGAATATATGAGGGGCAACTTCATCCTCCTCATAGCATAGTCTGCATAGTGGTTCATCTTTGGTTTCCGAATTTATGCAGAAGTTTTTATAGGGCAATGTCCTGTGAGTAGACCACAATTGTGATCTGCTTATTTGACAGTTGCACCATTTATTTACTAAGCCGGTGCTTAGTAGCTACCTATTTACAGATTTCATTTCAGGCCATGGCTTTGGTAATGTAGGAGGCCCTTGCTAACTTGACCACCATTTCGTTTCCTTCCAGTCCTCTATGGCTCGGTACCCAAGCAAGCGTGATCTTGTTGTGTCTTGCAAGAGTCTTAAGGTTCTGAGGGCAGTTCTCTGTTGTTTTAGATTTCAATTTTTTGCAAGCTAAGGCATTTATATCAGCCAGACTCTCAGTGAAAATGCGATTTCTACTTTTGTAGTCGATCTTTAGGTTTTCATGGGCGCAGATTTCACTTCCGCTAGAAATTTCGCGGGCTGTAATCTCGGGGCACATGTATACTATACCCCAGGGATGGTTCGTAGATTCCTGCGGAAGTTCCACTGTACTTTTTGGAGCTGTCTGTGTACCAGTCCAATCCACCTTGACATGTGATTGGTTTCTTTCCTTCTATCCAACGTAGTTGTGTTTTGAAGGGTTTATCTATTGATAGCCTTTTTGGCATTGAGTTTCCTTCAATATGGAGGTTTTACTCTGATATTACATTCTTTATCGTGATGTGCATTTCTACCCTGCAGCATGGATCTTATTAGATTAGGATTAGATAGATAAATCGATGTGATATTTGCACCACAACTGAAAACTGCATTGACTATATTGTCAAATGAAATGTTGTCAAACGCTCTTTCAATATCAAGAAATAGCCAATTCCTTTTTTTTCAACGTCTTTTACATTCTCACCAATAATTGGTGAAAAGCAGATTCACACAATTTTCCTGGTTCATAAACATGCTGGTTATAATAACATTTAAAGTATGAATTAGGCTGGGCTTATTGGTCTATACGATTTATCCTGGATGTAGTATAGGCACCCGACCTTTTGTATGAATGCCAAATTATCCTGTTGCCAGACTTGCCCAGTATAGCTTGATCAGAACTGTCACCAACGTTTCTTTTCCCTGTCCCAAAAGGGCTGGAGAGACACCTTTAGGGCTAGCTGCTTTGCATGGGCAAAGGAATTTAAAGCCCATTCAATTCTTTCATATCTGACAACCTTTTTGACACCTGCCAGTCACATCTCGTCCCCCTTTTAGGAGGGCGTACAGTGTAGCATTCAGTAATTGGCAATATAGGGCTGATCACATGAAAGCCTGCGAAGAGGCCTTGTTACAGGATTTGCATAGTATCTTTCGCATTAGCTGTATGTTCCCTATTCGATTTTTTGATTGTATCAACCGGATTGATCGGATTCTTTACCAGTCTCTTTACCAGTAGTCTTTGAAGTCTGGCTGTTTCAGATGCGCTTTCGACATCTTCACATAGCCCCCTTCCGGACTCCCTTTTAGCTTTCCGTATTGATAGTCACTGAGTGTTGCCGTATAATCGGACCACTCACCTGTCTTTTGGCCCTATTAGCTTCCTGGTTTTGTTCTTCTTCTGTTCAAGTTCCATACTCTATCAGGTTACTTTTCGTTTCTTGTTTCGCTACACTTGTGGACAACGGTCATGATACGAGCTTATGAAAGCCTCCTATAATATTGTGAAGACTTCCTCTAGTTCATGTGCATTGATTGTGTTAGTTCTCAGTAAAATGGTATATAGCTTCAACTCTCTTCTATACTGCTCCCAGTCAGTTTTGCGGGGACCAGCAGTCTTTGGAGTCTGGCTGTTTCAGATGCGCTTTCGACATCTTCACATAGCCCCCTTCAGGACACCCTTTTGGCTTTCCCTATTGATTTACAATAGTCACTGAGTGTTGCCGTATAATCGGACCACTCACCTGTCTTTTGGCCCTATTATAGAGCTTCCTGGTTTTGTTCTTCTTCTGTTCAAGTTCCATACTCCATCAAGTTGCTTTTCGTTTCCTGTTTCGCTACTCTTCTGGACAATGGTCATGATACGAGATTATGAAAGCCTCCTATAATATTGTGGAGACTTCCTCTATATCATGTGCATTGATTGTGTTAGTTCTCAGTGAAATAGTATATTGCTTCCAGTCAGTTTTGCGGGGATTGCGGTACATATCTGTTTTGTCACTATCCTTACCTTCCAAAAAAATATATCGATAGTCCGATAACGACCGTTCTTCGGACACATACTTACTAGGTAGTGCACTAGTGTATGAGGACGCTAATGTCATGTCCATAACATCTTTCCGGCGTTTTGTTTGAAAAGTAGGGCTGTTACCAACATTCAGTATTACCATGTTACACAATAAATATCTTAGTAAAGACTCACCTCTTTTGTTAGTCTTGATGCTCCCCCCAGACTGTGTTCTGGAGCACCAGGACCTCACGGATTACCCGCTGAGATAATAAAAAGAACAATCCAACTACATCCGCAATGCATCCTAAAATTATGAATAGTTGCATCATGACTGGAACCTTCCCCAATTGTGGAAGAAAGCAACGTTAGTGCTGCTTTTAAAAAAGGGACAAGCAAACACAAGAGCTGGGATCTTACAGGTCAATATGCCTTCTAGATACAATGGGAAAACTATTAGAGCATATGATACTGGGCCGAATAAAGAAGCTTTAAATGCATCTGGCAAGGAACTCTCTGAACGAGAGTTCAGAGAAGGCAGATCAACTTGTGACGCCGTACAGGCAATTATAGGCAGGATATAGCAGCACAGGCAAGAAACAGCACACGGCGAACTCGGCGAATGTGTGTTCTTTTAACGCTGGACGTTCGAAACGCATTCAATTCTGTATCTTGGCAACACATTATGGATGAAATGACAAAAAAGACATGCCACCCTATCTCTCACGGATTATAAGGAGTTATCTCAGTGACCTGCAAAATGTTTCAAATGGGGAGCATAGTTTTAATAGTGGGGTCCCACAAGGATATGTTCTATGACCCACACTCTGGAACATCGTCTACGACGGGGTGCTTAGACTGGCTCAAGCGGAAGGTGTAACAACTATAGGTTTTGCGAACGATCTGGCGCTTGTCGTTACAGCGAATTCGGAACAGGCTTTAATGGAAAAAGCAAACGCAGCCATAAACCGCATAATCAACTGGATGGCCAGCAAGGACCTGCAACTGGCACCGGAAAAATCAGAAGCCATTCTCTTGACTGGAAAAAGAAAAGTGCTACCAATGTGCTTCAAAATACAAAATGTAGTAATTAAACCCTATGGGTAAAGTATCCTCTAAGTACAGGAGTAAACTATCCTAAAAGTAAAAGGGTAGTAAAGTACCCTATGGGTAAAGTATCTAGGCATAATAATCGATAGACAAACAAACTTTGAGGCACATATTGCGAGAGCTGAGGAAAAAGAACTAAAAACAGTAGCCGCACTGAAAAAAATAATGCCTAAGGTAGGAGGACCAAAGAGCAGCAAAAGAAAACTGCTGAGCTCACTCGGCCATGCTATACGGAGCTCCTGTGTGGGCAAACGCACCGCTCCAGACAGAAACAACAAGTTCTTGCAAGCGTCCAAAGGAAAGCGGCTATAAGAATATGCAGTGCATATATGACTGTATCAAGGGAAGCGGCCTTGGTAATTGCTGGAATCGCCACAATAGAATACATAGCTTGTGAAAGGAAAATATGCTATAAAGCGCCTTCAAGAGAACACCGACAAATTGGAAGACAAACAACTATAGAGGACTGGCAAAGAAATTGGCAGAATACGGAAAAAGGACAATGGACGAGACTGCTAATTCCGGATATACCTAAATGGATAAACAGAAAACATGGGGAATTAAACTACCACTTGACGCAAGTTTTGACAGGACACGGATGCTTCAAAGACTATCTACATAATATTAGAAAAGCATCAGACGGACAGTGCGACTACTGTGGGCAGGACGACAGTGTTGTGCACACTATTCTAGAATGTGAAAGATGGGAAAAGTAAAGAACTACAGCTCTGAGAGACGCTACTATGGAACCAAAAACTAGTAAATTTCATGCTAGAAAACGAAAATAACTGGGACACTCTAAGCAAAATGTTTTCGGATATTTTGACACAAAAAGAAAAAGACGAGAGACATACTACAGAGTGGAAAAAACTCCGAGAGGCGCAGTAACAAGCATGAGCAAATATTTCATTTCACCAAGACCAAAATTCAAGGAGAAAACAGAAAAACTAGGGCGGAAAAATTCCGTCCGGGCTGCCCACCCTGAAAGAATGCGCAAGCGATACCGGGGTGGCGTACTTTTAAACCAAGTGGAAGAAGGGGTTTAGTGAGTGAGAGCCTCACACACAAGCTGGTAGAGCTTCCCCCAAACCACATATATAAAAAAGACTGTGTTCTGGGCGTTGGCATCCATCCCAACTAGAATCTGGAGGTTGGATTCCTCACAGTGTCTCATCAGTCGCTCCAATTCCGCAGTTGGTGGTTGTTCAGGTGCCTCGTATAGTCTACCTCTACCTCTATATAGGTAGGCAGAGGTGACAGTTAGCGCCCTAACTGCCCATCCTACAGGATACCTGATTCTGGCCGTGGCAAGATCTCTGGAATGCTGAAGAATTTCAATATCATTCCTATTAAAGATGCAGGATCTGTTATTCTGGCAGGTGTAGTTGCAAATTTGCTTCGCCCAACCCCAATATTTTCCCCTCGATTTATCCAGGGTTACTGGATCATGCCTATGCCGATGTCATCGGCAGCAAGGATTATACACAGGAAGCCAGAGTCCGCCACAGTAGGTTTTGTTTACTGACGAATCAACTTTTGCTAATTATGGACAGTGGAATGTGCATGCACTATTGGTGAATCTAAAATCCGAAGTTGGTCCGGAAAATTGTGCAGCAGCGTCCTTAGAGTGTTAATATGTGCTGGGGCATAATTGAGGACTCGATAATTAGACCATTTTTTCAGAGACGGAAATTTGAATGGACGGAAATACGTCTATAACAGTTTGGGGAAATTGGCTGTAAAATGTTCCGTTAGCTCAACGATACTGAATGAAATATCAACATGATAGCTGTCCAGTTCATTGGGCAGTTATAGATCGCGAAGTGTTAAACTGAAAATTTCTCGGACGCTGGATTGGGAGAGGTGCAGTAATACCTTGGTTTGATCGTTAAACGAATTTAACGACAATTGATTTCTTCATTTGAGTACCTATAAATAAGGGATGTTCTGAGGACCAATGTTCCCTATAAGCTGCGCGGGTTCGCGGATGCGCAGTAGTTTTTGTGATATTTTAAAATCTGCGCAGATAAATTTAGTTTCCGCGCACTTAAATTACGAGAAGTTGATTTTGTCTTCGAAATTGGCGAAATTATTAAATTATTTAAACAGACATATTATTCAAAAACAACATAGAGAAGCTGTTAATAAACCACAAACATTGTAAAAATGTTACTTTTAAAAATGTAAAAATGTTAATGGAAACACCCAAAGAACGGCACGGAAAAAAGGGAAAAACAAGAACGGTCAAAATTTGATTTTGAGAAATCAAAAACGGTCAAAAAAATGATGAATCAATCAAAAATGTAATATTAACGAATACGTATCAATGAATTCCTTTCCTAAAATCCATAAGCATATGGAAAAATTAAGTTGCCACAAAATTGGCGAAATGGAATTATGCTTTTGAATTCACCGAATGTATAAACAATATCCTGGAAAAAAATGTTTTTTAACGATATGAAAATTCAACTTTGTATACACTAATTGTAGACGACAGCACCGATTGTACTGAAATACAAAAAGTACTAATTTTGGATTTTAAATATCGTGTTACAAATTACAAAACTGTATTTGTTGGTATTTAAAAGTCCATTATTGTGACAGCAAGTCAATTGTAACAAAAAATTAAAATAATTATGTTGTATATAACTTAAGGATCAAATAGTATATTTTGCAACTAGGGTGGTAAGCTGTTAATTGGTCACAAGAGCGAAATTGGGCTCACAAACGAAATGTGCGCACATTCGCTAGAGAGGTCAATTGACAATACCTGTGTTGTGTTGTGTTGCAAATAATATTTTTTATTACTCATCCGAGGGAACGTATCTTACAAGTTTGGGATCCAGGGGCTATCCAAAAAAGTCTCCGGTGGTGTGGATTCGTCATAAGAACTCTAATCAGTCTCCTTTATCACCATTTACACTCATTTTAAAACGTTTTCTTTAATTTTTATTTTGTAATGAAACAAAATTTCTGTCCCTTTCACGTCACTTTTTTTAATATTGAGGTCTTGATTGTGTTTATCTTATTTATTTAATGTTTTTTTTAATGTAACTTAGCGGTATTGAATATTTGTGTGCGTTCCCCAAGTTATGTGGTAATACAACCAAAAATGGCATTTCTCGCACTAAAAAACTTGCGTCAAGATAGTACTTTTAACGCATGAGTAATAAAAATATTATAATGTTTACTGGAGATAATGTCATGATTGGAAAGCAAAATGGGGTAGTTGCAAAATGTACCTGTTATGCAGAACATCAAAAATTAATTCACAAATTAACTTTACACGCAAATTAAGTTTACACTATGTTTCACCGATCGAGTATGAAAAGCAAAAATTTGAAGATTTAGCTCAAGAGACTGCACATGATGCCATATCATTTAAACTAATCAATGAAGAAATAGTTTTCCAGATATTTCGCAGTTTGTGCAAAAATTACGTTATTCTAATTGACTATTGTCAAGTTAAAGAACGGAATGATTGTGCAAAAATTTTGACGGATTCTCAATATCTTGTAGCAATTTTTTCTCTCAAAGACATATTAGAGGAGCATCTTTTATTTCATCTTTGTACAAATACCCACAGAAAAGTTGTTTTCTTAAACTATTATTGATGCACATCAGTATGTTAAGACGAAAATAATAAAATTAAAATCTCAATACCTGGGAGAGAAAATCTTTTGGAGCAGTCATGTAAAAAGCTATTACCAGAGGATCAAATTAATATTGGATACTTACGTATTAACGGCACCACTGCAATATATTGGATCGAGAGCTGGCGCTGCCGCGCGTATGTTGTCTTGATTTATCAGTCCGTTCTAAACATCTTAACGGATACTTTAATTTCCAAAACATGCGCATGTGGTGTTTTGACAACCTGCAAACCCACTGCATCCAACCAAAGTTGGTGTGTGGTTAATAATGTGGTTTTTCGCGGCGGACAACCTAATCTAACCGGGGTTAAAAAATAAAGTATTTTTAGTTTAAATTTTTTTTAATTTTAAATAAAATGTTTTATTTTATGATTATCAAAATTATTATCAAAATGATTATCACAAAATTTTAGGTGTAAATTGGCGGCATTTAAAAATGTAGCGGTGGTGGCGTTAATATTTAAGAACCTAATATTGATACTTCAAATATATATAACGCAATTTGTCCAACGTGTCTGTATGCATTTGGAAAGACGATTTCCCGATGACGATCAAAAACAATGGTAAGCACATGATAATGATATTATTATAAATTCATTATTTGTGTATTTGACTATCTTGAAGTTTTAATATTTTTGTTTTGTTATTTTGTACTTGATTTTCTTCTGATGATGGCTTATTGTTAATATAAATAAAGAGCCGAAACTAATTGGAAATAATAGTAATTATTCATTTTCTTGAAGAAAATCAAGAATAAAATAAAATTTTGGAAAACAGAATATAATGAATCTTTCCGAAAAATATTCTATATTTATGATAAATTAAAATATTGACATTGATAAAATATGAGATGAATATTCTGAAATGAAATTTACAATTTTAAAAAGAGTAGTCTTGGATTCTTCAAAACATTCGACAATACGTTAACTTTCTTACTAACCCATTCATAATTTTCTAATCTTGCTATTCTTTACAATATTATGGGTACCTTCCAAGGGTCCATTAAAAGAAAAGATCGCTAGTGACAGCAATATGAAAATCTAGGTGGTATAATGAGAATAAAATTACATTTATTAAATGGGCAATTAATTAAAACCGAGTTTTAAAACAGTGGGTTAGTACGAAAGCCAGAAGAAATACATTTTCATTGGAAGTATTCAAAACTATTACTTTGCTATTTGATAATATGGTTTGAATAAATAAAAGCATAAAAAGATTGCGCAATTAATTTTTAATTTAATTTTTTTTTGCTCACACTCGACTTTGGACGCGAGGGAACACTACTGAGGACGTCAGCGAAAGTACAAGTACAAATGCGCCGCAGTCACATGACAAATCATTCATCCCACAAATTTAAAAATATGTCAGCTGAAAAGTTTTAACATAAAAAAACATGCTCCCATTTGAAAATGTTTTGATGACCTTTAGAACGCAAAAAGTATGACCTTAACAAAAATGGTTTTGTCACCACTGTATCAGCCTTTCGATAGCAATGAAATTACCTCTTAACCTTTTTTTCGTCACGCTATAGGCAATGCAGATATTTGTTGTGGTCACAATATGCCGTTTGATAGACAATTTATTATGCTTAACGAAAAACATCTATATAAATTTAAACTCAAATTAAACTCACTCCGTTGGCTGCTTTGGGACGTGACGATCCCGTGTCGCTCACACTACCTGCGTCCATTCCTTACTATCTATCGTCGCATCCTCCTATGTAGTGACGCCCATCTGTCTGCAGACAGAGGTCATATCATATTGCAATCTACTCCTCGGTCTTATAAGGGGTCTTGAGCCTTCCATCTTCTTCTCATAGATCTGGCTAACTATTCTGGGAGCATCCATTATGATCACATGTCCTGCCCATTGCAGCCGTCTCACTTTCATGATGACTACCCTACCCTGACTACCCTAGCTGACTACCCCGGGTTGATTTGTTCGAATTAAATAAAAGTTGCTAATAATATTTTAACAAAAGCTTTATATTCGTAAACACGTCGGATCAAAACAAAACATATATTCAACTTAACTGAAGTTTTCAAGACAGTGTTACCAACTTAAAAAAACTATAAGTAATACCAACCAAATCTAATTGCATTGCCAGTTTACAATACCCTCCCTCAATGTATTTACATTTCAAAAATAAAACAATTCTAAATTATGGTCTCTAGACCACTCTTAATACATCTTACAAATAACTCTCTATTTAAAGCTTTTGTGAGCATGTCAGCTGGTTGCTCACTAGTATTTATGTACTTTACACATGTTTTGTTATCTTTTATTAAATCTTTACCAAAATGAAAAGGAATATCTACATGCTTTAAACATTTAATAGATTCAGTGGCTGCAGTTAATATTGCTAACTCATGGTCACAAAAAATATTTACCGGGCAAATATTTTGGAAACCAAAATCATTAAGCAAGTTTGTTATCCAAACTTCATTGCAACATATTCTGACTCAGTTGAAGACAGGCTCGCAGATGCTTGATTCTTAGAACTCCACAATACTAAACAATTAGAGAACATAAACATGTACCCAGAGGTGGAGTTTCTGTCCTTTAAGTCACCTCCCCAATCAGCATCACAAAAACCTTCTAAACCTACATCTGTGCACTTATAAATTAACTTATAATCTAATGTATTTTTCAGATATCGTAATACCCTTTTCAAAGCAGTTAATAACACATTATTAGAACATTTTTGATATCTACTTAACATTGAGACTGCAAAACATAAATCTGGTCTAGTACCTTGTGCACCATACATTAACCTTCCTATTATTTGCCTACACATTTTCTCAATATTTTTATCAAGAATTTGTTCTTCAAAAATTTTAGAATTGAAATTACTATCCATTGGCGTAGCCATCGGTTTACAATTTTCCATTTTAAACCTTTTGAGAACATTCTCTAAATAGATTTTTCAGTAATAGCTAAGTTCAGTAATACCAGATTTTAAGGTTTGATTTACATTAATACCTAAGAATTCAGATATTAATCCCAAATCCTTCATTTTAAATTCCCTATTCAAAACCTTTTTAAACTTTGTAATATCAGAGTTGTTTGTTCCTAAAATTAATAAATCGTCTACATATAGTAATACAAACATTTTATCTTTTCCATTATATCTATAGTAAAAACATGAGTCTCAATTTGATCTAAGAAAATCCTCTCTAGCCATTACTGTATTGAACTTACTATTCCAACACTTAGGAGACATTTTTAGCCCATATAGTGATTTGTTCAGTTTAACAATATTTATTAAGGTAACTGAATATAAATATCCTCTTGGATTTCCCCATACAAAAATGCCCCAATTACATCCATTTGAAAGATTGGTAAATTCAATTTAGTAGCAATAACAACAAAGAGTCTAAATGTTGACAGCTTTGCTACTGGAGCATATATGTCTTGATAACTAAACAAAACATCCTGTTCAAACCCTCTTGCGACTAACCTGGCTTTATATTGACTTGAACCTTTTTAACACCCATTTACTACTTACAATTTTACTTGGGTCAATTCACACATTAGACACTTTCCACGTATTATTATCAGTTAGTGTTTGTAGTTCTCTTTCTATGGTCCCTCTCCATTTTGAAGCATCACTCTTACTCATAGCTTCTTTGTATGTCACCGGATCGGGATCTACATTAATGTGCACGTGGTTCACATGGAGGTTTGTTTCCTTCTTCTCTTAGGTCTCTCACTGTCGAGTGGTGGAGTATTATCTTCTGTTAATGAACTCAACTCATCCAGACAAGGTTCATCTTCACTTTCAGGTTCTGTTTAAAAAGACGAACTTTCCTCAATATCACTTTCTCTCACACAAACGGCACCTTCCGGTTTTTTCAGTTTCTTCATTTACCACAATTTTAGTCTCCTGTGATGATTGGTCTTCTAAAGTTTCTATATCAATTGATTCTTGCACATTATTAATTCCTTTTTGAAAGAACACTACGTCCTTTTTTATTTCTACAGCATTCTTTTGTGAAAAATAAATCCTATATGCTTTCACTTCTTCGCTGTATCCAACCATCAGTCCTTTTTCACCTTTTTTGTCCCACTTTCTTCTCCTTTCTTTAGGGATGTGTGCATATACTGGTGTACCAATTACTTTCAATTGTTTAATATCAAAAGTTTTGTTTGTCCACACTTCAAAGAGGAATTTTCCATCTTCTTTACTCTTTCCAGTCTATTAAGCACAAAGCCCGCCGTATTTATGGCCTCTACCCATAGTTTTCTCGGTAAATTCTTTGCTTGCAGCATCGTCCTAGCAGCTTCAACCAATGTTCTAATCTCTCTCTCCGCTTTAGCATTTTGCTCCGGTGTGTATGGCACTGTAGTTTGATGAGTTATCCCGCGGCTCGAGAACATATCCTTGGCCTCTTTGTTTACAAACTCCGTGCCATTGTCACTTCTGAAAATCTTAACCCTATTTCCAGTAACATTCTCAGCCTTGTTAAGAAAATCTTCAATACTGCTCTTGATTTCGTATTTATTTTTAACAAAATAAACATATCTGAAGTTTGAGTAATCATCTTTCAATAACACAAAATATTTCGACCCACCTATCGACATTTCTTCCATCGGGCCACATGTATCAGCATGTATCAATTCACATGTCTTTGTGCTAGTGTAATCACTTCTTGCGAATGGTAAACGATGGATTTTTCCCAGTAAACAACTTTCACACTTAGAATCTGAAGTTTGTTTGGCATCGATGTTGTATTGCTGCAACACTTTTCTGACATAATCGAAGTTTTGATGAGCTAATTTTTCATGGCACATATTTAAGTCATTCAGATCTGTTTTGGCAACACTTGCAGTTTTGCATTTAAATCGTAAATCCATATAATAACTACTTCCAACTCGATTTGCAACCGCACAAACATCACCACCTTTGTAAAATTTACAACAGTTCTCATCTGTCATCATGACATAACATTTTTCAGTAGCTCGATTTACTGAAAACAGATTAACTTTCAGACCAGGAACAAACAACACATTATTTATGATAGTCTCAACCCATTCTTTTTCATTTCGCACCTGTACCATCATCTGTCCGCAGCCTAACACACTTATTGCCATTCCGTTACCGACCATCACTGATTTTTGTAAAGTGTCTGCAATAAAATGTGTAAACAATGCACGATTAAAACACATGTGCTCATCTGCACCAGAGTCCACCAGCCACTTAGATTCTCGATAAAGACCATATTCTGTATTTAACACTACAAACGCATTACTTTTCTTACGATTACTATTGTCCTTATTGTTTCTGAACCAACACTGTGACTTATAATGTCCCGACTTACCACAGTAAAAACATTTGTTATTTACATTCTCTTCACTGTTCTTTTTATGACTTTTACACTCGCTTTGGAAATGTTATATTTTACCACACTTGAAACACTTTCCAGTCGTTCTATTTTTCGTCACAAAAGCAGATGATGATGAAGTTTGTTGTGATTCTTCGTTCTTCTCCATTAGCCTTTCTTCTTCCATTAGCAACCTGGCTACTAAATTATCCAAGGTTTGCTTGTCGTCAGGAGCTGATTCCCATGCAGAAACGAAATGTTTGTATTCTTCTGGAAGCGACATAAGTACTTTAGTTATAACAAACTTGTCAGAGATTTCTCCACCCATTTGTTTCAGATTGTTCTGCAATTCTTGAATCTTTGATAGGAATGCAGACATTGCAGTGCCCTTTTCATATTGGAAGTCGACTGGAACGACTGGAAGAATCTTTGTTGAACAATGTGAATGCTGGTTTCAGTCTTTTTTTCATACACACTTTCTAACTTTCTCCACATTTCGGCTGAAGTTGAACAAGATATAATATGTAACATGACATCTTCAGTCATCTTTGTAACTATTAAAGTCTGAGCTATCGCATCCTGGTTCTCCCAAGCAATTTTCTCCCCAGCTACTTCTGGTTTTGTGCGCAGACCTTCAACAATATCCAGCCAACCCTGCCCACGCAACAGCACTTTGGTTTGGAATTTCCAAATGTTCCAGTTCCTTGAACCTTCCAGCTTCAAAACATTTTGACTGCTCTCCATCTTGGTTAATAAACCTTACAAGATCCTCTTTCTTTTTGTTATTTTTATTTACTTTGCCTTCCTGCACAAAATACGTTGCGGTTTTCAACCTAACCTCAATTCACCAGTTAATCACAGTGCAACATTTCAACAACTCAGCAAGTTTTACAAAGTCACACGAGAAAAAACCTGTTCGAATTAAATAAAAGTTGCTGATAATATTTTAACAAAAGGTTTATTCTTTGTATTTGATAGGAATGCAGACATTGCAGTGCCCTTTTCATATTGGAAGTCGACTGGAACGACTGGAAGAATCTTTGTTGAACAATGTGAATGCTGGTTTCAGTCTTTTTTTCATACACACTCTCTAACTTTCTCCACATTTCGGCTGAAGTTGAACAAGATATAATATGTAACATGACATCTTCAGTCATCTTTGTGACTATTAAAGTCTGAGCTATCGCATCCTGGTTCTCCCAAGCAATTTTCTCCCCAGCTACTTCTGGTTTTTTGCGCAGACCTTCAACAATATCCAGCCAACCCTGCCCACGCAACAGCACTTTGGTTTGGAATTTCCAAATGTTCCAGTTCCTTGAACCTTCCGGCTTCAAAACATTTTGACTGCTCTCCATCTTGATTAATAAACCTTACAAGATCCTCTTTCTTTTTGTTATTTTTATTTACTTTGCCTTCCTGCACAAAACACGTTGCGGTTTTCAACCTAACCTCAATTCACCAGTTAATCACAGTGCAACATTTCAACAACTCAGCAAGTTTTCCAAAGTCACACGAGAAAAAACCTGTTCGAATTAAATAAAAGTTGCTGATAATATTTTAACAAAAGGTTTATTCTTTATATTCGTAGACACGTGGGATGAAAACAAAACATATATTCAACTTAACTGAAGTATTCAAGACAGTGTTACCAACTTAAAAAACTATAAGTAATACCAACCAAATGTAATTTCATTGCCAGTTTACAATATGATTAGCCAACTTGTACAGCTCATGGTCTAATCTGAGTACCCATCTTTGAGTTTCCTGGTCAAAAGTGGATCTGAAAATTTTCCTGTGTTACACCTTGTTTACGAAGACTGTAAGCTGGTGTTCCTCCCTTTGGGTCGCACTCCATGTTTCGGCTCCGTATAGCAGTACTGGTCTGATGATCATGTTGTATAGCTTTAGTTTGGTTTTGCTCGCCATAAGCTTGGATGAAAGTAATTTCTGCAGAGAAAAGTAAACTTTGTTAGCGTTCTGTAATCTAATTTGGTGTTTAACTTGCCTTCTGTTGCAGTCATTTATATTGACACCAAGGTATTTGAAGTTTGGATTGATCTTAAACGAGAAATTGTCTATATTAAGGTAACTGCGTTGATCTGAAGTAATGTTTGCTCTCTGTAATGATCATGAATTTTGTCTTCTCTTCATTAATAGTTAGACCTATTTTAACAGCGGTTTTATTTAATTTCCTGAATAGTGTTTCAATTTCTCCTCGATTACTGCCCGAATTACTTTTTGCAGAACATGTTGAAGAGAAGTGTCAAAATAGTCTGATATGGAACCACAGTGTGTGACCCTGCCCTCAATATCTTCTCCATATCCATTTTGACCATGCTGATTAGTTTATGTGGGATACCGTGTTCTGGCATGATTCCCCACGCTGTTTCTTTATGCACCGAGTCGTAGGCCTTTTGGAAATCAATCAATAGGTAATGGACTTTTTTACTGTATTCCCAAACTTTTTCATTGATTTTCTTGATATAAAATATGTTGTCTGTTGTAGATCTGCTTTTAGGGACACCATTCTAAAAATCTCCTATTATGTCTTCGGCGTATGGAATTAGTCGTCGTAATATAATATGCGACAGTAATTTGTAAGCTGTGTCAAGTAGGGATATTCCTCTGCAATTTCTGCAGTTTCGCTTATCTCCCTTCTTGTGTATATATTGGGACAATAATTGCTTCCTTCCATTCATCCAGTCTTTGTTCCTCATGCTATATTTTCAGGATAAGCTGTTGCAGTTTCTTATGGAGCTTCTCATCCCCATATTTCAGTAATTCAACTGGTATACCTTCAGAACCAGCAGATTTGTGGTTTTTCAAACTGCTGGTTACGTCTTCATATGAGGGATCATTGATGAAAAGTTCTACCGTTGAACGGGTATTTTTCTCCAGCTTGTTCTCTGGTTCAGGGCAGTTCAGTAAGTTGTTAAAGTACTATTTCCTTGCCTGTAATATGTGGGTTGTTTCTGCGATGATGTAACAATTATTGTCGTGAAGAAATGATGATCGCGGTTGATATCCTTTCCTAATGTTTTTTGCTGTCCCGTATACTTTACGGATGATGTTTTCTTTCTGGTTATTCTCAATGCTATCTAATGTGTGTTTATTGTAGAATTTCTTCTCTTTTTCGTTTCTAATCTTATTAAAGCATATTGTCTTTCAAACGGCATACTTCTTTATTTCATCTCATAAATAGTTTCTAAAAAAAAGTCCAAAGTTTACCGTGGGACGATTTCCATGCACGCAAGTTTATATCATATTACATGGAATTTTACTAAAATTTTTATTTTCTAGTTATTACTATAGTGTTTTAGTGCAGGCGCCGGGTTTATCACATTTCAATAATAAAAGATATTTATTAGGAATCCAAACAACTATGTAGATAGGGGTGTTTGAATTTTATCTTACAACACAAATAGGTCCTTACGAAAGGTCTTGATAGCCTATTACCTTTTGATATTCTCTAGCAAAAGAAAAACCCTTATAACAGTAATGAACGAAATAGCTTTTCTACTTCCTTGAAAGAAGATTGTTTGAATATTATTTTCAATTTATGTTTTCAAGAAAATTATTATACAATCATTTAATACAATTAACAGGATTTTTTCGGTAAATTAAACGGAATTTTTTGAGTAAATTGATTGAATCGAACTTGAATTTATGCGTTTAGTTATAATTTAATTTACGTTGTGATGCGTCGAGTTGAAAATTGAATAACAATTCGAAACAAAAAAACCTGTGCGAATTGAATTTAATTTAATTCACTCGGATTGAATTTCGAATGGCATCGGCGCTAAACGCAAATAATTATATTGGATTGATACTCGATGAGGTTTTATTAAATTATGAATCCATCAACAAGTCCACGCCCATCCACTTGAAAACTTCGCGACCGGACGGAATGCACGCACACAGTTTTCGCATAAAATTATTTCCCTAATTACTCACATAGTTTGCTAAATAGTTGCTGGCAAACATAGTTGCACCGCTGCAAGGATGCTCTACATACAAACTGCGTTGTTCGTTATTAAATATTAAACCGCAAAATCGACTGTTTTTCGAATATTCCTAGCAATAAATCATCTGATGTACTTGCGGTTCCGTAGCAAACTCCGACTTAAAATGTTACGAAATTTTTGGAGGGGGATTTTCCTGCTGCAGTGTATAAACACTTTGTTGCAAAACTTAATTAACTGTTCATAATAATTTCAGTTGGAATTCGACAAAAAATTAACTAACCAAAATTAATATTTTGCAGCTACGGGCTGCCAATAAGAATACAAGGTTTTAATAAACTATTATGTAAAAATAACGGTTATAATAGAAACAAACATTGTTTTGAAAATTCGTTTTATGTCGGCGATTGCATTTTCTGCATGGGTTAATACAGGAATAATTAGTTTAAAACAATTACGAAATTCAGATTAAAATGTTCATTTTATAAACCAACGTAATAACCTTGATTGTGTTAGAATTTTTTATAATAGACCTTTTCATTCTTGAAATTTTTTTGTGAGCACTTGTCCATCTCCGCCATGTTATACGTCAAGAAGTGCCCGAATTTTTTGACGTATAACCAGTAAAATAACAAAATGTGCCCGAAACATTCATATTCCCGCCTTTCAAACTTGGCGGATGCAGTTAATTAATCTTAAAAAGGTCTATTGTCAAATAACAAAGCAAAGGTTAATAATCTGTGATTTGAGAGATAGCTCGTTTTTTAGCAACATTTTCCTTAATTGTTTCGAAGGAAAAAAATTCAATATCATTACAAAATATTAATATTTAATACTTATAAAAAATTGTATACTTGTAGCCAAAAAAATGAAAAGATTTTTTAATGTTTGACTACATTATCACTTAATAATAATTAGCAAACGTTCATAAACTACTCCTATTTTAATTGTTCAAAATGTATACATTCACATAAAAATCATTTTTTTCAAACCCAGCAGATGTGCACACAAGACTAGACATACCAGACTGGACAGACAACACTATACAGACAAGACTAGACAGACAAGACTAGACAGACAAGATTAGACAGACAAGACTAGTCACAGGAGACTAGACAGACAAGACTAGATCATACAAGACTAGATCATACAGGACTAAACAGAGAAGACTAGACAGAGAAGACTAGAACCTCAAGACTAGAACCTCAAGACTAGACAGACAAGACTAGACATACAAGACATAAGCAGGAAAAGTAAAAAACACCAAAGACTGATACGGGAAACAAAAAGGAAGTACTATTGTGGGCTTATTGTAAATTCACCAAATAAACAAAAAACTATGTGGCGAATAATAAATCAGTTATCCAACAAAGAAGAACGCACGAGTACCATTGAATTAAAAGAAAACAACAAGATATTAGACAAGCCTAGCAGGATAGCTGACACCTTCAACAATTTTTTCATAACTGCCCCAAAGATTGTTGCAACAATGATTAAAGGAACAACTTTAAGAGATGTGCACATGCAGCACAACGACAATAGCATGTACTTACAAGAATTTACATCGCAGCAAATGAGTACAATATTACTAAAATTAAAAAACAAAAGAAGTAGCGGACCTGACGGCCTGCCATGCAATTTGATTAGACAATTTAGTATGGAATTAGTGAAATCAATAACTGACATAGTGAATTGCTCTTTTGATACCGAAACGTTTCCGGACATTTTAAAAATGTCCTCAATAATTCCGATATATTAAAAAGGAGATAGAAACAATATCAACAATTACCGACCGGTAGCTCTTATCTCAGTCTTGGCGAAAATAATCTAATACTGCATGGAAGACAGACTTACACCATTTCTCGAAAAATATAAAGTGATTCCACCTCAACAACATGGGTTTCGTAAAAATAAATCCACTATCACAGCTTTTCAAGAACTGCATGAAAAAATAATATCGGAGGTGGATAATGGAAAATGCCCACTGGTTATCTTTTGCGACCTCACCAAGGCATTTGACTGTGTGTCGCACTCCAAATTACTAGGAAAACTTTATACTTATGGAGTTCGAGGAAAATCTGGGAAATGGTTACAATCGTACCTTCATAGTAGAAATCAGTATGTGAGGGTTGGGAATAGCAGATCCAAAATACTGCCAACTTTCATTGGTGTGTCACAGGGGAGTGTCCTGGCCCCTATACTATTCTCACTGTATACATGTGATTTAATTAAATATATTGGAGAAGATCGGATCACACTATATGCCGACGATGCTAGTGTTTTCATATCCAAAGCATCCATGGAAGAACTACAATCTGAAGCAAGTGAAGTTATATCGAATTTACACAATTGGTTTTCGGGAAATAACCTACGCTTAAACTGTGATAAAACAAAGTACATTAGATTTCAAACTAACAGAAGGAAACCAACCGAGGATATTACTTTAGGAATCGAAGGAAACATCATTCAAAGAACAGGGTGTCTAAAATTCCTAGGTTTGTTCCTGGAAGAGCATCTCACCTGGAATATCATAGCAGACTACATTATTAAAAATGTAAATATAAAAACATACCTCATAAGAAGGATTAAACAACTCCTACCCAAATCCGCAATATTAGACATATACCACGCGGAAATAAAATCAGTGATATCCTATGGGATTCTAATATGGGGAGCTTCCACACAGCTGAAGAGGGTATTTGTAGCCCAGAAAAGGGTAGTAAGAGCCATATCCGGGAAAACAAGAAGGCAATCTTGCAAACCTTCCTTTATAGAGCTGGAATTGTTAACACTACCGGCATTATATATATGGGAGGTTGCGTGCTATATGCATAAGAACGCAAAGCACTTCAAGTTAAATATAGACCAGCATATGTACAATACCAGAAGCTGCCTAAATCTATATACACCGAAGAGCAACCTAACTCTATGCTCTAAAACAGTTAACAGACTAGGAATTAAAATATACAATCACATTCCAGATGACATAAAAAACGAAAAAATATACAAAGTTTTCAGAAGAAAATTAAAAATACATTTAATTGAAATGTGCTACTATGACATTAATGAGTTTTTAATACATTAATAAATTCTAAAAATTTTTTATGAATTACTTAATAATCTATTAAGTAATTTATATATATATATATATATATATATATATATATATATATATATATATATATATATATATATATATATTACTTAATAAATTATTAAGCTATATATACTTTATTTATTTTGTGTCTGTAGATATATTTTAATTGTAGATATTATATTGTGATGCTTTTTTCTGTGTTAGTTTTTGTGTCATGCACGAGCACGCTTTTTTCTTTGACGTATTAAATATGTATTGTAATGTACATCCAAAAGATAAATAAATATTTTGATTTGATTTGATTGACTAGACAGACAAGACTAGATGGACAATACTAGACGGACAAGACTAGACAGACAAGACTAGACAGACCAGACTAGTCAGACAAGACTAGACAGACAAGACTAGACAGACAAGACTAGACACACAAGACTAGACAGAGAAGACTAGACAGACAAGACTAGACAAACAAGACTAGACTAACAAGGCTAGATAGACAAGACTAGAGAGAGAAGACTAGATCATACAAGACTAGATCATACAAGACTAAACAGAGAAGACTAGACAGAGAAGACTAGGAACACAAGACTAGACAGACAAGACTAGACATACAAGACTAGACAGACAAGACTAGACAGACAAGACTGGACAGATAAGACTAGACAGACAAAACTTGTTGTGTTTATTCAATTTATTTTAACAGAATTTGTATTATAGTTTTCTCTATGTCTATCCTGTAACATTTATTTACTCTTTCACTCAATGTTTCTCGTCTAATCTAATAGAAACAGACGAATGAGTAATCATTGTCAAATTAAAATTTGTGAGAGGAATAAGTCGAGTGAAAAAATAGTTCCACGAATTTTGACGGAATTTTCCGGAAAAATATGAAATTTTCCTGCAAAAATTAGAACTTTTTAAAATTAGAATATTCGAACTTACCTTGCGCCGCCGCTCGTCGCCCCGTCTGCCAATATCCGCCGAAATTATCACCACCCGCACGCACTACCACAATTCTGTACTCTATCCGAAACAAACTGCACTGAGCAGCAATTAATCCGCCAAGGACAGACTGGACAGACTTGACAGACTGGACAGACTTGACAGACTGGACAGAGTGGACAGACTGGAGAGGGTGGGTAGACTGGACAGACTGGGCAGACTGGACAGGCTGGACAGACTGCACAGACTGGGCAGACTGGACAGACTGGACAAACTGGACAGACTGGACATAGTTAACAGGCTGTACAGAGCGCAGAGAGTGGACATACTGGACCGACTGGGCAGACTGGACAGACTGGATAGACTGGACAGGCTAGACATACTAGACAGGCCAAAGAGACAAGACAGACTAGATCCACTAAAGTGTCTGGAGGCTCCTACACGTTACAGTGGGGCAAGAGCAGTGTTGGGCATAATCAAATTAATTTTTTAATTGTAGAATCAAACAAGCAATTAATTTAATTCAATTAAGTGTTTAATTGTGAGATGCAATTGAAATCAATTGCTATTAAATCCATTAATTGTGGTTTACAATTAATTTAAATTAATTCCCTCACCTCCGGTTGCCACCCTCACTTCCGGTTCCCACCCACACTTCCGGTTCCCACCTTCATTTTTGGTTCTCACCCTAACTTCCGGTTCCGGAACCGGAAGTGGGAACCGCACGTGGGTGAATTTTTGGAACAAGAAGTGGGGGTGGGAACCGGAAGTGGGGTGGGAACTTGGTGGTGGATGACCGGAAGTGGAGAAGGAGGTGGATAACCAAACTAGCTGTCACGTTGTACAATAAAACTTTCCGCACTCTAATGTAAATAACTATTTAAGCTAAGCATTGTGGCAAGTGATAAAATGGAGTATAATATCTTCTAACCGACATTTATTAATTGTAATTGTAAAAATGCATCAATCAATTAAAAATTAATTAATTGTAATTGCAAAATTTTACAATTAACGATTAATTAATTGTTAATTGTGTTATTTTGCAATTACAATTAATTATTTTAATTGTTAGTTGCAATTAAATCTGGCAATTTAATTGTTAGTTGTTAATTGTTTTCACAATTTATTTTTGCCCAACTATGGGCAAGAGGAATTCGCTAATAAGCTTAAAAGGCTTAAGATATGTTTGTCTTGTCTGGTCTAATCTATATAATTTATTGTGGATGCATGTATTTTAAACATACGATTTGTTTGTGTTTTGATTTATATTGGGGTGTATCTTCAAGGTCGACTGCGTTTGATTTTTTGCCAAATTACGAAGTGTTTTGATTTGATTGGTCCAGGTGTCGTGCATCTCGGTCGCACTCGTTGCTAGAACCTTGAATCTCACTCGCACGGTGTCGCATTCCTTGGCGGATTAATTGCTGCTCAGTGCAGTTTGTTTCGAATAGAGTTGTGGTGGTGTGTGCGGGTGGTGATAATTTCGGTGGAAATTCGCGGACATGGGCGGCGAGCAGCGGCGCAAGGTATGTACGAATTTTCTACACACTTTTATAGAGATTCTCGTGGTGATTTTGCAGGGAAATTTCCTAATTTTCCCGGAAAGTTCCGGCAATATTCGTTGAACTACTTTTCACTCGACATTTTCCTCTCACATATTTTTACTTTTATTTGACAATGGATACTCATTCGTCTGTCTCTATTAGATTAGACGAGAAAAATTGAATAAAAGAGGAAACACATGTTACAGGATTAACAGAGAGCAAACTATAATGCTAATCCAGTTAAAATAAATTGAACAAACTAGACAAGAGTAGATAGACAAGACTAGTCAGACAAGCAGAGACAGACAAAACTAGAGAGACATGACTTGACAAACAAGACTAGGCAGACAAGAGGAGGCAGACAAGACAAGACAGATAAGATTATAGGTACTAGACTAGGCAGACAAGACTAGACAGATAAGACTAGACAGATATGACTAGACAGACAAGACTAGACAGACAAGACTAGACAAACAGGACTAGGTAGACAAGACTAGACAGACAACACTCAACACTAGACAGACAAGAGTAGACAGACCCGACTGGACAGACAAGACTATACAGACATGGTTATACAGACAAGGTTATACAGACAAGACTAGACAGACGAGACTAAACAGACTAGACTAGACAGACGAGACTAGCCAGACATGACTAAACGTAAGACTAGGCAGAGAAGACTGGCCAAACAAGACTAGGTAGACAAGACCAGACTAGACAGGTAAGACTAGATAGACAAGAGTAGAAAAACAATATTACACAAACAAAACTAGACACACAAGAATAGATAGACAAGGCTAGACAGATAAGATTAGACGAACATCACTACACATACAGGACTAGACAGAAAAGACTAGACTGACAAGACTAGACTATCAAGGCTAGACATACAAAACTAAACATACAAGACTAGACGGACCATGCTAGACTTACAAAACTTGACAGAAAAGAGTAGACAGACAAGGCTAGATAGACAAGACTAGAACTACAGAACTAGGAGGACGAGACTAGACAGACAAGACTAAACCGACAAGACTAGACAGACAAGACAGACAAGGCTAGATGAGCAAGACTAGACAGACAAGGTTAGAGGAATAAAACTAGACAGACAAGAATAGAGAGGCAAGACTAGATAGACAAAACTAGACAGACAAGACTAGACAGACAAGACTAGACAGACAAGACTAGACAGACAAGACTAGACAGACAAGACTAGACAGACGAGGCTAGACAGACAAGACTAGACAGACAAGACTAGACAGAGAAGACTAGACAGACAAGACTAGACAGACAAGACTAGACAGGCAATACTAGATAGGCAAGACTAGACAGACAAGACTAGACCGACAATACTAGATAGGCAAGGCTAGATAGACAAGACTAGAGAGACAAGGCTAGTCAGACAAGACTATACCGACAAGACTACACAGACAAGCTTAGACAGACGAGTAGAAGAGTAGAGAGACAGGACTGAGCAGTCAAGGTTGGGCTGATACGATTAGGCATATAAGAGTATGCAGTCGAAATTAGGCAGACGACGCTAGACAGACAAGAGTAAACAGACAAGACTACACACAGACACACGATTAGACAAACAAGACTATATAGTCAAGACTAGATAGAGAAAATGTATTATGATTTCTGTCAACGTTCAAACAAATCTTAATGAATTATTAGAGTTACCAAGTTGACTTGTCTTGCTATGTGGATTGAGGATGGGTTGTTAGATTAATTTTTGCGAAAAAAAAATTAAATTCGCTGCTGAACTACCCTTACATTTAGAATTGTGTTGTGTTGTGTCTAGAATTTAAACTGTGTCAAAACAGAGGAAGCTGTTTGAAAATTTTAAATTGATTTAGATTCCTAGTTAAAGTAGCGCTATGGTATAGTTTGGCGAAAACTTTTCCGCCGTTTCTGCAAATCATTCCTAAAAAACGTTTATACAAATTACTACGCTTTTCGTTCACTTCGCAAAATACCGGCAGCCATTTGTAAATACCGCGATCTTTCATCTAACGAACTCCGAAAATTTTGCAAAAATCGGTCGATACTGTCAAAAGTTATTCCAAGTTTCTGCAACCCTTCGAAATCGTTCAAGTTTCTACTACGAAAGTGATGTCACTACTATTTCTTCTATGTCGCCAACCGTCTAGCGTAAAAATTCCATTATTAAATAAACTATGGCTGTGATTATGTTGGCAGCGCTGTATGAATCTGTTAGTTTGGCTTTGAATCTGACAGATGTCCGGGTTGGAATTGTAAACATCGCAGAAAAATAGCTTAAAAAGGTTTTTGAAGGATTTAGTGCATGTTAGTGTTTATATTATGGGAAAATTATTACATTCAAAGTGTCCTTAAGGTTTCTGAACGTTTTTACTAGTGAAAATTTGGTAAGTACATCGCTATACCAAGCGATTAACAGACTAGTTTTCACGTGGTTTTATCCCCTTTTAAGACAAATTTCAAGCTAGTTCAGACTAAATTGGGTTTAATTTAGACAAACTTGTGTTTAGTTTGTTGTTTTTGCTAGAAATTTGCGCAATCCAACACGTTTACTTTGTCACGATTCTATATTATTAACATAACCTCAAGCTGACTTTTGGGACTAGTTTCAGCAATACTCTACTCTTTAACTCTGAACGATTTTTGAGGATTTGTTTCCAGCCTACACAGAATAATAGCTTAATAATAATAAATCTTTAATCCAGGACATGTTTGTTATAAAATAGTCTAATTCTATAAATGTAAAACCTTAAGTGTTATGTTTATAATTGTTAAGTTAAAACTTTAGTTAAAATTTGTTTTATTAAGTTTAGCTTATTATTAACCCTTTCACTCCGAATTACTTTTTGAACTGATGTGATTGTGTGCTTAATATTTTGAATATTACATAATAGCCTCTGTAGAATACTTTTATAACTTTGTATTATTTGAAAATATTGCCAAATTTTCATAAACCAAAATCTCTATCTGAAATTCAATTTGTTTTTTTTTGTGGATTTGAATGGACAAACCTTGGAAAATCCTTTTGTTTTGTGTCATAATTGGACGACAAAGTCAAAATAATTTGCAAATAATACCAAATATTCTAAAAGCAAAATCTCTATTTGAAGCAATTTTTTTTTTTAATTGAATCAACTTCGCAAAATTCTTTTGTTTTATATCAAAATTGGATGAAAACATCAAAGTAATTTGCAAAAACTGCCAAATTTTCAAAAACCAAAATCTCTATTCGACGAAAGTATTGTTCTTTTGTTGATTTCAGTGGACACACTTTGCAAAATTCTTTTATTTTATGTCAAAATTGAAGTAAATGGACAAAATAATTTTCAAGTCTAGTCTTGTCTGTCTATTCTTGCCTGTGTAGTCTCATCCGTATAGCCTTGTCTGTCTAGTCTTATCGGTATAAAATTGTCTGTCTAGCCTTGTCTGTCTAGTTTTCTCTGTCTAGTCTTGTCTGTCTAGTCTAGTCTGTCTTGTCTAGTCTGTCTAGTCTTTTCTGTCCTAGTCTTGTATGTCCTAGTATTATTTGTCCTAATCTTATTTGTTCTAGTCTTGTATGTCCTAGTCTTGTATGTCCCAGTCTTGTCTGTCCTTGCCTTGTCTGTCCTAGTCTTGTATTCCCTAGTCTTGTTTGTCCTAGTCTTGTCTGTCATGGCCTTGTATGTCCTACTCTTGTCTGTCTTAGTCTTGTATGTCCTAATCTTGTCTGCCCTAGTCTCGTCTATCCTAGTCTTGTATGTCATAGTTTTGTCTGTCCTAGTCTTGTATGTTCTAGTCCTGTCTGTCGTAGTCTTGTCTGTCCTAGTCTTGTTTGTCCTAGCCTCGTCGGTCCTAGTCTTGTCTGTCCTAGTCTTATCTGTCATAGTCTTATATGTCCTTGACTTGTCTGTCCCAGTCTTGTATATCCCAGTCTTGTCTGACCTAGTCTTGTCTGCCCTAGTCTTGTCTGTCCTAGTCTTGTATGTCAGTCTTTTCTGTCCTAGTCTTGTCTATCATAGTCTTGTAGGTCATAGTCGTTGTCTGTCCTAGTCTTGCATGTCCCAGTCTTCTCTGTCCTACTGTTGTATGTTATTGTCTTGTCTGTCCTACTCTTGTATGGTATAGTCTTGTCAGTCCTAGACTTGTTTGTCCTAGTCTTGTCTGTCTTAATCTTGTCTGTCTAGTCTTGTCCGCCTAGTCTTGTCTGTCTAGTCTTGTTTATTCAGTCTTGTCCGTCTAGTCTTGTCCGTCTAAAGTTCTCTATCTAATCTTGTTTTGTCTGGAACAAATTCAAGTTAAAACAACTTCATGTTGCGACAAATTCATATAGCAACAACTTCATGTTGCGGCTTCGTATTGCGATAACTTCAAGTTGCAACAACTTCATATTGAATTTAGATTAGACATACTGAATTAGACTACTAACTTATAATAATTAAGTGGACCATGGAAAGCACAATCTAATCCATCTAGTCCAGGCATGAGCAACCTGTAAGTACCCTAAGTAGCCATAAAATTCATTTGCCGGCTTCACTCCCCTATGAAAATTACTCTACTGCCCCTATGCCCCTAATTACTCTAAGTTTTTATAAACGGGACCAATCTTTTCGCCTTACCTTCTGTCGCCAATGTACTCGAACAAATAATGGTAAAGTAACCATAGTTCCCAAAACGGTTGCTCATGACTGATCTAGTCCGATTCTGTTAGCATTGTAGAGAATTCATTAAATTAAGTACATTTTAATCTATTAGACTACATCAGTGGTTCTCAAACTATTTTTGCCGCGGCACCTTTATCGAGCTAAAACAATCTCGCGGCACCCTTGTCGGGCTACAAAAATTTGACTTTTTGGACAAATTTCGTTTGAAGATTTCTTCACGTTTATGTACTAAATCAGACTGATTGCATTCCAGATGTCTTTTTAATTTGTATGGAACCAAGCCGCTGTTAGCAACTACATATTTTATGACAGATAACGCATTGCCCTTCCGGTGCTTGTTCGATCCCAACAGAAACCAAGCCAAACGATATGAGGTAGCTAGGATCATATTTCCTTATTTTTCTTCGGATTATCTTTTGGTCGTGAGTTGCGCGTTCGCGAACTGAGGCAGACGAACTTGATTGATTTAGACCAATCCAGATTTTAGCTAATTGTCTACAATTTTTCAAAAGTAGAAACTCAAATTCGTACAACTCATATAATTTTCTTTGTACATTTCTTGATTATTGCTGCGGCACCCACTTTGAGAAACACTGGACTACATAGAAAAGAGAAGAAGAAGACAAGACTAGATACAGACAAGAAGGAGACAAACTAGACAAGACTCGACAAAACTAGACAACACTAGACAAGACCCGAAAATACTAGACAATACTAGACAAGATTAACAAGACTAAACAAGAAAATTAAAAAAAAAATATATCGCTATCCACATAGTTTATAATTATTTTTTGGGATTTTTTGAAATATTCATCTTTCCAACGATAAGACCCTAGGTGCAGGGGTGAGTCTCGAATCTTTCACCCAGGGTAACGCAACGCTCCAATGAGAGTGTATATATTTATTAGCCAGAATGATTTCATGAAGTCGGTAGACTGCTGTAGCAGTCCATATCATCTGGCCGCTAAACCAATTGGACTACTATAACAGTCCATAGCACCTGGGCGTCAATTCAATTGAACTGCTACAGCGGTCCATAGCAGCGATAGGGTTAAGTTAAAACTGTAACGTGAATTAACTTATGTGTAGATTTTGAATCAACAGCTTATCCTATTCAAATTTTCGTTAAATACACTGCTCAATACAATAATTATACAATTATTTATTGTCAATACAATAATTGTCATTAATTTGTGCCCCCATAAAATTTTTAATCTAAAAAAGACTATACATTGATTACTAGACTGTGATGACTAGACAGACAACACTAAGCAGCCAGGACTACAGATACAAGAAAGACTAGATAGTCAATGTTAGACAGACAAGACAACTGACAAATCCAGGCAGTTAAAACTAAACATACACTAGACATTACTAGATATACCAGACTAGACAGGCAAGGCTATACTGAGAAGACTGGACAGATGAGGCTGGACAGATAAGACTAAAAAGACACATCTAGACTGACAGTTGTCTAGTCCACAGATAAGATTAATTCAAAAACTGATTAAATGTTTTGAATATTATTTATGACTGGGGGAACGGTGAGTTAGTTATTTCGTCCTGTTTGGCATACAACAACACGTTCATTAGAATTCCTCAACAACTGGTTTTGTTGTGTATGTGTGTGGTGTGGTATGGGGATGGCGCGTGGTCTCTGCGGGTGAATGGGTGGCGTGTGCAATTTTGGTAGACATTAGCATAACGAAGTCGTTTGTTGCAGGCAATGTACAGGCAGTGCAGAGGTTCGAGCAACAACCCTCATATACGGAGGTGAATCCCGGACAGGATGCCCTCCTCATCTGCAAAGTCTTCAATAAAAGGGGATCATGCTCGTGGCAGAAGGATAATAAGGTAAGGTTTCATTTCGTTTGAGAAATGGTCTCGCGTCCTTTCTTTGTCTCGGTTTTTTGTTTACAGAAATTTAATTTTATCTCTCAGCCATACATGATATACTTTATCTTAATCTTTATCTCCTATTGTATTTAATAAAAATATTTAAATTTGTTACAATTTCGTTGTTGGAAAAAAAATTATCGATTTTTTTAAATATATTTTAAAACCTTATTGTAAATAATTTGGATGTTCAATGCAAAAAAGTTGATATTTGTTTTTTTCAATTAGTTATAAACAATTTAAAAGTGATAAAATTATAAATTGCTATTAGTGAAACATCAGAACATATTAAATTTCTAAATGAAATGTTATTGCACTTGGTCAACAGTAAATTTGAAGTGAAAAAAATCAAATTTGAAGTGAATTGACAAAAAAATGCACGGGTAGAAATTACCTTTGCTACGTCACACTGTGTTTTCGGCCTTTTTAATTTTTTAATTACAACGAAAAAAACAAAACAAAACATTGCTTTGTTATAAAACTTATATACGATCTTTCGATTTATGAAAAAAAATTCAAATACCCAATTATGAAATTTGCTAATATATTAAGACAATGAAAAAAGTTTTTAAAGGAAATCTAACTAATCTTGGTTTTTCTTTCTACTCTTATTATTATAGATGTTTCTGTCAAAGCAGTTTTGTCTGTCTAATCGCGTCTATTGAGTCCTACGTGTTCAATTTTGTCTATGTGGTTGTCTATCTTGTCCAATTTGTCAAAAAGTGTAATAAATCCCAGACGATTTTTGTTATAAATAAGTTTTAATGTTAGGGTAAGCATTTTATGACGTCCGGTTTTTTTACGAGCGCGTTTGTGAGGCCATAGAAGAGATTGACAGAGGAAATGTACAGGCGTCAGGAGAAAGGCCAGGAAAAGAGCCGGACGGAGCAGAAAAAATGTGGGGCAAATATGTTACACACCCGCGGTCCGGCCTCATATCCAGATATTGTCCGACTTTATCACACTTTATGGGATATATATTAGTTTTGCCGCTCGTTTCGATCCGTCGAACGAAGCGACCGCAGGAAAATCCTCGAGTTGGATTACTGGGTTTGATTAGTCGACGGGATATAAGTCAACGGAAGTTTCCCTTTTCTTTCTTATTTATTTGAGAGTTCTTTTTATTTACTTCCGGAAACACTGAGTGATAAGTGTTTGTAGTTGATACAGATGAACTACCTCAATTGTGTTGGAGCTTGATAGATATATAAAGGCAGACAACACTAGACAGCGAAGACTAGACAGACAAGACTAGATAGACAAGACTAGACAGACAAGACTAGACAGACAAGACTAGACAGACAAGACTAGAGAGACAAGACTAGACAGACAAGACTAGACAGACAAGATTAGACAGACAAGACTAGACAGACAAGACTAGACAGACAAGACTAGACAGACAAGACTAGACAGACAGGACTAGACATACAAGACTTGACAGACAAGACTAGACAGACAAGACTAGACAGACAAGACTAGACAGACAAGAATAGACAGACAAGACTAGACAGACAAGACTAGACAGACAAGACTAGACAGACAAGACTAGACAGACAAGACTAGACAGACAAGACTAGACAGACAAGACTAGACAGACAAGACTAGACAGACAAGACTAGACAGACAAGACTAGACAGACAAGACTAGACAGACAAGACTAGACAGACAAGACTAGACAGACAAGACTAGACAGACAAGACTAGACAGACAAGACTAGACAGACAAGACTAGACAGACAAGACTAGACAGACAAGACTAGACAGACAAGGCTAGACAGACAAGACTAGACAGACAAGACTAGACAGACAAGACTAGACAGACAAGACTAGACAGACAAGACTAGACAGACAAGACTAGACAGACAAGACTAGACAGACAAGACTAGACAGACAAGACTAGACAGACAAGACTAGACAGACAAGACTAGACAGACAAGACTAGACAGACAAGACTAGACAGACAAGACTAGACAGACAAGACTAGACAGACAAGACTAGACAGACAAGACTAGACAGACAAGACTAGACAGACAAGACTAGACAGACAAGACTAGACAGACAAGACTAGACAGACAAGACTAGACAGACAAGACTAGACAGACAAGACTAGACAGACAAGACTAGACAGACAAGACTAGACAGACAAGACTAGAGAGACAAGACTAGACAGACAAGACTAGACAGACAAGACTAGACAGACAAGACTAGACAGACAAGACTAGACAGACAAGACTAGACAGACAAGACTAGACAGACAAGACTAGACAGACAAGACTAGACAGACAAGACTAGACATACAAGACTAGACAGACAAGACTAGACAGACAAGACTAGACAGACAAGACTAGACAGACAAGACTAGACAGACAAGACTAGACAGACAAGACTAGACAGACAAGACTAGACAGACAAGACTAGACAGACAAGACTAGACAGACAAGACTAGACAGACAAGACTAGACAGACAAGACTAGACAGACAAGACTAGACAGACAAGACTAGACAGACAAGACTAGACAGACAATGCTAGACAGACAAGAGTAGAAAGACAAGACGAGACAGACAAAACTAGACAGACAAGACTCACCAAATCCCCTATTCCACCTTGGCTTTTAGTATGCGCCACCCCGGTATCGCATATATTGCATTCATTCAGGGTGGGCAGCCCGGACGGTTAATGAAAACCGCCATAGTTGTCGCCTCCCCGACCAGGATTCGAACCCGGGTTTCCCGCATTGAAAGGCGGGTATGTTGTCAACTACACCACCGAGGAGGACAGACAGACAAGACTAGACAGACAAGACTGGACAGACAAAAGGGAAGTCAGCAGCTAGATTATGTAAAACGAGATAGTTAAAAGTAGTATATTCAGAAATGGAATTGATTTGCGGTTTCGTGTAAAAGCTTTGCATTATTCGTTTTATGGAAATTAGTTTTGCGAAACTGTAAGTGAAATAGCAGATGTTTATGAAACCGTTTTGCATATACGTACTAAAAACTAACCCCAACAAACAGTTAGAACTAAGTGCAAAGTTTAATAGGTACGTTACAACCAGGGACGGAATACACGCGTATTCAATGCATGTTCCGAACAGTTCCCTCTCTGTTTTTACATCGAGCAAACAGTTACATTTTGTTTTACACATTCCGCACGGTTTTCTCTAGAAATTTGCGCACACCTAGCCAACGACTACATCATCCGCATTTAACTCTCGCCGCTCACAATATTAAATAAACACAAAACTAGTTTCATTTGCAACACCATAAAACACGTTTATAATTAAATATAACAACTTCTACAAGTAGGCTAAAACTGTCCAATCTTTACACGAATAACAGTAATTATCACTACGTTTAATATTGACGAGTTATGAATAATTTAATGAAAAATGAAAGCTGGAAATTGTTTGGCGGAAAAATCAATGTCTCTTCAATTGATTTGGGTCCGTTTTAATTGATGGACTAGCTTTCACATATTTACATAATTTTAATTATAATTCCGTTTTCAACATGGAGAACGTTTTGTAATTACCAATTTATAATCTGCTATCCTGATTAATTGACGGTAGATAATTAATGAAAATAATTAGCCCTGTAAATATCATTATGTTTCGAGTATACATGAATCAAACCGAATTAAAACAGAATTGACAAATTACAGAAAAAATAATAAACAGACAAAACTAGACAGACAAGGTTACACAGACTAGACAAACCAGTCTAGACAGACTAGATAGACATAGATACACATACTAGGCAGACATATACTCTTTTTCTCTAGATTTTCCTGCAGCCGTCCGTTTAGTGTAGCTTTTTTTATTTTCTTGACCTTGGCAGCCTGTGTTTTGGAGCGTATTCTTCTTAAAAACCACCTTTGATAAACCACCCCTTCCTCCACTGTGTTCGTCCAGATAGTCTATGTGACACAGCCAATACTAGAGAGATAAGACGAGACCGACAAGACTAGACCTACGGGACTAGACGGACAAGACTAGACAGGTAAAACTTTGTCTAGACATTGAATTTAGGTTCATTTTCCTCTTGTTTTAAAGTCGTTTTGGATTGAGATTGCGTAAAGTAGCGTGAAACAAACATCTCATTTCCGATTATGAGCTTATATAAAAGTAAATAGTGGAAGAGAGGGAGAAATCTTGCAAAAAAAGTTGCAAAAAGAGGTAGGAGAGTATGAATTAAAACAAATGAAAGGAGTTTAGCAAATGAAAGAAGTCGACTGAATGGCGAGGACTGAAAGGGCTAGACTACATTGGAAGGGTAGCGAAAGAGCGAAGAAAGAAGAAAAAAAGGTAGAGATAGGTACGTTTATTTTGCGACAGATAAATAAATTTGTTTAGGTAAATGGAAATCCATTTTATATTTAGTTCTTCTTTTTTTGTGTGCTTTTGTTGGATTTCTCGTCAAAAGTTTAGATTGAGGATTATTTTATTTCACTTTATTCCTGGCTTATAAATATTAATTCCTCCTTTAAACATCATTCTGTTTTTAAAAACTTATTTCCTTTGCATTCAATTTATATGTTTGCTTTGGTCCTAAAAAGCAAATAAATTAATCTTGAGCTTTGCACTTTCTCCGCCTGATAAAATCTCATGAAAACTTCAAAACAGCTTCCATCTATCATTTGAAATCATTTTTTGTTTTTCATTGAGTATTGTCTTACTACATTCAGACAAAAGCATTTGTCGCCATTTATCTCCATTTTTTCTGCATACTCTATTTGATCAGTCGTTTCCTCTGTGATTCACAACAGAGCTGAATATTGCTCGACCTCCGCCTCCTCGCCTTCCGTGCTCTGATGAACACACGCGCTCATGTGATTTTATAAAATCATATTTTACTTACCTTTGAAACCCTTTGTTGCTTTGTATTATCATGACAAGCGAACTCAAACACACGCACATACACAGACGCGCACGCAGACACACACATACTCAAGCATAGTGGAGTTCTTATAAAAAAATCCCTTTACATAAGCGACGCACAAAACGGGTTATGTATTATGTTCTCTAGTTTACTTTACGTATTAAGTTTATTCAGCAATGCATTTACTAATAATACCACACAGGTTTTTTAATTTAATTTCTTTACATTGTGCGCTTTGAGATGAATTCTGGAAAGAGATTTTTTATAGTTGCAGGCAATAATTCTAGACAAATATGACTACACAGACGAGGCCAGATAAATTAGACAAATTTGACAATCAATACAATCTTCTGTACAAATGGAATAGTTAAATTAGATTTAATCTTGTGGAATTTATTTGTTTCGAGTTTGTTACGTTGGTGCGGTGGTAAGAGGGTCAGCGTATGAAAATCTGCGGTGTCTATTATGTGAAGTTTGAAACTATTAGAAGGTTCGGGAGGGGAATAACAATTTGTGCAGCTCTCGGTTTAGCTTGGGCTCAACAATAACCCCCGCCGAACGTGTAATAACTAATGGATTACTCCGAAAATGGATTATAAAATGGTAACACACGTGCAGATAAAGCCGAATAGAATTTCGACAACATATAATGAATGTATCCAGGGGCCCTCACACGGCCAATATAATTACTTCAATATTATTAATATTTTAAAAGCAAAAATATAACACGGTCAATATAAAAGTTATAACTCGGTTCCCCTTCTTGCTAATTGTTACATTCATATTTACAGCATGAGATTTTCATATTAACCCTTTCACCGCCATTCCGGGAGATGTGACCTGGGGCCCTGAATTTATACAGCGCCGTCCCGGGCGATGTAGTCCGGTGTTTCTTTTTTTACCAACGCCATCTAGTTTTGTACTGGATTACTAAACGAGTAACGAGCCGGCACTGAACTTAAAGGTGGAGAGAATCGCGATTATTTGTAATTTTTTTTTCAATATTCAAATATTACGCAACGAATAGAAATTTAAAAATAATTTCACCGACCTGTCGTCTCCGGGGGCGGCTGGGCGAATTTTTTCAGGTTTTTCACTCTTTCTCCACACAAATCGGACATTTTTCGTCGCGCGGACGTGGTTCCGGCGCCGGGGTGTCCGGAACGTCGCCGTCCATCCGACTGTCACCTCACTTTTCGATATTTTTACTTAAAATTTTTGGTACGTGCGAAAACCTCAAATTTTCTTGCAAAAAAATCGTCATTTTTGGACGCCTAAATAACGCGATCGGGAAGCGTTATCGAAAATTGCCATGCGTGGGGTCGTTCGTCTATTCTTTGGCTATAAGAATCTGATGCACCGCCGCAACAGGCGGCGTTTGAGTCGGGGGACCCGGATTCGCAGAAAAATGTGAATAACGTCGCCGACAAATGTCGCGCAGCGACGAGAGTGGTTTCGGAGGACGCGTCTACGGACGCATCTGTCTAAGTTTTCTACCGAACATCTTTCGTGATATTCATTTTCCCCTGCAATTTTCGCCTTTACCGCCTTGACGAAAAAGTGGTAGTTTTTGTACCGTTAAAAACCGTTCGGAATGAATCGCCAAGTCATGACGGAAGCGCAAATTTCGATCAATTCTGATGACGACTGATGTGTGGCGTTTTCCGAAATTCACCTGTGGAACCAGAAAATTCGGCTTTTTTATGCCCGCAGAGGCGGCAGATCTTCGCTGTTTTAACCGCGCGTCTTCGATGCTTTAACTGCAAATGTCCGTCCGCATGTGTGAATATCCTCCGCCCTGCCGCCACTTTCCAGAGGGTCAAAACCACCCCGAAAATTGAGGTTTTTTTGCGGAAACGGCCCGACGGAAGCGGAGGCGGCGGCGCAAACCGGGATTTGTACATTTTTCTGGTGTAGAACCGAGAGCCCCGTCGAGCGGTGCCAATTTTCGCGACTCAACTCCCCCAGGTTCGGATGCACCAGACCGAACCCTAAAATCACATTTTTTTACCTTCGAGGCACATTTTGCGTCGAAGCTCGAAATTTTTTGCCGGATGCTTTACCTGCCGTCGCGTCTCGTTTTTAGAGGCCACGCTCTCCGTCCTGCGGCGTCCCGCTGGTGCAAGAGAAAATGCAACTTTTTTTTGCCGATTTTGCAATCACTTCCACGAACACTTCTCTTCAGAAAACTTGCCTGCAGCTATTCCGGCAAAGAATTTTTAAGTTTCGACAACTTTTGCGAATCTGCGACAGTTTAAAGAGAAAAGTGAAAAAAACAGAGGCGTTTTGCGGTGATACCTAGAACGTCCGAACCAATTGACGGATCGGTACGGAACCGGCGCCGTTCGATTGTGCATAGAATAGGGTTTCGGAATATCCGCACTTTTTCAAAACTGCGGTTTTCGGTTTTTGGAAATTAAAAACCGCGATTTCGGTTTCGGGTTCGGTTTTTAAGGGCTTCTGGTATTTGTCTGTGTCTGATATTTCAACGAGATCCTAGTTTTTTCCAAAAGTCGGGGCTTAGGGAAAATGATTTTTCGGCGTAGGTTTTTAAGCTTTAATTGTAGGGAGCGCTTGAAACAAAATATTTTATCTTTTTGTTCTCTCAGAAGTTCTTTTATATGTAGCTCTCCTCTTCATCTCCTGCTTCATAGAATTAGAATAGCGATTTGTTTGCATATAAGTATTTTTGTTTAATACATTTTGAATAGCTTTTTGAACTTCGTCTTGCAAGTAATAATTTGGCTTGGTCACTTCTTCCAATTCTTCTGAATTTGCCGAACATTCACCTTAGACTTCAACCTTATTGTTGTCTGGATAAAGTCGTTCAAAAAGATTTTCGACCAATATTAAAACAGACTTTGTTGGAACTTTCGAAGGATCTAATAAGCATCTAGCCAATTCTGTTCGATGATATGTTCCATGATATTTTCATTGAAGCTTTGCTTATATCAGAACCAATTAATTTCTTTTCCAAGAATCAGCAAGACAATCTGTGCTATTTTTTCAATTACCCGGGCACCGCCATGTGTGACCGTATCATTTCTGAAACTGATACTAAATGTATCTAAATGTTTACCAACACTTATTGCGATATTATTTTCAGAACAAGTTCCTTCAATTCGCAGAAAGCCTAAATTGCAATAAAAATTTTGGCAAGATTTGGTTGGGATACCGGCCAGCTTTCCGAATAAATGCTGAATTTGAAATTGCTCGAACAGATATACCGTCGATGGTTGCCATTTTTGCAACAACAGTTTGCAATGTTTCAAAAAGAGCACTAATTCATTGTACTTTATTTTTATTAATTTTTTGAAAAAACCGAAAACCGCGGTTCTTTATGACGGTTATGCGGTTTCGGTTTTTGCACAGAAAACGGCGGTTTTGCGGTTCGGATATATCCGAACCAGAAACCCTAGCATAGAACCTGTTAGTTTGTTTTCGAGTTTAATCCCGATTGCGTTGAAGACGGCGTTGCGACGCCATAAATACGACGCTTTTTGGACGCCCAGGAAGACTTCCACAGAATCGCCAAATTAAACTCTGCGGGAACGGTTTCGCGCAAATAAGCGGTATCTCGCTGCGTCGTTTGAAACCGTCGCGACGCCCGCCGAAAATCGCTGTATTGCGGGAAACAAATGACGAAAGTAAAACGTCCATATTTTTGCAGCCTCTCGGTGAATGTTCTGAATTTTTCAGTGGATTATAGAATGGTGTTTTGGCTTTCCGCACCCATCATTGGACGTCGCGGAATCGCGTAGTGATACCCACTTATAACTGTTAATCTTCGCAGAGAAAAACTTGAATGCCGAATTGGCTGCCCCAAATCGGCATTGAAGCATGTCGCGTTTTTGAAATTCCAAGTTGACCGACACGTGGGCTCCGCCGAGCCGCGCATTTTGGTACCGGCGTCGCGTCGCCACCACCACGGAGTCCCCCGCCACAGTTCGAAATGTATCTGCTCTCCTTCGCTGGAAGGTGCAATCAGTCTGACCGCTGCAGTGTCGCCCTTTCTGGGCACAGCTACTCGAAACTGCACGTGTTCGATTCGGAACGGACGCCCGCGCCTCTTTTGCGTGTATAGGTTGGCGATCCTACCCGTCCCCGTCGAGCTGCCGACGTTAGAAAATATCACTCTTTTTTTGCACGATTTTTTGACATTTACCCCACTCACCGCGCGACCAATCCGACTTTTGCGGCACGAGGCGATGCCGCCCGCCGATACAGGTATTTCGGTATCACTCGCGGCTTCATGCGTTGCTCCTCCATCCTGTACGTCCAAAATGCCGAAAAAAATCTGCAACCGCCTCTATGGCCGGCAATTTGCGAGTTCGAAGGTCATCGGCGAAAATTTAAGTTCGCATCGCGCAGGACAGATGCGGTGATCTAAAAAAACGATCCGGAAAATATCTCCGTAAATGTGCGGGGTGCATTGTAAAAGTGCACCTTCAAGTTTGCTGCTGTCTGCGTTCAACTTGTCGCAGCGGACTCGTGAGTTTTCGACGCAGTTCTTTAGATTGAACCTATGGCTTTGCGGCAGTGTAACCGGCGTCGCCGCCGGGCAGCGAGGGGCCGAGTTATGGAGGAGCAAAGGATTATAGAGGATTGCAGAGGAGCTATTTTCCGCTTTTGATCAATAGGTGATCAATGTGTAAGGGGGTGAAACATAACTACTGGCATTTTATAAATACTGGTGCTGTGTGTTATTCGATAAAGGTTAAAATTGACATGGCCGTGAATGGGTTAATAGTATAAAGCAGGGGTTCCCAACCTTTATGCACTTAAGAGCGCGTACTATATTACAGGTCAGGTGGCGGGTACCATTTATTTTTTCTATGTAAATTGTCAACAAATGATGAAAAATCAATTTCAGCGCGTCGTATCATTTTTTTTTTGGAAAATATACACATATTTGGATAATGTGCAAGTTTCTTCATTTGAAGATGTGTTATCCAAACCAGTTTGGCTTTAAATGAGTTCCAGATCATTACAGACAGATCCTATCATTGTAGCTATATGTAAGTTTCCTCTTTGCAACTTCAAGTTTAAATTATTTTTTTTTTCTATTATATCGGTGATAAGACCCAAATACACAAACCAGGAAGAATTCGTTAATTCAACAAAATTTGTATTTTTGAATTGATATAATATTTCATTTCTTTAATTAAATTGATAAATCTTGAAAGAGTATTACCCTTACTAAGCCAACGTACTTCACTATGAAGAAAAAAATCGGGTTCCTTAGAATATTCCAATAGGTCTTTGAAAAGGCGGCGTTGTAAAGGGGCTGCTCGTATAAGGTTTACTATTGTAGTAACCACTTTCGTGACGTGTCCGAAAGGGAGAATGTTTTCACACAAAACTTCCTGGTGGATATTGCAATGGTAAGACATAAAGTTAGGAAATGATTTGTCTCTCTTGTAGAGGGCGATAAATCCATTGCTGGTGCTCCATCAGTGGTTATCGCCGACAACTTGTTTAAAGGCATATATATGGATTTTGCGTATGTTACGAATATGTTGTAAATATCCTTGCCTGTTATTCATCCTTTCATTGGTAATATTTTTAGTAGTTCTTGATTTACACTAACATCACTAAATATCATTCTCCCCATAACTGCTAACTGTCCTGTGTCTGTAATGTCTGTAGACTCGTCAAATTGTAGTGAGAACCATTCACATATCTCCAAATCACTCTTTAATTGAGCCTGCAAGTCATTCGAAATATTTTATATTCTTCTTGTGACGGTGTTATCAGACAACTGTAAGTCTTGTATTGCTGACATAATATCACACTTGTTGGGAAATCCCTCAAATAAGCAATCGGCACCAGTCAAAAATGCTTATTTTACCAATTCCCCATCCTGCAAAGACTTTTTCTTCTTTGCGAGCATTTGAGAAATTTTCAAAGAAGCAATTGTGGCATTTTTAGATTTTACCACAGGCCTGGTGAAAATTGACTGTTGGGCAGACAGTGTCGATTTTAGTTGAGATATTTTCTTCTCTCTTAATTCAGATTTAAGTGGATAGCTGGTATTAAAAGTGAAATGGGTTGTCTGGAAGTGACGTTCAATATTATGTTTCTTTGCTACTGCACTACTACTGCCGCACTACAAACACATTTATCTTTAATATTAACGAAACAATATGATTCTTCCCAGTCGGTATTAAAGTTATAAGTTCCTTGTCTTATACTCATTTTGGGGTTAGAATTTTTGAAATTTGATTTTTTAAAAAATGTAGATTATTCTCAATCTGACTCCGCAGTATTTCTCAAAATGGCGAACTTTAATGCGCAGATACAAAATTTGTAACATTTGTAAAGCAGAAAGATGCTATGCTAGTGCAAAAGTGAGAAAGACCGCATTTTTCGGACGAGAGATTCTTTTACACTGTATACATATTATTCCCTATAAGTTGAATATAATATAATTATTAAAATATATACCAATTTAATAAATTTCTGGAAATTTTTTTGTATTATATTATAATACAATAATTTATAAGAAATTTCAAAAACAAAATTTATTTTTATAAGCTAATACAAATAAATCGAATAATACGATAATACGAAAATATTTTTTTATCGTGTTCGGGTGGCGGCGGGCACACATAGAATGGTCTGTGGGCGCCATGGCGCCCGCGGGCATAGGGTTGGGGACTTCTTCAGGAGTGGAAATCTGTAACTTGTTTGCTGATCATTTTGCGTCAATTTATTGCAATAATAATGTTATTAACACTGAAGCTGATTATATACTGGTCAATGTGAATTTAATTCAGTAAAACAAAAATATAAACTGCATTTTATATTTTAAATGTTTATAAAAGATGCGGACCGGATAGAATACACCCCATTTTTTAACAGAACCACTTCACATAATTTTTAACAAATCTTTGAATTTGGGATTGTTTCCCACTGTCTAGAAAACGTCCCCTAAAACTCTATTATTCAAATCTAGTAACAGATGCGACATTTCAAACTAAATATCGATCTCTATTTTGTCTATTTTTAGCAAACTTTTGAGTCTTTAATAATTCAAGAAATGAAAAATGATTTTAATAATATAATCATAGAATAGCCATTTGTTATAGTTGGTGGCAATAAAGATTATTTCTATCTTTATTTTTATACTCCCCAATACTGCTGTACGAACTATCTAACTGTAAATTTAAATAAATATTCTGTTGTTAGTTTTAGCAGAACAACATAACTCTAATAAGGGACAGCGATTCCCGATTTAGATATTATTTTCGACACTAAACTACTTTTAACTGTCCATATAGATAATATAACTAGTAAAGCGTATACATGCGACACAGGTTTTGTGATAGCATCTATTAAAACTTTCACTAATCAAATATCGATGATGTTATACATCTAGATTAAGACTAGAACACGCTACAACTATACGGTATCCATAATATTCCAAACATAAATCTAGAATTGAATCTTTTCAGAATAAAAATTCTAGTCATCCTCTGCCTTAAAGTTAATATTCCATATACTAGCTATGCAAATATTGTACACAATATCATTTTGTTAACTCTTGAAGAAAGAAGAAGAGATATAATTTCTCTTCACAAAGTACTGAAAAATATTATTATTACTGAATTAGTTATTCTAAACCTGGAGTTTTTCAATCCAAGAAGAACTATTTGGTGCAATTTTGCCAAGAAGAGAACCTTATGATTAGTTGGGTCCAACTACCTAATTGACGACTCTACACATGGACACCCCCACAACATCAGCTACACCACATAATACGAAACCAAATAGACTTTATACTAGCCGACTAGAGATATCGCAATGGTGTACTTAGAATGAGAATGTACCCGGGGGCGGATATTGGGTCAGATCATAACTCCGTAATAGCTCAAGTAAGATTCCGCCTTAAAAAGATAATGGTTAAAATCAATAGAAGATCAAAAATGGAGGCACTCAAAGATCTTAAACTTCAAGAGAAATTAACGACGAAGCTCAACACTGAACTAAAAAATACCTGTTCGTCAGAAGAGCAAACGGTGGAGACCGCATGGGATCAACTTACGCAAATATTTAAAAGAAACATTGAAAACACATTTAATAGAAAGCAGTGGATGACAGAAGAAATCATGAATTTAATGGTTGAACGAAGGAAATATAAAAATGTGGACCAACAGAAATATAATGAACTGAACTCAAACATAAGAAGAAACATTAGAAGTGGCTAAGAAAAATAGATGAAAGAAAGTTGCCAAGAACTCAAAGAACTATAAGCCAAACACGATCTGTTCAACATCCACAAAAAGGTGAAAGAAATAGGTGGATAGACCAGAAGCCACATGCCATCTAGATTTGTAAATGAGGTCAACCAACTTCTGAGAAAAAAACTTTCTGAGAAAAAGAAGAAATGAAATATGTTATGTTGAATATAACTTAATCATTAATTATTAAAATATATACCAATTTTATAAATTTCTGGGAAATTTTTGTATTTTATTATAATACAATAATTTATAAGAAATTTCAAAAACAAAATTTATTTGTATAAGATAAATAATTTTTTATCGTGTTCGGGTAGCGGCGGGCACACATAGAATGGTCTGTGGGCGCCATGGCGCCCGCGGGCATAGGGTTGGGGACCCCTAGTATAAAGTATAAGTATGGTATTCCAAATATTTTGAGTTATAACTACATAGAAGCTTCTTCAGGTGTGGAAATCTGAGAAGAATTATATGTCTCGCAATTTAAACAAAAACACGAAATACTGTATAAACTGTACGAACTTGACGATGTTCAATGATGGCAAAGTATATCCAAAATTTGTTCGATGGCGAAACTAATTTACCTCATCCAAATCAAAGAGGAGACACTAGCCCGAACATCATGAAATCAGTTATTACAGCTATAAAATCCACCAAATCAGGTAAAGCGGCAGGACCGGACAACATGTACATAGAAATCTTGAAGCTTATACAAGAGGAAAATATCGATTATTCTTGTCTCTTAACTCTTTTGATAAAATATATGAATCTGCAAACATACCGAAAGAATGGCTGAAATCAATATTCACTGCCCTACTGGGGTTTGGGAATACCCGGTCTTTTTAGACTCGGCGAGTCCGAGTCGAGTCCGAGTCCGATTTTTCGGGTCCGGGTCTAATATGTCTCGCAATTTAAACAAAAACACGAAATACTGTATAAACTGTACGAACTTGACGATTAAGTTAAGTGGGACTTAAATAAACAAGGGATTTGGAGAATGTTATGGTAAATAGGTAAATAAAACAAAACTCTACAAGAGATGAATTCCCTTCTAAATTGTCTAAAGTTAATTCAACTTGTCCGTATTCTCCGACATCATAGACGGACGCTCTCGTCAGAGTAATAATTTTTATCTTGATCGTCATCAATACCATCTAGACATTCTAGACCATGGTCATCTTCATCTTGCAAACCGGTAATATTTTTCTTTTTGTATACTACATCACAAATAGATATGTGAATTGTGTGATTCAAACAGAAATTATAAAGACATGAAGATTCTCGTCCAAATTTCATCATTACACTGGCACCGTTGCCGGTTGAACCAACTATATGTTTTTTAAATTTTACATTAAATGCATTTAAGTGTTGTTCTACTTTTTCGGCAAATTGTATAGCAGTACACGAGTAAAAAATTCTCAATAAACCCAGATTATACACTTCAGAGTTAATTCCATGCAAATTGATATTTAGATATGTTCGAATTTTCATACTCGTCCATTCGTCAAGTGTAATGCTAAATCGTCGATCTTTTTTACGACGCGGTGTACTAGACAATGCCAAACATTCAAGACCCGAGACTCGTCGAGTCTTAGATCGGGTATCGGGTACCGGGTATTTACCCTTGGATTCGTCGAGTTTGGGTCCGGGTACTTGGGCCCGAAAAACCCTATGGCCTACCAAAGAAACCAAACGCAAAACAAGTGCGACCAATTCCAACTTATAAGCTTGATGAGCCAAGTATTAAAAGTATTCCTAAAAATCCTACATAATAGAATTCGTAATAAATGAGGTAAGACCTAAGTACAGTTCGGTTTTAGAGATGGACTTGGAATAAGAGAAGCGTTGTTTAGGCTGTCAGTTCTCATGCAAAAATGTAGAGACCAAAAAAGGACGTGTATATCTGTTTTATTGATTAAGCAAAGGCATTTGACTGTTTATAACACGACGACCTAATTAACATTATGATGGGCAAAGGCCCCGACCAAAAAGATATCTCATTCATAAAAAAATTGTGCGAACACCAGACTGCTGCAGTACGACTCGAGGATGACACGACCAGCGATATACCTGTTAAACGTGTAGTACGTCAGGGCTGTGTACTATCACCATAATAGTTCAATATCTACTCGGAACAGATATTCATAAAAGCCTTGGAAAATTTTACAGATGGAATCAAGATCAATGATAAACTATTGAACAACATTAGATACGCGGACGATAGGGCTATATTTGCAGACAGTGCAGCTGGCCTACACCGTTTGATGAACTAAATAATAGCAGGTGATGCGCTTGGGTTAAAAGTAAATACGGCCAAAACGAAAACAATGGTTATCAGTAGAACAGAAGATATTCAAGCCAATTTGTTAGTATGCAATAAGCAAATAGGGCAGGTCGCTAAATTGAAATACTTGGGCAGCTGGATCACCGAAGACCTGGATCCAGATTTGGAAGTAAGAGCACGCATCGAAATAGCCAGAACAACGTTAATTAAGATAAGAAATGTATTTTGAGAGAGAAGCCTAAACCTTCAACTAAGATACCGGTTCGTTAAGTGCTAAGACTTAAGTGTTGAGGCTTGAACGTTAAAGATGAACAAAATGAACAAACTATGACAAAATAGAAGCGTTTGAGATGTGGATCTTTCGAAGAATGCATAGAATATCCTGGGCGAAACATTTCACGAATAATGAGGTTCTTAGAAGCATTGACAGAGACAGGGAGCTATTGATTATTGTGAAGAAACGTACAAATGTACAAATACAAAATATAGCCTTCTAAAATTAATAATGGAGGGCAAGATAGAGGGGCGCCGTGGTCCAGGACGAATGAAGTGCTGCTGGTTAAAGAACATAAGAAACTGGACCGATCTGGACTTCCACTCATTGTTCAGAGCGCCGCGGAAGACCTGCGGAATTTGCCATTATTGTTGACAACCTTCAGTAATGGAGAAGGGAACTAAGGAAGAAGAAGCTTACTTAGGCCGCTACTTTTTATAATATACATTAACAACTCAATAACATATTTATGATAAATTATTCTGACGACAATATACCAACTAACTTCTAAGTAACTTCTTCTTCTTTGAGTGCGTTCTCCGTTCCGAAGTTTGACAAACACTAATGCTATTTTTACTTTTTGAAACTTGTTCTGAATAATTCGGTAGATGTGCACTGGAATCATTCTCTCAAATTTCATAGCCAAGATGTATGCCGGCGTACAATACTTCTCGTTCCTTGGATCTTTCCCTGCAAAATCAGCTACAGTAGTTGGTATTTCTGTCATTTCATTACGTGGCCCAAGTACTTTGGTCCCAAGAAATATTATGGTTATTAGGATTTCTCGTAGTTTATCCATTCTTATGAAGATCTTAACTTTAGTAATTTTGTCGAACCAGGACAAGTATCCTACGATAAACCCACAACTCGAAGGTTTCTAGTTTATTAGTGTCTTTCTTATTTAATGTCCATGTATCTATACCATAAAACAGTATGGAGTAAAAACAGTATGGTGTAAACATAGCATCCAACTAATCGCATTTTAAGATTTAGGTTGATGTCATGAGTACATAAAATGTGCTTCATACTTATGAACGCATTGCCGTCTTTTTCGATGCTAATTCTTATTTGTTGAGTCAAATCGCTGTTCGAGCAGCTCCCAAAGAATTTATTATATTTGTTGTGAGGTCCATAACGTGGCCAAATAAAGGAACTTTAGTGCACACAACTTGTACTATGCAATGGAAACAAAAAAATACTGAAATACTAAAATGGAAACCATAAAAATACGCCATAAGAGTTATTTAATACGTCAATAAATAATTACAGCAAAACTTGAATTATTCAAGTAATAAGAATATTATGTTCAATAATTCAAATTCTGAGACGCTGGATCGTGAAATTGATTGCATATAAAATAAAAAACAAAATATTTTATCTACGACCACAATTGTAAATGCCCATTATTGTACAGTTCGTGGACTATGTAAATACATCATACCACACACATATGTAACAAAGCGCAATTAATGTTATGTAATAATTCAAAATCACCCATGAACGTTTGGTTGATTGGTTGGGAGCTGCACGGTGATACTAATTTTAAATATAGTACTCCGTGATTTCCAAACAATCATTAAACGTCACATCATTCACAAAGAAGCTGTCATTCATTTGGTTTTTTTCACTTTTAAGTCTAACGAAAACTACAAATAAGTACTAAATAAAAAGGTATGTAACCATTATCAATGTATTTCTTTTCATTTCTATCAAGTTAAATAAGGTCGAAGTTGTTACATCAAACATATTTTTCTTATTAAACAGAAACAATTTAGTATGGTCGTAGATAAAGTATAGTACATAATTCGAGTTGTAAGGCAATTACGCGGAATTACGCGCTCCCCGCTACGCGGGTCGCGCATAACTGTTCCGCTCGTACGTAATATACTTCTTACAACGCTCATTACGTTATATACTATTTCGGTATTCTATTTTTTAACAAAATTTCGAAAAGCGGTTATAACCGGTTTTTTTTTAAAACTGGTATTCGAAAACCGTTTTTTTTTACACTAGAAAGATTGAAACTTAGTATATACCTGGGTATATTGCCCCAAAAGCAGTCAAAATGACTGCATTGTGAAAGAATAACTAATGTGTAAAGAAATTTGTTCATAATTATTTTTTGATAATTTTATATTATTTACAGTCATACAACAAGTTATTAGTAAGAATTAACAATGAAAAAAAAAAATTACTTCACTTCGAAAAAGAAAAAAATTATGCATTATTTGTACATTTTAAGCAAATGACAGTGGAAATCTTTTTATGTGTACATCTTCCGCAAACATACTTTTGGCATTTTTCACATATATTTTTTGTTTTGCTATTGTGGCAGAGTCGTAATTGACAAATTTTTCGTTTGTTAGAATATGTTGTATTTGATGATGTTGCAGTTGATCTTTGTGGGTCCTCATGTTCTGATGAATTTTTCCGTCTTGCAACTCTGTAATCGGTGGAAAGTTATTCTGCTAATTGAAACAAGAACTGTTGTATTTGTATTCCAGTCGCTTCTTCAATCTAAAATATTAAAACATATTTGCAGGAGCCATCTACGAGAAATAGATTTTTTGGCCTTCTGAATTGTAAAGCTGGCTTTGACATCGTGTACACGTCCAGCGAAACTAGATTTTTATATGTTGCAAATCGTAGCCGTTACGATGCGGTAAAGTGACCAGTAAATTTTAACCTTTCAGGGACACTTACAAAATAAATTAAGTATAAGACTAAGATAAAATCTAATTAAAAAAAACGCTACTTTACACACCATTTGTCACGATAATGTAGAAAATAAGAGTGATTTTTTAAATTTTAATGTGCGTCTGACATTTGGAAAAATTACATAATCGAAGTAATAAATTTGAATTAGTAAAAATGTCAAAGTTTTCGAGTACCAACATTAAAATATTAAATTATTTCCAATATTGTAATTAATCTAAATCCATTTGTTTCTTAAATAATAATTGTCGGCCAAAAAATCTTATAGAAATTTCGTGCGGAAATGATTTTACAATGCTCCAGCAAATGGGAGCAAGCCCAAACGAGCCCAAACGAGCTGTTGCATTGTAAAATCTATGTTCCCGCACTCTAATGTAAATAACTATTACTGTATATTTTCTGGCCATTTGATCCGCCACATCAACTCCAAATTTTGTTTTGTTATAAAATTGAATAGGGTCCGGTAAGTTTTTTTATTACTTTTATCAATTTTGACAAATTGATGCCTTTTATTTTGCCTCTTAAATTATGCCTATTATTCGGTTTGCTTTTATATATTGTAAGGACACAATTTTCTGATTTGTATACGAGAGTGGAAAAGCGAGGCATGTTATCCTTCGTTTGTTTGGTTGCTTTGGGTAGTTCTCTTTTATTTCCTCTAATAGTTCCAACTACTTTTGTTTTTTGGCCAATAATTTTGTCGCGAGTTACATGCTAGTGAAAAAGTTATCGGTCGTGATATTCCTGCCACAGCTTGTATATGGCTCGACAAGTCTCATAACAACGTGTTGACTGAGAAGCATTGACGTTGGTCGTTGTTCATCTTTCCCCAAGTAAGGAAAACCATTCACAACGTACTTGTACCATCGGCAGCTGTTTCGATCTCCTGAAAGGTGTTTTCAGTTTCTTCATCAGAGTCTGAACTACTTAACACCCTACACCTTTTCTGAACAACTGTCTATACATAAAGCAGGCTTGTCCAAAGTCAATACGTGCGCAGCTCGCGCTTCTCCCGCTTTATCACAGTATGTGATCCTACAGTCAGTGATCCTTCTTCCTCCCTGAACTACGTTATAGCGTGTTCAAACAAGGCGCGTGGGCAGGTTCGAATAACAAGTACTGCTTTATTTATTGAACAACTGCAACTTATCAAGTATATGCCCAAATCGACAATTTATCATGAACTCATATGTTATCATGTGACGGTAATATCAAAAAATATAAACTGTTACTCCAAACCAGAGACGAACTGGCCATATAAGAAATTTACTCAATTCAATAATAAAAGTCATTTGATTATTTAAAATTTTCCAAGTAGTTAAAATGACTGCTTTTGCGCAATATAGGTATAACACATATTTATATTCCGGAAATGAAAGAGGGGAAGCAAATACAATGATTAATAAACGCATTTATGTTCTACGAAGAGTCACAAAATTATAAGAAGCTGTGTCATTATATACATAATAGTTTTTCTAATTGAAATTGAAAAGCAATCAAAATGACTTCCGTAGGCAATCTAGTGTGAAAAGTCGTTTTTTGTTTAATCTCTACTGCACACTATATTTCCCTTTATAATTGACTGTAACAGCTGATATCTGTGGCCTCTAGAGATGAGGCCAAGCTATTTTAACTTTCAAGCTTGAACCGTGATGGCGACTTCCCTCGCCTTGTCCATTATTCTCAAGACTTGTTTGTTGGTAATCTTGTCTTTCCATGAAATTCTCATACTTCTGTGGAATAACCACATCTCAAAGGCTTCTAATTAATGTATGTGGTATTTAATGAGTGTAGTTGCTTCTAACCCGCATAGTAGGATCGGGAATATAGAACATCATAGTATTCGTGTTTTTAAGACGTTGCGATGTCCCTGCTCGTGTAGAATTCTTTCATAATGACAAATGTGGTTCGAGCGTATTATCCTATCCTGCTGTTAATCTCGACTGAGTGGTCGTCTGTTTCATTGACCAATACACCTATTTATTTATATTTCTGAACGTTTTCAATGACGAAGTTGTCTACTATTAGTGATGGTATTTCGATTTGTGATTTTGATATTAACATAATTTTTGTTTTCTTTAGGTTCAATTTTAGTCCGTATTGCTCGTATGGTCTGATTCACACCTCTGAAGGTCTGCTAGGTTTTTTGCCATGAGGACTGTGTCGTCTGCGTATCTTAACGTATGTTATTAATTGAATTTCCGTTGATTATAGTTTCGGCTTTCTCCTCATTTAGGGCTTCTTTCATGATTGACTCTGAATAGATGTTGAACAGTAAAGGGGACAAAACACAGCCCTGTCGTACTCCTCTCCTAATTGCCGTTTTCTCAAAGAGTTCTCCTTCTAGTGTTACGGTGGCTGTTTGATGGAAATAGAGATTTTCTATTATGCATCTATCTCGATCATCAATCCTTCTCCTCAGCATTTTCATCAGTTCGCAATGTATTGCTTTATTGAATGCCTTCTCGTAGTCCATTAAACATCTTTGTATATAAAATGAATTATCTTATTCATTTCCCAATATTATAATTACTTATGCAAATTTCATGAGGTGTGGGGAATAAGTTATTAAAAAAAAATATTTTTGTATATTAATGTCATTTTCTAGCAACCCACATGACCTTTTATAGCCCGTAACTGCAGGAGCCAAGTCGTACTAGTAATTATATTTATTTATGTTATTAGTCAATTAGTTAATTAGAGAACATTGTATTTTTCTTAATTCTTTTCTTGTATCTTTGTATACGTTTACCATATATCAACAATAATAATAAGGATGCCTGAACAATTATTTCTTTGTTAAATTTGATTGTAGTCTAAGTAAGGAATTCGAAGCAAAGTAGATAGATATACTCATTTTCTTATAGTCTAAAAAACTATTAAATGTGGACTACTACTACTATGTAAACAACAATAGCGCCCAGTTGTATATATGTTACCGTGAAAGACCGAAATTTGGAGAATGTCGACTTTCACCGGTGATTGTCTACATCCACATAGTCACTTGGTGTATGTCCGAAATATTTGCTAAATACTCTTATTTCTGACTTACACCGGTGAATATCGACATTCACCATTCAGTAATGGTCAATTTTGAACATGTCGAAGATTTATATTTTCCTCTCCGTAATTCAGTCGCTATAAAACGTCATTCGGGTGACGTAACTTTTTCGCCGCTTCTTCTTAGAGGAGTGACCAATAGTTTAAAACCCACAGTACATTCTAAATGAGAAAATAAAATAATGGTAATAACAAAATTACATAATTATGTGATTCAAATCTTATTTAAGCAACATAAGACTGATTGACTGAAAGGCTGATTGACTCCCCGAAGAACAAAGGATTTGGCGGGAGAGAGCCAGTCACCGCTCTGTCGGCATCTCCATTTTGGACCTCCACGAGAGCGTATCTGTGATTGTCGACATGCACCGGTGAGGATCCGAATGTACAACAAAGTATTGAAATATTCTATGTTTCACCGACGTATTTGGTATGTGTTGACATTCATCGGTGAAAGTCGACATTTTCCCATTTCGGACATTCACGGTAACATATACAAATATGGTCATCCCATAAGTAATGCAACGTATTTCTCAAAGAAAATTTAATCCGTTTAAAATATATATCAGTGTGTTTTTGACATAGTGTCGTGATAAATGAGAATTAGTCTTGACGAAAGTGCAATTTGCAAGGCCGTACGGGCATTTATACGACGGTTTATAGCGGAAACGTTTACGTGCGAATAGAACGAAGTGTGCAATAAAATGTCGTTATGAATTGCTAAACACTCGCATAAATAAAAGCAAACGATATTTTATTTAAATATTAATGCCATTATCACAGAAGAAAGGAATATTTTATATCTTTGGACACAAACAAATTTTAGCCCGAGAAGTCTAGCTCTAAGCAGATTGTAAGAAATCTGATAAAAGGAATCAAGATTGGAATTGGTGTCGTATATGGGAACTCCACCAATTACACTAAGAGCATGAGGTTTAATAGACTTCCTACGATCGCAATATGCAGTTATACATTTACATAGCCTAGGACAGGGGTCACAGTTTCAAATTAGAACACCCAACATTTTCATAGACACTTTGGTATATTAAAGAACGAGTTCAATACGCACGATTTTTCAGCACCCGTCCATGTTTAAAAAACGACGAAAGTAGCAAGGAAAGATAAGATTTAATTTTGAATAGCCGCAAATGCGTAGCAAAAGATCGGCGGCTCACGAGCCGTGGTTTCCCGACCCAAGTCAACATTTTCAGACAGCAGTTTTCGTTACCTTTTTATAATAAATGTAATGTTTCCACAAATTTATTGATTTTTAAAAGCGGTGCGAACGTATTACAGGAAGAAAAAACTCGCAAACCGTACAATTTCATATTAAATATTTACCCTTATTATCCCGGAACACCCTTCCAGAGCACGTGCTAGATCTATCCGCATCCTTATCAGAACCGATATATCAATAGTCGAGTTAAATATTCATTACATCGCGGACATTATTCATAATACAGAACCGAATATATTATGACAGGGGCGGGTAAAATCGATGCGGAAAAATCCGTATCAAACAAATAACGCAAAAACACTCATATATGAATAACATTGCTAAATGAGTTTATACAAATATCAGTGTGATATTTGATTAACCGTTCTGTGTGCCGTATTTTTAAATTGGCTCAATACACACGCTTGTTTTGTTTATATTGCCCAAATGCGTTGCAAAATGCATTCGATTCAATTATACAATTGCGAATAAATTTGTTAATTTTTGCAAATGCGCACTAATAGATATCATATTGCGAATTAATTCAAACCACTAGTTTAGTCAGTAAATGCTAGTTATAGCACGCAACCTTCTCGAAATCAAACGAATTCACTTCAGTATGATAAAAGGCTAACAATAAGTGTAAAGTGTTGGGGAGTCAAGACAGAATAACGTAGAGAAATTCTTTTTAGCTGGTCAAATAATGCCTCTATTGTCTTGACTGTCTAGTCTTATGTAGCTAGTCTTGTATGTCTAGTCTTGTGTGTCTAGCCTTCTATATCTAGTTTTGTCTGTCCAGTCTTGTCTGTCTACTCTTGTATGTCTAGTCTAGTCTATCTAGTCTTATCCGCCTAGTCTTGTCTGTCTAGTCTATCTAGTCTAGTATTGTCTGAGTCAAAATATGCGATACCGGGGTGGCGCATACTAAAAGCCAAGGTGAAATAGTATTGTCTGAGTAATCTTGTCTGTCTAGTTTTGTCGCTCTAGTCTCGTCTGTACTACTTGGTCTATCTAGTGCATAGAGAGAGACGAAATATTTAAAACTTAATCTTGATTTAATCATGTGGTGCTAGTTATGTATTAATTATTTTTAATTTGAGAAATTGTTGATGAATTAAAAGATAACGATGTTAGGGTGGTTAACGAAGTGAATTTTCTTTTCGGCGTGGGAGGGAAATAAAACAAATTAACCATAATCGGAACGGTGGTTTCATGCCGCCGCCGTAAAAATAATCATTGTCGTCGTAAACTTTGATTGCTGGGGGGAAACATAAAAACTTTCCGAGCCCTTTGATAGATCCGTGTTAAATGAACGAGAGGCGAAATTGGAGTTGGACTGAAGTGACCAGGTACAGAACTATTAAACCTAAAAATTAAATGGAAATTTATTCCAAAACTATTTTTCGCGTTCTTAATATCAATTTACAAGGCGATGGGGAGATTGGAAAATGATGAATAATATTTGTATAAATTAAATTTTGTCGGGGCAAGATTTTTCCCCGAGGTGTTTTCCCACTTCTTCCTCTACTCTTTGTAAATCGATGCTATGCAAATCTGCGTGTTTTTCAATTTATCCTCGCGGATTCCTAAAAATCGACGACTTTTATGGTACTACATTAGTTTATCTCAGATTGCGTCTGTCCGGGATTAATGACCATAATTTGTCTGCTGCAATGAAGTAATAGACCACGTTTCCCTCACATAAACCTAAATTTAGCAAAAGAAATGATGCAAGTAGAGTCAGAGACAGAAAAGACTAGACAGACAAGAATATATATACAAGAGTTGAGATACAAGACTATTCAGACAGAATAGACAGACAAGACAAGACAGACACAACTAGGTATACTAGAGTGACAAGACAAGACTGACAAGAATAGACAGACGAAACTAGTCTAGTCAGACAAGACTAGACAAATAAAACTTGACAGACAAGACTAGATAAACAATACTAGACAGACAATACTAGACATACAAAACTAACCACGCAAAACTCGACAGACACGGCCAGTTAGACAGAACTAGAGAGACAAGACTAAAGAGACAAGACTAGACACACAGGACTAGATAGATAAGACTAGAAAGATAAGGTTAGATGGATAAGTCTAGACAGACAAGAGTTGACAGAAAAGCTTATACAGGCACGGCTAGAGAGACAAGAATAAACAGATAGATCTACAAAATCGACAGAGAAGGCTAAATTGACAAGACTCGATAATCAAGACAAGACATACATGACTACAGAGACAAGGGTAGAGAAACAAGGCTAGACCGACAAGACTATACACACAAAGGCTAGACCGACAAGACTATACAAACAAGACAAGACAGATACGACTAGACATATAATACTAGATGGAAAAGGTTAGGCAGGCAAGACTAGGCATACATGTCTAGAAAATTAAGTCTTTAGACAGAGAGACAAGACTAGACAGACAAAACTAGACAGACAACACTAGACGTACAAGACTAGACAAATAAGATTACACAGACTAGACATACAAAACTAGACATACAAGACTAGGGAGACAAGACTAGAGAGACAAGTCTATAGGAAAGAATATTGTGACTAGACAGACAAGACTAAACAGATAAATCTACAAAATCGACAGAAAACCTTAAAGTGATAAGACTCCATAGAAAAAGAGGCAGGCATGGGTGGATGGGCAAGACAAGATCCAGCAATGGGGGCTAGACAGATAGGATCAGCTAAACTAGACTAGACTGAACATATAAGACGGACACAAGTTTATTATGATTTCTATTATTTCTTGAGATTTATTTCTATATAAATGGTAAATGCTTTTTTAAAATGTCATTAACTTGGCGTCCGGTGAAATATCTCCGTTCCATATGATATTCGAGAATATTCCGGGAATTCGCAACGTTCTTCCCGCTCGGCAAATAGATTTCTTCAGTTTCAGTTGCAGGAAACGCCGACTGACCCAGATTCTTCGCGGAGCGCTTACATAGTTTAGATATTTCCTGCCGCTTAGTGCTTACAGATGTAATAGAGCGAGGAACAGGAGTTGATTTTCGTAATTTTTATCATCAGTTTTCTTTTCTCTCTCGTCTTGTCGTATTAGAACTACTCGGAATTAAGAAGTTCCCTTTAATATATTCAGTCTACGTGCTCCGTTTCGACTTTAAGCTCACTCTCTTACCGAAGACTAATTCATGCCATACATCCATCCAAATCACTCATTCCATTTCTAACTTTCTCACAACCTTAAACAAATTATGCATCTACAATAATTCCCACATAGTAACTAAGACTGAACAGACAAGACTAGACAGACAAGACAGACAAGACTAGATAGACAAGACTAGACAGACCAGTCTAGAGAGACAAGACCAGACAGACAAAACCAGACAGACAAGACTAGACAGACAAGACTAGACAGATAAGACTAGACAGACAAGACTAGACAGACAAGACTAGACAGACAAGACTAGACAGACAAGACTAGACAGACAAGACTAGACAGACAAGACTAGACATGCAAGACTAGACAGACAAGACTAGACAGACAAGACTAGACAGACAAGACTAGACAGACAAGTCTAGACAGACAAGACTAGACAGACAAGACTAGACAGACAAGACTAGACAGACAAGACTAGACAGACAAGACTAGACAGACAAGACTAGACAGACAAGACTAGACAGACAAGACTAGACAGATAAGGCTAGAGAGACAAGACTAGACAGACAAGACTAGACAGACAAGACTAGACAGACAAGACTAGACAGACAAGACTAGACAGACAAGACTAGACAGACAAGACTAGACAGACAAGACTAGACAGACAAGACTAGACAGACAAGACTAGACAGACTAGACTAGACAGACAAGACTAGACAGACAAGACTAGACAGACAAGACTAGACAGACAAGACTAGACAGACAAGACTAGACAGACAAGACTAGACAGACAAGACTAGACAGACAAGACTAGACAGACAAGACTAGACAGACAAGACTAGACAGACAAGACTAGACAGACAAGACTAGACAGACAAGACTAGACAGACAAGACTAGACAGACAAGACTAGACAGACAAGACTAGACAGACAAGACTAGACAGACAAGACTAGACAGACAAGACTAGACAGACAAGACTAGACAGACAAGACTAGACAGACAAGACTAGACAGACAAGACTAGACAGACAAGACTAGACAGACAAGACTAGACAGACAAGACTAGACAGACAAGACTAGACAGACAAGACTAGACAGACAAGACTAGACAGACAAGACTAGACAGACAAGACTAGACAGACAAGACTAGACAGACAAGACTAGACAGACAAGACTAGACAGACAAGACTAGACAGACAAGACTAGACAGACAAGACTAGACAGACAAGACTAGACAGACAAGACTAGACAGACAAGACTAGACAGACAAGACTAGACAGACAAGACTAGACAGACAAGACTAGACAGACAAGACTAGACAGACAAGACTAGACAGACAAGACTAGACAGACAAGACTAGACAGACAAGACTAGACAGACAAGACTAGACAGACAAGACTAGACAGACAAGACTAGACAGACAAGACTAGACAGACAAGACTAGACAGACAAGACTAGACAGACAAGACTAGACAGACAAGACTAGACAGACAAGACTAGACAGACAAGACTAGACAGACAAGACTAGACAGACAAGACTAGACAGACAAGACTAGACAGACAAGACTAGACAGACAAGACTAGACAGACAAGACTAGACAGACAAGACTAGACAGACAAGACTAGACAGACAAGACTAGACAGACAAGACTAGACAGACAAGACTAGACAGACAAGACTAGACAGACAAGACTAGACAGACAAGACTAGACAGACAAGACTAGACAGACAAGACTAGACAGACAAGACTAGACAGACAAGACTAGACAGACAAGACTAGACAGACAAGACTAGACAGACAAGACTAGACAGACAAGACTAGACAGACAAGACTAGACAGACAAGACTAGACAGACAAGACTAGACAGACAAGACTAGACAGACAAGACTAGACAGACAAGACTAGACAGACAAGACTAGACAGACAAGACTAGACAGACAAGACTAGACAGACAAGACTAGACAGACAAGACTAGACAGACAAGACTAGACAGACAAGACTAGACAGACAAGACTAGACAGACAAGACTAGACAGACAAGACTAGACAGACAAGACTAGACAGACAAGACTAGACAGACAAGACTAGACAGACAAGACTAGACAGACAAGACTAGACAGACAAGACTAGACAGACAAGACTAGACAGACAAGACTAGACAGACAAGACTAGACAGACAAGACTAGACAGACAAGACTAGACAGACAAGACTAGACAGACAAGACTAGACAGACAAGACTAGACAGACAAGACTAGACAGACAAGACTAGACAGACAAGACTAGACAGACAAGACTAGACAGACAAGACTAGACAGACAAGACTAGACAGACAAGACTAGACAGACAAGACTAGACAGACAAGACTAGACAGACAAGACTAGACAGACAAGACTAGACAGACAAGACTAGACAGACAAGACTAGACAGACAAGACTAGACAGACAAGACTAGACAGACAAGACTAGACAGACAAGACTAGACAGACAAGACTAGACAGACAAGACTAGACAGACAAGACTAGACAGACAAGACTAGACAGACAAGACTAGACAGACAAGACTAGACAGACAAGACTAGACAGACAAGACTAGACAGACAAGACTAGACAGACAAGACTAGACAGACAAGACTAGACAGACAAGACTAGACAGACAAGACTAGACAGACAAGACTAGACAGACAAGACTAGACAGACAAGACTAGACAGACAAGACTAGACAGACAAGACTAGACAGACAAGACTAGACAGACAAGACTAGACAGACAAGACTAGACAGACAAGACTAGACAGACAAGACTAGACAGACAAGACTAGACAGACAAGACTAGACAGACAAGACTAGACAGACAAGACTAGACAGACAAGACTAGACAGACAAGACTAGACAGACAAGACTAGACAGACAAGACTAGACAGACAAGACTAGACAGACAAGACTAGACAGACAAGACTAGACAGACAAGACTAGACAGACAAGACTAGACAGACAAGACTAGACAGACAAGACTAGACAGACAAGACTAGACAGACAAGACTAGACAGACAAGACTAGACAGACAAGACTAGACAGACAAGACTAGACAGACAAGACTAGACAGACAAGACTAGACAGACAAGACTAGACAGACAAGACTAGACAGACAAGACTAGACAGACAAGACTAGACAGACAAGACTAGACAGACAAGACTAGACAGACAAGACTAGACAGACAAGACTAGACAGACAAGACTAGACAGACAAGACTAGACAGACAAGACTAGACAGACAAGACTAGACAGACAAGACTAGACAGACAAGACTAGACAGACAAGACTAGACAGACAAGACTAGACAGACAAGACTAGACAGACAAGACTAGACAGACAAGACTAGACAGACAAGACTAGACAGACAAGACTAGACAGACAAGACTAGACAGACAAGACTAGACAGACAAGACTAGACAGACAAGACTAGACAGACAAGACTAGACAGACAAGACTAGACAGACAAGACTAGACAGACAAGACTAGACAGACAAGACTAGACAGACAAGACTAGACAGACAAGACTAGACAGACAAGACTAGACAGACAAGACTAGACAGACAAGACTAGACAGACAAGACTAGACAGACAAGACTAGACAGACAAGACTAGACAGACAAGACTAGACAGACAAGACTAGACAGACAAGACTAGACAGACAAGACTAGACAGACAAGACTAGACAGACAAGACTAGACAGACAAGACTAGACAGACAAGACTAGACAGACAAGACTAGACAGACAAGACTAGACAGACAAGACTAGACAGACAAGACTAGACAGACAAGACTAGACAGACAAGACTAGACAGACAAGACTAGACAGACAAGACTAGACAGACAAGACTAGACAGACAAGACTAGACAGACAAGACTAGACAGACAAGACTAGACAGACAAGACTAGACAGACAAGACTAGACAGACAAGACTAGACAGACAAGACTAGACAGACAAGACTAGACAGACAAGACTAGACAGACAAGACTAGACAGACAAGACTAGACAGACAAGACTAGACAGACAAGACAAGACTAGACAGACAAGACTAGACAGACAAGACTAGACAGACAAGACTAGACAGACAAGACTAGACAGACAAGACTAGACAGACAAGACTAGACAGACAAGACTAGACAGACAAGACTAGACAGACAAGACTAGACAGACAAGACTAGACAGACAAGACTACTCTCGACTCGACCGTCGAGCGAAGTGGTTGTGCGCGAGAGTACCGAAGCGACAATAATTTGTGTAAACACTGAAATTAATTAATTATAAATCTTAAAAATGCCAAGAGATCTAAGATCATCTGATAAGTGCCATGAACAGGTCATTGATTATATGAATAGTTCTGATTTTGCAGAGATTATTAGACATATTATAAAAAAAGAAATGGAGCCACTAAAAAAACAGATCGCCGATTTGACTGAAGAAGTGAAACATTTTAAAACGGAAAACGAAAAATTAAATCATTTAATTAACAGCACGCAGTCAAATTCAGTAAATCAAAGTGTAATTATTTTAGAAGAAGAAACAATGGCAGCGGAGATAGTCGCTAAACCCGTCGTCGAGAAATCCTTATCGCGGAGCGATAAGCCAAATCCCGCAGTGCAAAAAAAAGATAAACAAAAGAATGTTCCAACTAAAAATGGTGAGCCAAATCAAAACAAAACTAACAATGAGATTTGGCAAACTCAAAATAAAAATAGGAGAAGAACACGCAATAATGATGTTATAATCGGCACAAACTCTGATAACAAAGAACTTAAGGCCGTCACTAGATATGCCCATCTACATATTTCTAGACTAGAGCCGCAAATTACAGAACAAGATATATGTGACTATCTTAGAGGTAAAAAATTTCCAGCTGTATTCTGTAAAAAACTGATTTCAAACCAGCCGGAAGTATACGCATCATTCAAAGTATCGGTGCCATTAGATAAATTAGAGGAGGTAAAAAATCCGGAACTATGGCCCCAAAATACCTACATAAATCGTTTTTTCCTGCATTTGGAGCGAGCCAAAACAAGGAAATAATTGCTAATGAGGTAAATACAAATATATTACTATTTCTGAATATACAATCTCTAAGCAACAAATTAGACCATCTAGAAATATTATGTGAACAAGAAAAACCACTCTTCATTTGTCTAGCAGAAACCTGGTTGACAATTGATAATATTACTTCAGTACACATAAACAATTACCAGCTAGCAATTACCAGCTAGTCAGCCACTTTAGTAGAAGCCAATTCAAAGGTGGGGGTGTAGCTATATTTGCTAGCCTGCCTGTTCTTAAAAATGGTTCTGTCGAAAGATTGGACCTAGCAAACGCCTCCATTGAGAAGACTATGGAGATATGTGGAATAGAGACAAATATTAATAATACATGCACGCTAATATTAAATATATACAGGCCACCACTAGGTTGCACTGTCACATTCTTGGCAGTCTTGGACAGTGTTTTACAAAGTTGTAGTAAAATTAATAAACAAATCATTCTAGTTGGAGATTTCAATATAAATTTTGAAATAAATTCTAAAGAAAAATATAATATTACCAATTTACTTGAAGCTTATGGGATGAATGAATATATTAAACAACATACCAGAATCACATCCACTAGTAAAACTCAAATAGACAACATATTTGCTACTGCGGGACTAAAATTAAAGACTACGGTGGAAGACACTCCCATGTCGGACCATCGTATGTTAAAACTGAGCTGTTTAACCAAGATAGAAACCGAAGACAACTACAAACTGATAAGAAGCTTCTCAACTCCTAACAAAATTCGTTTTGCCAACCAGATACGCAATGAAACATGGGAGGACGTTTTTATCAATTCAAGCAGCAACAGCAAGGCAGTTTCCTTCATCAAGGTACTTCAATATCACTTTTTTTCAAGTTTTCCGGTGATAAAAGTCAAGGAAGATAGAAACGGATGGGTTACAGAAGAAGTAAAATTCTCGGCTGCTAATCTTAAAGATATGTTCCTGCTACAGAAAAGTCACCCAGCTTTAAGAAACCTATATCTAAAACAAAAAAAGGTACATAACAAATTAATTACAGTAGCAAAACAAAAATATTTTAACCATAAGATAATGAAAGCAAAGAATAAATCAAGAGCTATTTGGAATGTTATTAATGAGCAATCAAATAAGCTAAAAGTATCCGGACCTTCACAAATAATCCAGAATGATATCCGATATACAGATCCTAAAGAAATCGCAGAGGTATTAAATAACTACTTCGAAGAAGCCCCAAAATTAATCGCTAACAACATTAACCCGACAACCATCTCAAACAAACATATAAAACCTAATTCGAAATCCATATTCCTAAATGATTTTACCGAAAGTGAAGTCCTATCAATAATCTCCACATTAAAAAACAAATCAACAATTGGTCCTGATGAAATCCCGTGCACCATCATAAAAGATTTCAGGCATGAGCTCATAGCACCTATAACTGAGATAATAAATACATCTATCGCTGAGGAGAAATTTCCGGAGATCCTGAAAATGTCAAAAATTATCCCAGTCTACAAAAAAGGAGCAATCACAGATGCCCAAAACTATAGACCGATTAACCTTATCTCTGTTTTAGCTAAAATTCTTGAATATTGTATGCAGTCCAGACTGATCCCATTTATAGAAAAGCATGATTTGATTCCTTCCCAGCAGCACGGTTTTTGTAAAGGGAAATCTACTTCAACAGCTTTGGTAGATTTTCATAACAAAATATTGGAGGAAGTAGATAAAGGGTATCATCCTATTGGAATATTTTGTGATCTAACAAAAGCCTTCGATTGTGTATCACATATGATTCTCCTGAACAAATTAGAAGGCTATGGGATCAGAGGAAAAGCGGGCCGCTGGATACAATCATACTTAGAAAACAGAAAGCAATTTGTATCGGTAAGGATTGGAAACAGAATTGGACAATCCAGGACAATATGTACACACATAGGGATACCCCAAGGAAGTATACTGGCTCCAACCCTATTTCTGCTATATACCGCCGATTTAGTTAAATACATAATAGGGTGTCATTGCACTCTATATGCAGATGACACTAGCTTTATTGTATCTGGAAAAGACTTTCAGAATAATGTTGAGGAAGCTAATCGAGTATTAGAAATGGTTAATGAATGGTTTACAGCAAATAAGCTACATTTCAATCAAATCAAAACAGAATATGTTATTTTTCAATCGGCAAGAAGTGTCTATGTCGACAATATTAATCTTACAATACAAACTCATCAGCTGAAAAGAGCAAAATATACAAAATTCCTAGGGGTATATCTGGAGGAACATTTAAAATGGACCAACCAGATACAACATATCAATGCTATACTTCACAAGAAGGCATTTTTAATCAAGTACCTATCCAAAATCCTGACTAAGGAAGATCTTCAGACCTGGTATTTTGCTGAGGTTCAGAGTATTCTGTCATATGGAATAATCTTATGGGGAGCTTCTTCTCAGATAGAAATAATACTTATTGCTCAAAAAAGAATTCTGAGAAACATACTAGGGTTAAAAATTACTGACTCCTGCAGAAATCACTTTCAGAACATAGGAATATTGACAGTACTTTCAGAACATAGGAATATTGACAGTAGTCAGCCTGTATATTCTAGAAACAACAGCATATATTCATAAGGCGAAAGGAACTCGCCAGAAACATGCGGACAATCACAATTATAACACCAGAGGAAAAGATCTCCTATACGCCCCAAAATCAAATTTAACCCTATGCGGCAAAGGACTGGAAAACCAAGGAATAAAACTATTTAATAAACTACCAAAGGCTCTCCGAGATGAAACTTCTAACAAGAAATTCAGAAGTAAGGTCAAACAGCTGCTATTGCTACAAACGCCTTTTTATAACATCAATGAATTCTTTAATTGTAATTTTAAAAAGCATTAATGTGTGATAATCATTTATGTATTTATTGTCGTTTTTTTAATTTTTTTTAAATTGTGAATTTTTAAATTGTAATTATAATGTGTACGTATTTATTGTTTTTAAATTGTTAAATTTATAATTGTAATTTTGAAATTATTAATTTGTATATCTTTATTGGCATTGTCAAATTTTTCAAATTGTAAATTTTTATTGTATTTTATGTATGTTTGTGACTGAACCTATAGATTGTTTATATCTCAAAAGGTAAATAAAGAAATTTGAATTTGAATTTGACTAGACAGACAAGACTAGACAGACAAGACTAGACAGACAAGACTAGACAGACAAGACTAGACAGACAAGACTAGACAGACAAGACTAGACAGACAAGACTAGACAGACAAGACTAGACAGACAAGACTAGACAGACAAGACTAGACAGACAAGACTAGACAGACAAGACTAGACAGACAAGACTAGACAGACAAGACTAGACAGACAAGACTAGACAGACAAGACTAGACAGACAAGACTAGACAGACAAGACTAGACAGACAAGACTAGACAGACAAGACTAGACAGACAAGACTAGACAGACAAGACTAGACAGACAAGACTAGACAGACAAGACTCGACAGACAAGACTCGACAGACAAGACTAGACAGACAAGACTAGACAGACAAGACTAGACAGACAATACTAGACAGACAAGACTAGACAGACAAGACTAGACAGACAAGACTAGACAGACAAGACTAGACAGACAAGACTAGACAGACAAGACTAGACAGACAAGACTAGACAGACAAAACTAGACAGACAAGACTAGACAGACAAGACTAGACAGACACGACTAGACAGACAAGACTAGACAGACAAGACTAGACAGACAAGACTAGACAGACAAGACTAGACAGACAAGACTAGACAGACAAGACTAGACAGACAAGACTAGACAGACAAGACTAGACAGACAAGACTAGACAGACAAGACTAGACAGACAAGACTAGACAGACAAGACTAGACAGAGAAGACTAGACAGACAAGACTAGACAGACAAGACTAGACAGACAAGACTAGACAGACAAGACTAGACAGACAAGACTAGACAGACAAGACTAGACAGACAAGACTAGACAGACAAGACTAGACAGACAAGACTAGACAGACAAGACTAGACAGACAAGACTAGACAGACAAGACTAGACAGACAAGACTAGACAGACAAGACTAGACAGACAAGACTAGACAGACAAGACTAGACAGACAAGACTAGACAGACAAGACTAGACAGACAAGACTAGACAGACAAGACTAGACAGACAAGACTAGACAGACAAGACTAGACAGACAAGACTAGACAGACAAGACTAGACAGACAAGACTAGACAGACAAGACTAGACAGACAAGACTAGACAGACAAGACTAGACAGACAAGACTAGACAGACAAGACTAGACAGACAAGACTAGACAGACAAGACTAGACAGACAAGACTAGACAGACAAGACTAGACAGACAAGACTAGACAGACAAGACTAGACAGACAAGACTAGACAGACAAGACTAGACAGACAAGACTAGACAGACAAGACTAGACAGACAAGACTAGACAGACAAGACTAGACAGACAAGACTAGACAGACAAGACTAGACAGACAAGACTAGACAGACAAGACTAGACAGACAAGACTAGACAGACAAGACTAGACAGACAAGACTAGACAGACAAGACTAGACAGACAAGACTAGACAGACAAGACTAGACAGACAAGACTAGACAGACAAGACTAGACAGACAAGACTAGACAGACAAGACTAGACAGACAAGACTAGACAGACAAGACTAGACAGACAAGACTAGACAGACAAGACTAGACAGACAATACTAGACAGACAAGACTAGACAGACAAGACTAGACAGACAAGACTAGACAGACAAGACTAGACAGACAAGACTAGACAGACAAGACTAGACAGACAAGACTAGACAGACAAGACTAGACAGACAAGACTAGACAGACAAGACTAGACAGACAGGACTAGACAGACAGGACTAGACAGACAGGACTAGACAGGCAAGACTAGACATACAAGACTAGAGAGACAAGACTAGACAGACAAGACTAGACAGACAGACAAGGCTAGACAGGCAAGACTAGACAGACAAGACTTTTTTTTGCACGTGCTGGAGGTGAAAATCTGCAAAAAGACACCACCCGACTCGTGCCGAGTGGTAGTGTGGGGCTGCCCCCCAGAAGGGGTGACCCACTAAAAAACTCCCAACATTTAGACCCCCCAGCCAAAAAAAAGGAGAGCATGTGATGGAATCCAAAATTTGGCATTTCTTCATCATGTTGCTCCCCCTTTCATGTCAAAAGCATTCATCCGCATTCACCCGCATTCACTCGTTATGCCGGGCGCGCCGTTAGTAGCCGTGTCGCGCCCCCCCCCCCCCCCTTAAATCAGAGTTTACAATCGCTCCTCAATCACTCCGCAATACCTACAGTGCGCCTCAACCAGTTTCGCGATGCGCACTAGGTAAGACCCAAAGCATCCATACCCCGTAAGCGGCTGGGTGAGGTGATAATTCACCTCTCCGTGCCCACGGTTGACCCATTCATAGATAGTCGGAATCAGTTGCCTGATCCAGGCTCCCTTTACCGACCCCTCCCATAGCTCTTGCTATGCACGCATTGTTTTTCACTTTCAGTTCTAGGGTCATTACCTCCCCAAACTCTCACCCTTTCATGCGTCAGAAGGTCTATCGGGATAACTCCAGCAACGACCTCTACGGCGTCGCCAGAAACAGTCCTGTATGCGCTGCACATACGCAGCAGCATACACCTTTGCACTCTCATCAGTCTTGTTCTATAACATTCAATCCTCCAACACCTACCAACCCCAACGTATCTTACAGATTTCCGAGCCGGTACGTCAACTGTATCCCTTCGCACGGTCAGTTCACACAGCTTTCTTCTCCCAATTAGCAGGACCGCCGCGGTTTTGTGGGGAGCCAGAGCAAGCCCTTTTTCTCCCATCCACCGATCAATCCTACCAATTGCCTCATTCATTATCACTTGCAAACTTTCTTCCGTTCTTGCGACAGCGATCACCGCTAAGTCATCAGCGTACCCTATGAGTGTAACCCCGTCTGGCAGCCTCTATCTCAAAACCTCATCATAAAATATGTTCCACAGTATCGGCCCAAGAACCGAACCCTGTGGAATACCCGCACTCATTTTGAAGATTTTACCTTTCACAGTCACTATCTCGCTATCATTCAAGTAGCTCCCCACCATCTTTCGAAGGTAGGGTATAGGTAGATATAGTAGAGGGTATGGTAGGATCTTATATATCTTACCTCCACATTTTTCTCATGTTCGCCGATGTCGAGGTGTTCTCTTATAGCGTCTTCTACTTCGTCTGCTGTAGTAACAGCGTCTAGGTTCTTGACGTGCAGTATTACGCTGTCATTCTTGGAATGCACATTTGCTGTTGGGCACTTTTGTGCTATGCTTTTCATCAGCCCCTGTGCTTGGCCACCTTTTACCTCTAGTAAAAGTTCTCCTGATTTGACTAGAGGCATCTTTGTGATGACTATTCCTGATGTTTTGGTGTCAATTTCATTTCGTAAAATCTTGACCAGATCAGGATATAATTGCCCTTCCTCTTTTACAAAAACTGCGTCAGTATTTTTTTTCCTCGGGTCCTCTGTCCTTTTTTGCCTAAGCTTTTCTACAATCTTTGTCCAATTTGTGTCGTTTTTCGACGGCATTGGCTCTATGTTTGTAGCAGTGTGTACTTTATTGCTATAGATCCTCATCTCGTGATTTGTACTGGCAAAGGCAAATTCAATTGCTTTTTTCCTTGTTAACCAGTTGTTTATGGTAGGCTTATAAATAGCGATCATATTTCTACCGCTGTGCTGTATGAGTTTTTTCAATGTTTGTAGACAGCTAAAAATGATTTGTACCTCCACGGGTCCTGAATTTTCCTCCGTAACCACTTGATAAACATATCTGTCGTTTATTGTGGTGACGCCGTCATCTGACGGTGCTTCCATCGTGTGCTTCAAGTATGCCACTTTACCTATTGTAGTGTCTTGTTTGGACATTTCTATGGGCCTGGCATACGCCTGAAGGAGTGATCTGGGTACACCTGCGTCGGGATTTAGGTTTTCGGCAATGCACCAGGCAAAGTCCCATTCTGTCGATGTTAGTAGCGTCTTTCCTTGTCCTTTTTTCGTTGTACGAGAAGATTTTTGGGGCCATAATTTTTGTTTTACCTCCATGAATTCATCGAGGGTATTACCCTTGTTTACTTCCTGTAGTAATGTTTCCAGAAACTCTTTTTCTTTGTCGTTTTCAGATTCTCCTGTCTGCGTGCTAGTCTCTTTGGTAACAGGCCTCCTTTTTCGGATACATTATTTCTCAGCATGTTGATATTTCCTCTTGGTAGGCTGCTCTACCGGGGAAGATTGTAGGTCAACCCTATGGAGTGGTTCAATTTTCTTGTTGTCTCGTTTTTCCGTTAAGGAGAAGGATCTTTCTCTGATCTTTGGATTGGTTTACGCGTTCTCTCCTCAAGAATGGGTTACTTCCATCAAGTTCTTCGTTACCTTCCATTATGCTGCACCGTAAAGCGGCAGGTACAGATACATTGAGCTTGTCTTATAACAAAGACCCGGTATATACTCTGGTTTTTAATCAAAGGGTGTAGCATACACATCCGTCAAAAAAGCTAATTACGGATTGTATAATTAAAAGAGGGACTGCCAAGCGCGTGTCTCGAAACCGGCTTGCTGGTTAGTTATTTGAAGACAATGAAAGTGGAATTATCTGCGTATAGTATACATTTGTTGTCTTGCATAAATGTTACAAGATCCGCAATATATAAGAGGAATAGTGTGTGGGCAAGTACACTACCCTGCGGAACACATATGTTAATATTCACTGGTTTTGATGTGAAAGATTTTTTCTTGGATATGATTTCCACACATTGCTTTCGGTTTGTTAGAAATGATTTTAACCAATTTATCGATATATCGCTAATTCAAAATATATACAATTTGTTTAATAATTGTCGGTGTGACATGCAGTCAAAAGCTTTTAACAAATCGCAAAAAATATCGACAGGATAAAAATTTGCCGAATTGTTAGTTATTTTTCTTTTTACTTATCTTATATGTACATCTTGTATATCTTGATTTTATTTGATTAGACAGTTTGTTAAGATTAGTCGATCTAATCTTTATTGATTTTTTTGTAATGGAATTTTAAATAAACGGACGTAAAACACAAACATACTAAACAAAGTTAAAATATTGAATGTGTGTGCGCGCGTGAAACCGTTGTGTGTTTAGGACAGAGATTGGTTTAAACTTTTTTTTGATTATAATTTTTGCCCGAAAATTATTAAATAAATATATGTTTCGAATATGTTTGTTCTTCGGTTCGAATAAAAGGAACAAATGTGGAGGTAATACGTTTATCGGAATCCTCAAATCTATAGATATATATCATTGTAGATTTCTTACGGAAAGGTAAACAAGAAGGAGAAAAGGGATCGTGCATGCGCATGATATCCATAACTATAAGGGTATCATTGTGCGATGTCGGTGGAAAGCTTGTTTGGGAAAAGCGGCGATCGGAAAACTGGTGGGTTTTCATTCAAATTTATGAAAAATAACGGTTTGTGTTTCACTGGGAGAATTTATTATCGGTTATCTCTCTTGCTCACATGTTTTTTTTTTTATATATATTCCACTAGTGTGATTTATATAACTTTTTTCCTCCTTTCTCTCTCTCTCTCTCTGTTTATTTGGGCTAGCGTAATAAATTGATTACTGATTGATAAATCGCTAGGCGCAAAACGTTTTGTATATTCGTTCAACTCTTTCTTATCTCAACAACAAAATCTATGACATAAAATGAAATATTTTTCAGGAAATTATAACACGACATTATAACTAAGTAGATACGCTTATTTTATGGGTTAATTAGTTAATATTATGAGGGAATTAACACAAACAATTCTGCTTAAAGTGAGAATCTTAATGTAGTCAGCGTATCGGGCGTAGATGTTGGATGTATGCAAATATAGATTGAGAGTTAATCAATATGTATGCAAAACAGTTCCGCGGATAATTATATTGTCTTTTAGGGATGCGGAAATTATCATATAAATATCCTACAGTTTTTTTTTCATGCAACCACAGTGTTTATTAACCCATACTCTACGAATAAAGGAGTAGACAGAGCGATAAAAAAAACCATCGAACTCGAAAATCTACATAAAAAAGATTGTAAGCGGATGATATGCAATTTTATATTGTATGTTTGGTAGTAAGTTTGCATAATTACGTACTAGAAGGAAGATATAGAATAGATAAAGGAATCCTCGGTTTAATGTTAGGTATTAGATAGGGAGAGGTAAATAAAACTTGAGGGTTAGAAGTAGGAAAACAAGTTAGTTTTGTGAAGTAAATAAATTTTTCAAATGCAATTTGTCTTTTTGGTCGGATAGTTATTTTTTGCTCCCTCGGTAATCTTGACAATTTAGATAAAGAGAATTGATCTTAAATCAAGCCGTTATCTCTCCAGCGATCATTTAATTTAGTGTATAGCGAATGTGTTCCAATCAATTTAAATACAAATCCCTCTTTTTCATGGAATACATTAAAGGGATTAGTACGGGGTCGCCATATCGATGGACAGATAAAAACAAATGGTGCTTCAAAACCGGCGCCATTATTATTTTTATTGTGCCCGGTCTCCCGATTTCCAGGGGCATTTGATAGATTCGATAGGTTTTTCCTCCTAATTTATCGCCGCGTTTATTGCTTGAACATCGTTGCACACGTTTAAAATTATTATTTATCGCACGTCCTATCCTAATATAATAAATAAAATTATCTTTGTAACGAATTGCACAATATTTGGGTAGCCAACAAAGTCGCGACCAAATGACGGAATGTTAAAATCAGTCGAACGACCGAATTCAGATTGCATAACTAAAAGTTTATAAATTGTCTAGTATATAAATTGAAATTTCTAGTCTGATTCATTAATCACAAGATCTAGTCTTGTCTGCTAGTTAGTTTTGTCTATCTAATCATGTCTGTCTAGTCTTGTCTGCCTAGTCTTGACTGTCTAGTCTTGTCTGTCTAGTCTTGTCTGTCTTGTCTTGTCTGTCTAGTCTAGTCTGTCTTTTTTTTTAATGGAATGTAGCAAGCACATTCAGTTACTTGATAAGTGCCCTCCTGAAAGAACACGAGCATGTTTGTACAACCTCATGGCATTTAGCTTCAAGATGACGTTGTCTATTTATCAGTTTCTAAAGGTGTGTAGAATTGGGTCAATTTGAGGCCTTACTTCCTCCCTCCACCGTGGGTGATTAGAGGTTCAGGTATTTATATGCCCGTTCCGTTCGTTTTCTTTTTCACGTAATATGTCGGTACCCATGGTCACCGTTGATATCCAGTCCTGCTCCGACCTTTGCATTATGTCCGTAAGTGTTCCTACTTCCAGTGTTGCTTGGGTTCTGTCTACCTATTCGTCTCTTTCTGGTATCCACCTGGGACAATGGAAGATTGTGTGTTGTACACTGTCCATTTCCCCACAGTAGAAACACGAGCCGTCTGAGGCTCGGCCTATGCCGCTTAGGTACTGTCTGAAGCACCCGTGGCCGGACAGTATTTGTGCTAGGTAGTAGCCCACCTTTCCATATTTCAGGAGATTAACAGTTGGGTCCATTGTTTGGGTTGTTCCACAGTTTTTGCCAGCTGGTGTACAGTTGTGACCTCGCAGTCTTCTTTCGCAGATTTGTGTCTCCTGACTACTGTTTTTTGTGCTATGTAATACAACTCTTTCTTTCGCTAGGAGCTGAATTGGTGGTACCCACACTTATACAAATGCCGCGTCTCCTGACACCGTCCTGCATGCACCACAAGTTCTCAGTGCCATCTTCCTTTGAATTGATGCCAGCTTTTGTCTTTTTGTCTCACGGTTCCATACTGGAGTACAACATAGTAGAGTGGACTACGGTGCATAACACTCTTCGTTTACTGCTCTTTGGTCCTCCCACATTTGGCATGAGCCTTGCGAGTGCAGCGCAGTTTTTGAGGGGATTTGCCATTGTTGTTACAATGTGTTGATTAAACTAGACACATTGGTCTATACTCGTAACTATAGGGGTGGCGAACCTTCGGCCTCGCGCCATTTTTTTTTAATTTTCGTTTTGAAATTCTGACGTGCCAGGTCTACTTTTACAATGCGATAGTGAAAATCAGTTACCGTATTTGCGTGAATATTTGGCGTGTATTGTGCTCCTTTTGAAATCACTAGCAAACCAATCGACGGATTTTGATAAAACGTGGTACCATTTGATATTCTTACGAGATCTCACAAATTTCAAAATTGTTGCTTTGTAATATGGCTTTTTGAAATTTGTAAATTTTTCTGCGTCTTTTGCAATTACGGACAAAACAATCGACGGATTTTGATGAAACATGGTATGATTTGATATTTTTGCGAAATCTCACAAATTCCCAAATTTCTAAATTGTAGCTTGGTAAATGCGGCTTTCGTGAATTTTGGAAATTTTTATGCGCCTTTTGAAATTACGGGCAAACCAATCGACGTATTTTGATAAAACGTGGTATGATTTGATATTCTTACGAGATCTCACAAATTCTCAAATTTCAAAATTGTAGCTATGTAAATACGGCTTTCGTGAATTTTGGAAATTTTATGCGCCTTTAGAAATTACGGACAAACCATTCGACGGATTTTGATAAAACGTGGTATGATTTGATATTCTTGCGAAATCTCACAAATTCTCAGATTTCAAAATTGTAGCTTTGTAAATATGGCTTTGGTGAATTTTTAAAATTTGAATTTTTTTGTGCGTTTTTTTGCAATTGCGGACAAACCAATCGACGGATTTTGATGAAACTTGGTATGATTTGATATTCTTGCGACGTATCACAAATTCCCAAATTTCAAAATTATAGCTTTGTAAATACGGCTTCTGTGAATTTTTTAAATTTGAAAATTTTGGTGCGTCTTTTGCAATTACGGACAAACCAATCGATGGATTTTGATGAAACTTGGTATGATTTGATATTCCTGCGAGATATCACAAATTCCCAAATATCAAAAATTGTAGCTTTGTAAATACGGCTTTTGTGAATTTTTGTAGTTTGTAATTTTTGTGCGCCTTGTGCAATTACGGACAAACCAATCGATGGATTTTGATGAAACATGGTATGATTTGATATTCTTGCGAAATCTCACAAATTCCCAAATTTTAAAATCGTAGCTTTGTAGATGCGACTTTCGTGAATTTTTGAAATTTGTAAATTTTTGTGCGTTTTTTGCAATTGCGGACAAACCAATCGACGGATTTTGATGAAACTTGGTATGATTTGATATTCTTGCGAGGTATCACAAATGCCCAAATTTCAAAATTATAGCTTTGTAAATACGGCTTCTGTGAATTTTTTAAATTTGAAAATTTTTGTTCGTCTTTTGCAATTACGGACAAACCAATCGATCAATTTTGATGAAACTTGGTATGATTTGATATTTCTGCGAGATATCACAAATTCTCAAATATCAAAAATTGTAGCTTTGTAAATACGGCTTTTGTGAATTTTTGTAGTTTGTAATTTTTGTGCGCCTTGTGCAATTACGGACAAACCAATCGATGGATTTTGATGAAACATGGTATTATTTGATATTCTTGCGAAATCTCACAAATTCCCAAATTTCAAAATTGTAGCTTGGTAAATGCGGCTTTCGTGAATTTTGGAAATTTTTATGCGCCTTTTGAAATTACGGGCAAACCAATCGACGTATTTTGATAAAACGTGGTATGATTTGATATTCTTACGAGATCTCACAAATTCTCAAATTTTAAAATCGTAGCTTAGTAAATACGACTTTCGTGAATTTTTGAAATTTGTAAATTTTTGTGCGTCTTTTGCAATTGCGGACAAACCAATCGACGGATTTTGATGAAACTTGGTATGATTTGATATTCTTGCGAAGTATCACAAATTCCCAAATTTCAAAATTATAGCTTTGTAAATACGGCTTCTGTGAATTTTTTAAATTTGAAAATTTTGGTGCGTCTTTTGCAATTACGGACAAACCAATCGATGGATTTTGATGAAACTTGGTATGATTTGATATTCCTGCGAGATATCACAAATTCCCAAATATCAAAAATTTTAGCTTTGTTAATACGGCTTTTGTGAATTTTTGTAGTTTGTAATTTTTGTGCGCCTTGTGCAATTTCGGACAAACCAATCGATGGATTTTGATGAAACTTGGTATGATTTGATATACTTACGAGATCTCACAAATTCCCAAATTTCAAAATTGTGGCTTTGTAAATACGGCTTTGGTGAATTTTTTAAATTTGAAAATTTTGAACACGTCTTATATTTTACAACATTGATGTTGCACAATGTAGATTGAGAAACTATATATTAGAAATGATAGTAAATCTATCTATCTATCTATCCATAGGTTCGCCACCACTGGTCTATAGTAATTCCTAGGTATTTTACAGTTTTCTTCGGTATGATTTTTTCATGTTGTATTGTGGGGGTACATGATGGGTCCTATTTTCCTCCTCCCTGTTAGTAATACAGCTTCGGTTTTCTCTGGAGCGAGCTTCAATTTTTTCTGGTTCATGCCACTAGTTTAATTGCTATGTTCCCTCTGTCCATTATTTGTTTTTCGTTTACGTCCGTCACGATGAGAGCTAGATCGTCGGCTAAGCCCTCTGGTAACCTCAGCCTTAGTATACCGTCATACAGGATGTTCCACAGGGTGTGTCGCATCACTGAGTCCTGCGGAGCACCACTGTAAACTTCTCTTTCGACTACTTTACCTTCCGCCTCCAGTATGATAAAGCGCTTCGATAGATAGCTGCTCACCAGTTACTGTAGGCAAGGAGGGAAACTTCTGGCTATCAGCTCTTCTACAATGTTCTGCCATGCAGCTGAATTGAAATGCAGCTGGTCTAACTTTATGACGTCTAAGATGATTAGCGTACATATCTTCCTTTTCCGCTGGGAGGCCTGTGAAGCGACTTCTGCAACCTTTAGCACCAATAATATGGCATCGCTGGTGGATAGCCCTTTTCTAAACCAAAATTGTCTGTCCCAGAGTCCTTTGCCTTGCCTGAGCTCATTCGCAATTTTCTCGAGTATCAGATGTTCTAAAAGCTTCCCTGCGATATGTAGTAGGCATATGGGCCTATATGAAGACGGTTTCTGTATGGGTTTGTTCCCTTTTCTTAGGAGGACCAATCTGGATTTTTTCCATATATCAGGGAAATTTCCATTCTTCATTATCGCGTTTGCAGTTTCTAATATTAAGTCAGGACATATCTTTGCGACAATTTTAAGAGCTGGTTTCTGTCACTGCCGGTAAATTCCACTGTGGTACCTCGTGTTTTGGACACGAAACAGGACATCTGCAACTGCTTGCAATTGTTCCATGGGCAGTTTGAGATTTGGGAACCTCAAGTATCCAACTTAGCCTTAGTTTCCGGGTGGCGAGTGTGTATGCATCGCCACAGACGTTTTCGTTTAGTTTTGTACATAGGGTACGCCAGTGTTCTCTTTTTGAAATAATTATTGACTCTTCAGAAATCTCTTTTCTTATTTGTATTGGTTTCTGATATATTGCCAGAGTCCGGGTTTAGATTTGGTTTGGCTTTGCCAATCATGCTTCTTTGGGCAGCAATACATTCCTTTCTTTTTTTTTTCGAATTTCATCATTCCACCAATAGGTCCGTCTCTTCCTACTGAAAGCTGGTTTTATGCTAATTGTGGCGTCGCATGTTTCCGTAAGGATCTTAATTAATTCTGTCTTCTGAAAAAGTCTAGTCTGTCTAATGCTGTCTGTCTAGTCTTGTCTGTCTAGCCTTGTCTGTATAGTTTTATCTGTCTTGTAATGTCTGTCTGGTCGTGTCTCTACGGTTTTAGTATCCTTATCGCATATACTGCTTTGTTTAGATTTGTTCTTAGTTGCATTATATGTGCTAACCATTCCAATGTATCGTCAATGAAGATACCCAACAATCTTACAGCTTGCTTGCTTTCCAAAATATCTTCTCCTATTTTGCATTCATACACAAAAATATTATTATGTTTGTCTTTGTGTTATTTACGATTAGTTTATTTGTTACAAACCAATACTCCAGGACCTGCAACATTCAATTTGTATTATGGCAGATCTCTACCACATCCTTACTTATTAATTACTGGTTGGTATCATCATATCAGACAGGTATCCTCATTATATATAACATATCTACATAACTAATCAGATCGCCCGTGTATATCGAGAACAGGATGGGTGCTAGCCCACTTCCCTGTGGCACCGCCACATAAGTTGAAATAGTGTTGGAATTCATTTGCCAGTCTTGTCAAAACTAGACAGACAAGACTAGTCTTGTCTGTCTAGTCCCGTCTGTTTACTCTTCTCTTGTCTGTCTAGTCTTGTCAGTATCGCCTTGTGTGTCTAATCCAGTCTGTGTAATCTTGTCTGTCTTGTTTTGCATGTCTAGTCTTTTCTGTCTAGTCTTGTTTGTGTAGTCTTGTCTGGTTAGTCTTTTCTGTCTAGTCTAGTCTGTCTAGTCTTGTCTGTTTAGTCTTGTCTGCCTAGTCTTGTTTTGTCTAGTTTTGTCTTTGTAATTTTGTCTGTCTCGTCTTATCTGTTTAATCTTATCTGTCTTGTCTTGTGTATCTAGTCTTGTCTGTCTAGTCTTGTCTGGTTAGTCTTGTCTGTCTAGTCTAGTCTGTCTAGTCTTGTCTGCCTAGTTTCCTGTGTCTAATCTTGTCTGTCTGTTCTTGTTTATCTAGTCTTGTCTGTTTAGTTTTCTGTGTCTAATCTTGTCTGTCTGTTCTTGTCTGTCTAGTCTTGTCTGTTTAGTCTTATCTGTCTAGTCTTGTGTATCTAGTCTTGTCTGTCTAGTCTTGTCTTGTTAGTCTTGTCTGTCTAGTGTAGTCTGTCTAGTCTTGTCTGTCTAGTTTTCTGTGTCTAGTCTTTTCTGTCTAGTCTTGTCTGTCTAGTCAAATCAAATCAAATCAAAAAACGTTTATTTCCCTATGTAAGCTTGCAACACATATATACATATTTACATGTTTATACATATTTACGAACTAAGTGAAATTATGTCAAAATCAAATCATTTATAGGTATATTTCTTTTATTTTTGCGAAATACTCGTCCATATCGTATGGTTCCATATCAATTAATATATTCCGTATATCCTGTTTAAGTTTATTAGAATTCGTTGTACATTTTATTCTCTTCGGTTGTGTGTTATATAGTTTAATATTAATATATGGAGGTCCCTTTTCGGTCATTGTTAATCTATGTATAGGTATTGTATATTTATTAGTTCTTGAATTTATACTACCATTCCTATGCTTTTCAAATAGGTTTTTGTATTTGAAGGTAAACACTAGTGTTTCGTATACGTATAATGCTGTTATTGTTAATACACGTGCTTCCTTAAATTTTCCTCTACATGTTTCCTTATATTTCAAATTTTCTTTAATTCTTAAAGCTTGTTTCTGAACTTTAAAATTTTTTTTGACATCACTTCCTCCTCCCCAGAACAGTATGCAAAATTTTGCATGGCTCTGGAAATTAGCCAAGTAAACTATCCTGAGGACCTCTCTCGAAATATATTTCTGTAGTATCCTTAGGGCGAATACTGTTCTGTTTAATTTCTTGGATACTTCATGTATGTGTTGTGACCAGTCCAGGTTACTGTCAATAGTCAGTCCTGGTAGTTGAACGTGTTTTTGGAACGCTGTCTTTTCGTTGTTGATTGTTACTTCTATTGGGTATCTTTTTGTGCTTCTTTTGGTCTTGAAAACAATAACATTAGTCTTCTCCTTCTTTAAAATTAATTTATTTTCCGTAAACCATTGTATCAGGTTTGCCATGGTTGAGTTTATGTTCGTCGTTATATCTTCTGTCCTTGAATTTATCGTTAGTCTTGTCTGTTTAGTTTTCCGTGTTTAATCTTGTCTGTCTGTTCTTGTCTGTCTAGTCTTGTCTGTTTAGTCTTATCTGTCTAGTCTTGTGTATCTAGTTTTGTCTGTCTAGTCTTGTCTGGTTGGTCTTGTCTGTTTAGTCTAGTCTGTCTAGTCTTGTCTGTCTAGTTTTCTGTGTCTAATCTTGTCTGTCTGTTCTTGTTTATCTAGTCTTGTCTGTTTAGTTTTCTGTGTCTAATCTTGTCTGTCTGTTCTTGTCTGTCTAGTCTTGTCTGTTTAGTCTTATCTGTCTAGTCTTGTGTATCTAGTCTTGTCTGTCTAATCTGGTCTGGTTAGTCTTGTCTGTCTAGTCTAGTCTGTCTAGTCTTGTCTGTCTAGTTTTCTGTGTCTAGTCTTTTCTGTCTAGTTTTGTCTGTCTAGTCTTGTCTGTCTAGTTTTCCGTGTTTAATCTTGTCTGTCTGTTCTTGTCTGTCTGGTCTTGTCTGTTTAGTCTTATCTGTCTAGTCTTGTGTATCTAGTCTTGTTTGTCTAGTCATGTCTGGTTAGTCTTGTCTGTCTAGTCTAGACTGTCTAATCTTGTCTGTCTAGTTTTCTATGTCTAATCTTGTCTGTCTGTTCTTGTTTATCTAGTCTTGTCTGTTTAGTTTTCTGTGTCTAATCTTGTCTGTCTGTTCTTGTCTGTCTAGTCTTGTCTGTTTAGTCTTATCTGTCTAGTCTTGTGTATCTAGTCTTGTCTGTCTAGTCTTGTCTGGTTAGTCTTGTCTGTCTAGTCTAGTCTGTCTAGTCTTGTCTGTCTAGTTTTCTGTGTCTAATTTTGTCTGTCTGTTCTTGTCTGTCTAGTCTTGTCTGTTTATCTCTTGTCGGCCTAGTCTTGTTTGTCTATTTTTGTCTGTGTAATTTTGTCTGTCTAGTCTAGTCTTGTCTGTCTAGTCTTATCTGTTTAATCTTATCTGTCTAGTCTTGTGTATCTGGTCTTGTCTCTCTATTCTTGTCCGTTTCGTCTCGTCTGTCTAGTCGTGTTTGCCTAGTCTTGTCTGTCTACTCACCCCTGTCTAGTATTGTCTGTCTACTCTCCCCCGTCTAGTATTGTCAGTCTAGTCTTGCCAGTCTAGCCTTGTCTGCCTAGTTTTGTCTGGCTAGTTTTGATCTCTTCATTCTCTTGACTCAATTTTAAAACATCTAATATAAGATTTCATTCACAATTTTTCTAAAGTGATAATTTACAAGTTCCAAAGTATCACCATTATGGGCTGAAAGTCGTATTGATATAAATTTACATTCATAAGCTTCCGCAATTTTTCTTACTTTAACTTTTCACCCTTTGACCTAGATATCGTACACTTGATATACTTGTAAATTCCACATTCCACAGGAATTCATATTCTGACGAAAACCCTCCAAACTAACCAAAGAAATAAATTCATTATATGCGCGATATGTCGTTACAAAACGTCATTTTTCATCGCCGTACATTACTTATGTTTGTTCTTCTTCATCTTGTCTGCGACTTTCTATATTTCGTGTTAAAATGCGGTGTATATTGCCGAAAGGACTTTGTAAGGATTTCTAATATTTCACGCAGACGGCGCGGAGACATGTGCTGGAATAAATCCATGTCGAGAAGAGAATAGGGATCGACAAGTCGGGCAGGACGTCTTTCCCTCTTGACTTCCCTCTCGTCTCGACCTCAAACCCGATACGGATTTGAATAAACACGGATTTATTTGACAAATTCCTTCAATATTCCCATCAAATATTTATATAATAAGTTTTTCTAATAACAGACTAGCTATATCCCTCGGCTTGGTTAGCGTATAATTTTTGTTTAATACCTACGAATATGAGTAGGGTGGATATAAACTACGAATATGAGTAGGTAAATAGTAGTAGGTAGATAACGTGATGTTACGTAAAACTTAAACACATTGTTTTATATGCTGCTGATTACGGCCGACGCGACGTGACGTATCAGAACTTTACGTAACGTGAAAGCTGACAATGTTCAATCTTCGCGTCGCGTTACATTAAGTCGGGCTGTTTCACGTGACTCTTTCAACCAATCAACGCTCTCGATTCTTACGCGCGTGCACTCGAATTCAAAAGTGACATTTGGATTGTGAAATTTCACATCACATTTGAGTGTTGTGAAATTTATATTGTCCAATAGCCAGGAACTACAACAGAATAAAAAGAAAATGTCGATGAACAACACATTATTGGTTAAGTGTGTATGGGCGCATCCTTAATAATATGACAAGGGACAAGAATAAGAGAGACGAACAAGAGACAAGAGACAAAAAAGTGCGGATCACAGAAACGGAATTCTTCTAGCAAGTTATAACTGTCACCACAGTGGGTTCTTCTCCGAAAAATTTCTCTCGCTCCAACGGTTCGTACTCGTTTCCTTTTCTGCAGTTTAAGATACAAATATCCAACCAAAAGCAAGAAAAAATCAAAGCAAAATTGAGCAATAACTGAACCTCAGAGCAGAATTTATTTTGAACTACCAACACTGTCAAATCAATTTTTCACGTTATATCGCCGTCAATGCAAGCTGTTTCACAAACACACGTTACTACGGTTAAGTTTAATTTATGTCAAGTCGCAATCACGTCGCGTTGCGTGCCTTTACGTTAAGTTTATCGTAATCCGGCTATTACAGTTTATATCAGTCAAATTAATTCAGGTTAGCTGAGTTTACCAAATATTGATTATCTTGTGGGTAGTACGAAGAGATATCTATGGATAGACGATATGTAAGATTTGAAAATTGTTACAAGGGCCGGATAAAATCAAGTTGAAGACGGGATCCGGCCCGCGGGTCTGTGTAACAATTTTCAAATCTTATTAAACCTGGCCGAGTGTCTGTCTAGTCTGTCTAGTACCGCGGCCGCGGGCAGGATACGGCCTTCAACTTGATTTTATCCGGCTTTCGTAACAATTTTCAAATTTTATTATATCTCGCCCCGACCTAATCTATAAACGTTTAAGGTTTATAGATTAATTAGTTTGTGCTTTGAAATATGCAATGGCATTCGAATATTTTGACTATCGGAATTATGGGCAATTATAAATAATTAAATATATAATAGTTAATACTACTTAAATGTATTATACTAATTATATTATAAATACAATACACTAGATAGACCAGCCTAAACAGTCAAATATAAAAGGTGACGGAAAAACAGAGACAACTACGCATAATAAACTAGGCCAAAATATTATACAGAATAATAAATAAATAATATGAGATAAAATATTCGTTTTTGTTATTTGATATTTGGAACCGTGTTTGTATAAAAACAATATTCTATTTGTGTTTTGTGTTCGAGCGCGTTTTATAGATTCTGTTTGTTTGGCCGCAAATATCATTGACAAATTTAATGGAATTTTTATAATTGCTGCAACAAAATGTATTTGATTAATCGCGTGTCGTTTCATTATCCAGAATAAATGTTTGTTTTTCATCGGGTGATTGATTATTTGGGAAAACACTGCCATATATCTTACTTTCGCCAATCAATTATTATTAAAATTGCATCCATTATTTCGATAAAGAGAGGGAAATATTTTTTTAACAACATTTAAGAAACTTTCTTATTTGTTTTAATGTTTGTGATCAAGCCGCGCATTTCATTTCTGTTTCATCTTATGTGGTTTATTCTTCCCTCTCCCTCACTCTCTCTCCGTATTCCTCAGGGAATTTCCTCTTGTGCTAGATTTAATATTTTGTTTATTTTATATGCAAAATGTACAATTGTCCTTTTGTTTAAATAGCAATTTCTACTTTTATTCGTAAATAAATTCTGCTTCCACAAATCTAATATTTGCCTTTTTTACAGTTATTTAAGTAATAAATCATTATTATTTTATATTTCTTGTCTACTCTTGTCAAACAGAAAAAAATGCACAAACTTAAAACAATCGGAACACAGCCTGAATATATAAATATATTCAACATTTCTGGAGCTCTATAACAATTACTCAGTCTTTTTAGGACTACCAAAACAAATCTCATGTGAAATTTGTCACTTATCTAATAGTCCACCTTCGTGGCACTCAATGAAAACCATAAAAATAACATTATTTTTAAGATCATGTCTTTCCGATAACTTAAGTAACTTAACTTACTAACCTGAATAGCCATCTGCAGACGCGTTTCGAGATTTATCTCTCATCAGTGCAGCTTTGCTTTTATTAATAACAATTTGTAAAACACTCAACTATAAGACATGATCCTAAAAACAATGTTTTTTATGGTTTTTGTTGAGTGCCACGAAAAGATATTAAATGAAAAAAAAATTAAATGAAAGCTATTAAATAACTGACAAATTTCACAAGAGATTTAGTAGTCCTTAAAAGACTCAGTAATTGTTATAGAGCTCCGGAAAGGTTGAATACCTATATTTATATATTCAGGCTGTGTTCCGATTGTTTTAAATTTGTATGATTATCTATCCGTAGGATATATCTATCTAACGTAGGATGGTTTTACCGATTCTAGAAAAAAATACAATTTCAACATTTTTCGTTGAAAAAAAACTAAAGAGAGAAGAATAAATAGTGAAGACAAGACAGAGAAGACTTGAGACAGAAGACTATGAAGAGAAGACTAACAAGCAAGACAAGACAGAAAAGAATAGATGGAAAAGGCAGGACTGGCAAAACAAGACCGTCAAAACTAGACAGGCAACACTAAATACAAAATTAGACAGACAAGACTAGACAGACGAGACTAGACAGACAGGACTAGACAGACACAACTAGACAAGCAAGACTAGACAGACAAGACTATTGTAACAATACTAGACAGACAAGACTTCTTTTTAAATGTGGCTGGAGGAACCTCTACCAGAGTGCGGAACTCTCATCCGCTAAATCCCTAGTCCACTTGGCGATGTTGTTTTTCCACCCTGGAATCATTATTATCTTCAGGGTGAATCGCCCGGAGGAGCTTTTCTCTCTCCACTAGGTATTAAGCCTTTGAATCTTCCCTACAGTTCTTCCTTCCGATTCTGTTACTGTTAGTATGTACTTTATGTAGTTATATATGCGCATCCATTCCTCTTCACTATTCAACATCTTCTCGATGGTGTTTTCTAAAGTCAACTCTCCCAACTCGTTATATAGCCGACTTTCTGAGCTCCTTTCTGAGGTGTACTCTACTGTCTCCTCCACGCTACAGTGGGGGCAGAGGTCATCGTTGCTAATCTTGAAACGCTTATGATAAGCTTTGAAGCAGCCGTGTCCGCTTAGGAATTGAGTGAGTTGATTACTTGTATTGAGTGAGATGTTTACTTTACATGATTACTTACGAGCTATTGAGAGATAGAATATTCGACATTACCTTGCTCCCTGGTGGTCCATTTGTCTAAGTCTTTGATGAGTTTCTTGGTCCAGGCTGATTTCCCCGTGTCTTGCGTCCATTTCATTTGTCATCTTTGGATTACATCCACTATGATGTCTTCTTTTTCTTTCTTTGTTTTCCTGGTTGCCCTTTTCCTTTGTTCGACTATCCGTTTCAGGGTGTGAGCGATGCGATGACCATTACAGCTTCCACTGATATAATTCGATAGGTGCATGCTATTCTTGTAGCTATCGTTCTCTGTAGTGCCCTCATCACGTTTCTACATATTTTGTGATTAAGGGTATCGCACAGTGATCTGAAGCTAAAAAAAAATCGCCAAAAATCGAAAAAATCATTGTCACCGAATGGTTTTTTTTTCTAAGAATATTGTAAAGGATTCTTTGGTGTGTGTTATTCTAAAAGAAAAGTGGGGATATCTTTTTGTCCTGAGACGCTACGCTCCTTAAAAGTTACCCTTGTTAGCTAAGCGCGAGCACTTGTAGCGGCTCCGAAATATAATTGTTAAAATTGCTAATATAAAAAGTGCGTGTAACTTTTTACTAGAGAGTCCTTTTTCATTTCTGTTTGATGGAGGGTGTTAAGAAACACATGTAGAATTTTTACATATATAACGTTTTCATTAATGTTTACTCGCTTATGTTAGAAATCTTGTCAAAGATGTGTCTACATAATGGTTTTTCTTGTATAAAAAAAATTCCGTAAATTAGCAAAAAAGTTATCTCCGCAGCGGGGCTGAAGAAGCTGAGATTTATAACATATAGACTACGGTGTTTTGTAATAGAATCTTCAAGAAAATTCTGCCTATATCTGCCCGGGTACGTTTGAGATTAGAAATACGAAGCGCCGGTCGGCATGGCGGCGCGCCGTGCAAATTGTTTGTTAGTTTATGATCTACGCAGACAGTTGGGGTGCGGGACTACCTTCTATTGCAAGATTTGTTTGAAAATTTTCATATATATATATATATATATATATATATATATATATATATATATATATATATATATATATATATATATATATATATATGTTGTATTGTTTTCTCGGGGATTCCGCGTTGATGCTGAGGGTTGGCTCTGAAAAGAACCGGATTCTCGACGTTTCGGCGAACTAACATTCGCCATTCTCAAGAGATATATGCGTCCGTACGGGTCAACCGTTAGACGCATACTGCGTTTTTTACCAACGGTTGACCCGTACGGACGCATATATCTCTTGAGAATGGCGAATGTTAGTTCGCCGAAACGTCGAGAATCCGGTTCTTTTCAGAGCCAACCCTCAGCATCAACGCGGAATCCCCGAGAAAACAATACAACACAGTTATCTATCCGCGAAAACCTCAAATACAACATATATATATATATATATATATATATATATATATATATATATATATATATATATATATATATATATATATATATATATATATATATATATATAAAGAGTAAATTTTATAAAAATTACTACGCAAACGGTAGAATTCGGGTAATACGATTAACAGAAAAAACTCAAATTCTTCTTAAGTCGACGTTTCGATTTATTGATTAAATCTTTTTCAAGACCTACAAAAATATTACAGAAAATTACAAAAAACAAAGTAACAGATGTTATTGATTACTTACAAAGAAGGTAATGAACAATTAATTAAGACGTGTAACATCCTATAACTTGACCAACAATGTGGGTTACATAATCGTTGCTGTAAAACGAGCCATGGTGAATTTTAATTTCGGTGTTTCAAATTTAATATTTAGTTTACAAAATGTCGGACACCAACCCGATCGGCACAGCACGAGGAAACCAACAAAACCTTTTCGTTCTCTTCAAATAAATTAAAGTTGAAAAAAAAAAACCAAATTTTTTTTCAATTGAGCTGCGAAGGTGCGCATTGGGAAAGATCGTGACATTAGAAGGACACAGGAGTCACAAGCACACAGGAAAAAGAATATTTAACTAATGTTTGAAGACATACAGTTCGAAAATTTTTTTTTTTTTTTTTTGTTACTTTGTTTTTTGTAATTTTCTGTAATATTTTTGTAGGTCTTGAAAAAGATTTAATCAATAAATCGAAACGTCGACTTAAGAAGAATTTGAGTTTTTTCTGTTAATCGTATTACCCGAATTCTACCGTTTGCGTAGTAATTTTTATAAAATTTACTCTTTAACTAATAACGATTGTTATTACCCCCACTCTTTATATATATATATATATATATATATATATATATATATATAAAGAGTGGGGGTAATAAAAAAAAAATATATATATATATATATATATGTATATATATATATATATATATATACAAGATATGAAAGTTACTAAAAAGTAAAATTCGGATAACGTGCGTAGCACAAACCGCATAACCATGCTAAGAAATTGAAAGAAAAACAGAATATAACATCCAACCAAAAGGACAGGAACAACCCTAAACCAGGAACCTAACCTGTGTACAGTGAATAATACAACATCTTCTGTCACTCTTTGGCACACCCCGCTCGAAGATGCGTTGTGTGAGCCGTTTCGCTGCGTCAAAGCAAGTGACAAGAAACGGTCAAGACCAAAAAATGTCAGGGGCTGAAGGCCGGCAGTTCTTAATAAAAGCGACTGAAAACTAGTTGAAGAGCATTATTCACTGACTATAACTTAACGTCCGAATCTATCGATAATTATTCTAGTTATTAAATATCTGATGACACGGATGCATTTATAGATACAAACCTAGACAAACTGACGAATGGCCAACACGGCCGCCATCATATACTGACACGAGACCGTCGCCACTGTTAACTACTCGCCGGTGAAATGAACGTCTAGGTAGTGGAGCGCGCCTATCCGGAAGTCTCCCTCTCTGTGGCATCGTGAAACAGAGAGTGTGAGTGATAGTGTGCAGGGATCACTTTCACACTCTCTGTTTCACGATGCCACAGAGAGGGAGACTTCCGGATAGGCGCGCTCCACTACCTAGACGTTCATTTCACCGGCGAGTAGTTAACAGTGGCGACGGTCTCGTGTCAGTATATGATGGCGGCCGTGTTGGCCATTCGTCAGTTTGTCTAGGTTTGTATCTATAAATGCATCCGTGTCATCAGATATTTAATAACTAGAATAATTATCGATAGATTCGGACGTTAAGTTATAGTCAGTGAATAATGCTCTTCAACTATGAATAGGATGGTTGCGACAGTAGTTTTCAGTCGCTTTTATTAAGAACTGCCGGCCTTCAGCCCCTGACATTTTTTGGTCTTGACCGTTTCTTGTCACTTGCTTTGACGCAGCGAAACGGCTCACACAACGCATCTTCGAGCGGGGTGTGCCAAAGAGTGACAGAAGATGTTGTATTATTCACTGTACACAGGTTAGGTTCCTGGTTTAGGGTTGTTCCTGTCCTTTTGGTTGGATGTTATATTCTGTTTTTCTTTCAATTTCTTAGTATATATATATATATATATATATATATATATATATATATATATATATATATATATATATATATATATATATATATATATATATATATATATATATATATATATATATATATATATATATATATATATATATATATATATATATATATATATATATAAATATATATATATATATATATATATATATATATATATATATATATAATCAAATCGAATCAAATTGAAAACTTGATATTAACTTATTTAACCTTATCTTTACTATTAGTATAATTATAATAGTATTAATATTAATCAAAATTTTTAAAAAAGTGCTCGGCTATCTTTAATCCGCCATTTTGAATTTTTTAATCAAGCAATGAAATTCATAATCAGTGAACTCGAAATCACTTATATACCAATTTATATGAAACTTTGATAAATTTTTGATGAAGTAGTCGGTCATATTGGATCCGAACTTTTGAATTTTAAAATTATACCATGAAATTCGTTATCAGTGACACCGAGAACCCTAATACACCAATTTATATGAAATTCCGATCAAATTTTACTGAAGTGGTAGGCCATATTGGATCCGCCATTTTGAATTTTAAAATTAAACTATGAAATTCATAATCAGCGGCCTGGAAAGCCATACATACCAATTCACGTTTAAATCTGAAACTTCTTTCTATTTTTGGCCAACTTTTTTGAAATCCAGACCACTGTGATCGCCCCATATCTGTGCGCCATAAAGCAGGATGAACTGCGCGACTATGCTTAGTATTTTCCTTTTGAAGACAGATGGCCACTTAATTCCTGGCATCAGTTTTATTAGTACATTAATTGATTTTTAGGCTTTTATTGCTGCTTAACATGCTCCCCCATCCTTATATTATGGTGGAACCATACCCCTAGGTATTTTGGTTTCGCTTTTGTCTTGATTACGGTGTTCCCGGCTTTCAGTATGATAGTTTTTAGCTTCCTGCTCCCGTATAGTATTGCCGCTTCCGTCTTGCTCTCCTGAACCTTTAACTTTCGTGATCGTATTAATTTTGAGTCCAATAGCACGGTTTGTCAATGCTATCAGTTCTCCTTCCTTTTTAGTCCATGTTACTATGGCCGTATCATCCGCAAAGCAAATTATTGTAATCCCTTGGGGCATCTTAATCTGCAAGTCCTCATTATAATATACGTTCCACAGTAATGGTCCGAGTATTGACCCCTGCGATACCCCACAATTAATTCCTCCTTGTCACCTATGTAAATTCTCCTATTCTGTAGGTTTTTTCTTAGTGCTTCCATCAGCTCGTGCCATGGGACTGACTTAAAAGCGTTCTTTATGTCGATGGTGACTAATGTGCAGAGTCTTCCGTTCTTCGGTCCATAGTTTTTGACAGCTCTGACCGCTTATATTACCTCTTCCATTGCCTCTACCCTCGATCTGCCCCTCCTAAAACCGAATTGATTGTCCTATAATTTAGCCTCATTTCCATTCTCAACCTCCCGGCAATTAATTGCTCGTAGATCTTACCCAGTGCGTTACGAAGGCAATTGGATCTGTATTTGGGTTCTTCTTCTGCTTTGGAGGGTTACTCTATTAGAAAGAGTCCACTTTCCTCGCCTCTTTCCCTGTTTTCCTTCCCTGTTTTCATTTTTTTTGTAGCAATTTATCACGTACGGCTTAGAGCAATTCTTTAATTATCGACGTTGGTAGCAAATCCGGGCCCGGTAATTTATTGTCTTTTGTCCTCTTTACTGCTTCGTCAATCTCCTATTTCGTGACTGGATCTCCTTGCTCTGTCTCAATGGTCTCCCAGCTGTTTGGATTGTGTCTGGGGAATAGTTATATCGTCATTTCTTTCAGTTTGCTATCTGTAAGTCTAGCTCGTTGTACTAAGTTTATTTTTGTTTTCACTATGTTATACACAGACACAAGACTAGACAGACAAGACTAGACAGACAAGACTAGACAGACAAGACTAGACAGACAAGACTAGACAGACAAGACTAGACAGACAAGACTAGACAGACAAGACTAGACAGACAAGACTAGACAGACAAGACTAGACAGACAAGACTAGACAGACAAGACTAGACAGACAAGACTAGACAGACAAGACTAGACAGACAAGACTAGACAGACAAGACTAGACAGACAAGACTAGACAGACAAGACTAGACAGACAAGACTAGACAGACAAGACTAGACAGACAAGACTAGACAGACAAGACTAGACAGACAAGACTAGACAGACAAGACTAGACAGACAAGACTAGACAGACAAGACTAGACAGACAAGCCTAGACAGACAAGACTAGACAGACAAGACTAGACAGACAAGACTAGACAGACAAGACTAGACAGACAAGACTAGACAGACAAGACTAGACAGACAAGACTAGACAGACAAGACTAGACAGACAAGACTAGACAGACAAGACTAGACAGACAAGACTAGACAGACAAGACTAGACAGACAAGACTAGACAGACAAGACTAGACAGACAAGACTAGACAGACAAGACTAGACAGACAAGACTAGACAGACAAGACTAGACAGACAAGACAAGACTAGACAGGTCCAAGACAAGACTAGAAAGACAAGACTAGACAGACAAGACTAGACAGACAAGACTAGACAGACAAGACTAGACAGACAAGACTAGACAGACAAGACTAGACAGACAAGACTAGACAGACAAGACTAGACAGACAAGACTAGACAGACAAGACTAGAGAGACAAGACTAGACAGACAATACTAGACAGACAAGACTAGGCAGACAAGACTAGACAGACAAGACTGGACATACAAGACTAGACAGACAAGATTTTTTTTGGGAGGGACGTAGCATGCATATAAAATAACCTGACAAGTGGACCCCCCGGAATCACGAACATCATGGAACCGAACTTTACACAGCATTAATCTCAAGGAACTGTTCTTGGCATCTATATTTTTTCTGTAGGTCCACCTTTCACTGGAGTAATTAGGGGTTCCGGAATTTGGCTCTATTGTTTTGGTTTTCCTTTCTGTAGTTGACTTTTGTCCGTTAGTCTTGTTCTTTTTGTGTCAGGATGTCACATATCATTGTTTCCGTGTATGTCCAGTCCTCTAGTGACCTTAGCATCGCGTCTACCAGTGTTTGCACCTCTAGGTTGAGGCCTGTCTGCTCTTTCCATCTGTTCCTCTCGGATATCCACCTACTGCATTCAAACACGGTATGAAGTGCACTGTCCACCTCACCGCAGTATACACACTGTTGAATCGCGATGGCTGTTTATCTTTAGACAAACGTTCGCGTGATCTAATCTAAGGCGGTTACTTCAGGGTTGCCAATAGACTCGATCGGCACTTGAATTTATACGTTTGGGCGATATAAAACTTGCACGCCTCGTTAAACATGTATTTATTATTTAACTCTACCTTAAAACACTTATGACGACGTGCACTGTCGGAGTATGGAACCTTTTTGGTATGTTTGTGGTAAGTGGGTTACAATTGAACTGAGTATGATTACATATTGTTAAAAACAGGAAAACTCAATCCCACCTCCCATTTGCCTGCCCCCACTGAACCAAAAAAGAATTCTAACCCGAACTGCACTTAGTAATTTCTATAGGTATCTTTACAACTGCCCAAAATTTAAAATACATATACTAAGAACCCTTAAATATAAATATTACATTGTATTTGCAATTGTTCACCACGACCACCAAGCATCCAAAACCATTAGCGATCATAAACAGCATCTAAAGCGTATTTACAAACGGTTAGTGATTACAAATGGTCTTCCAAACGCGTAGCGGCCATAAACAGCTTTAAACGCATTCAAAAAATATCCACTATCCTAACGACCAGATGTTGGGGTCTACTGCTCGGTTTATGATAATGCTAATGTAATTTAATAATACCTACTTTTAGAAACGTACTTAACAAAGAAAGTAGTTTTAAGACCAAATAAAAATAAAATTGTTGGGTCTTAACACACACATTGCGTCACTTGACCAGCCAGAACTATGTAGATACTCCCGGTAGCATCCATGGCCGCTGAGGGCCTGTGTTAGATGGTAAGTTATTTCTCCATGGTTTTGTGTTACCCAAGGTTTAAGTTTCGGGATCAATATTTTGGTCCAATGTCCTGTTTTGGACATGCCCTATGACTTTTGGCAGTCTTCAAGTATTTGGTTGTTTGCAATTTTTTGTCTTTCTGTAATATTTAGTTAGTTCTTTGTCTTATACTACTCTGTTAGAAAAGTATCCGACCTTATTTTTTATTATTAAAACCTGATGGATTTGAATCAAGCGCGCTTGCATGAGCCGACCTTGATCCTTCGTGCTCATGCGTGATTTTTTTCCCGCCTGTAGATAGCGTCAGTTGCTGTCGAGCAGTGTTCTAGTGACGTAGTGTGTAGTGCTCTCGTCGGTTTTTCAATGCAAGTAAAATGACGGAACGACTGGAGCAGCGCTACTGCATAAAATTTTGCCAGAAACTGGGCGACAACCAGGTGGAAACCATTCAGAAGATTCAGACGGCTTTCGGTGACGATGCTATGGCCATCACACAGATTAAGGAGTGGTACAACCGGTTTAAAGACGGGCGCACATCGGTGGAAAGCGAGGCACGCTCTGGTCGGCCATCAACATACTGAAATGACCATGTCATTGCCAAAGTGAACGCTGTGGTGATGCGGGATTGTGTGTGACCGTTGTGTGACTATCCGAGAAATTGCGGAAGAGGTGGGCATCAGCACTTTTTCGGCGCATTCCATTGTGACCGAAGATTTGGCCATGAGTGGAGTGGCGGCGAAAATCGTGCCGAAGATGCTGACGGCGGAGCAAAAGCAAGTTCGCGTTGAAGTCTGACAGGACATGCTGGACTCCATAAACAGTGACCTCGAATTCATGAACACCATAATCACTGGTGACGAGTACTGGGTGTACGGGTACGATCCGGAAATCAAATTCCAGTCGTCACAGTGGAAGCATTCACGTCACCAAGACCAAAGAAGGCCCGCCAAGTGCGCAGCAACGTCAAAGTGATGCTGTCTGCTTTCTTTGACTCCCGCGGAATGGTACACCACGAGTACACACCACAGAGTCAAACAATCACCAAAGAGTACTATAGGGATGTCCTACGTCGCCTACGTGATGCTGTGTGGTGCAAGCGACTTTAGTTGTGGTCATCAGGAAATTGGAGACTCCATCACGACAATGCTCCAGCATATTCTTCGCACTTGGTTCCCAAGTCTTTGGCGAAAAACCAGACTCCTCTGGTTCCACAGGCTCCTTACAATCCCGATATGGCCCCTCTGCAACTTCCGGCTATTCCCCAAAGTCAAGAGGCCGTTCAAAGTAGCGCGATTTCCTACCAAAGAGGACATTATAGCTGCAACGACAGCCGAGTTAAAGTCGATTCCGAAAGAGGCTTTTTCGGAATGCTTCCAACAATAGCGGTACCGCTGGGAGAAGTGTGTGGAGTCCCAAGGAGACTACTTTGATGGTGATTAGGTTTCCAATGCTCCAGGTATGCCAGTTTTTTTTTACCGGCTAAAGGTCGGATACTTTTCTAACAGACCACGTATAATTGGATTCTCTCGTTGATTTTGCACTCTATCGGGGCGATGTCAGCAATCGCTTCCCTGGAGATTGTCCTGTATGCACTGCATACTCTGATGGCCATTTTTCTCCGTATAGCGGGGAGCATCTGTTTCATGTACACCTTTTTAATAGTTTTAGCTAGGCAGACAAGGCTAGATAGAAAAGACTAGACATACAAGACTAGACAGACAAGACTAGACAGATAAGACTCGACAGACCAGACTATTCTTTTATGTTTGGTGTATTTCCCGAAGTCTCGAAATTGGCGTTACTTTCGTCTCTTTGCAAATCCGGGGATAAATCTGACATTGGAAACTACAGACCCATCTGCATCTTATCAGCCTTCTCTAAGATATTCGAAAAGCTTGTATCTTCGCAAGTAAAAGTAAATGTCATATAATAAACCAAAATCAGCATGGATTCCTTAAATGGAGGGATACTGACACTGCAAGCTCCCAATGGATACGTGCGGTAAGTGAGGAACTAGAAGCTAAAAACATACCTGTTGGTATGTTTTTGGATCTCTCCAATGCTTACGACTTAGTGGACCATGACATACTGTTCGATAAATTATTGCATTATAGTATACGAGGAGTCGCATTGGACTGGTTTAAATCTTTTCTGTCTAATATAATTAAATTCATTACTAAATTAATTACCCAATCTGGAATATTTAAATCACTTCCTAGGGCAGGGATAGCGAACCTTTTTAAATAGTGGGTCAAATTTTGTTCATTATATTTTTCGTACTAGCTCGTGGTACCCACGAGCTAGTACACTCACTGCATCACTGGCGTGACTTATAAAAGAGGAGGGAGATCAAAGACTACTTTTATTGTTCTCAATCTTAAAGACTTTTACAAATTCAAGTTTCCTTCTTGTTTTACATCGGTGAAAAAATTGTACAAACGCCAATTGTGTCCAAAATTCTAGCTTTAGTTTTTCCAATACTCAAAAACGAATTCAGAACTTTCCTACAATTTCTTCACTTGCTCTTCATCTGGTCCAAAAGCATATTTTTTTGAAAAATCAAGGGTATACTCCAAATCTTCCAACAACGTTTTCAGTTTCCCACAGGGTTTAGTACATATCCAGATAGAGTCAAAATCCGGGAAAAAATTCAAATATGTCTTTCAATGACGTTTTCTGTTCTTCGTGGTCTGATCCACATTGTAGATAAAGATTTTTCTTAAAATCAAATTTCTTTAGATATGTACAAATACCAAGTAAGCGTTTTCCCGATAATTGAGAAAAAAACTTTTCTACATTTTTCCACAAAACTAGAGATGATTTTTCCAAGGAAAAACGATTTTCCAATTCCGTTCCTTCCGAAGAATCAAAGACGAAACAGAATTTCTTCAATTGGCATTATTCGAAGAACTTTTGAAAACTCCGAATACAAGATACATAGTTCCGTACGGGAAGAACGGAGCAGGGAAGTTTAAGTTGAAAGAAAAATTTATATTTTCAAGAGATGTTTTACAAACAAATTTACTTAAAAATCAAATAATATATAGGCTATATAAAAATCTAAATATTGATATAAAATATTATTTAATGATATTTGCAGCCAAAAATCATAGAATTAAAAGAAATAGAAGTAATTAGTTTTAATCAAAAGAAATATCATAATATGTTAAAAAATATATGGCATTTCGTTCACAAAGTTAGGGAGTCCTGTATCTGTTAAAATTATAAAATGATACATAGGTTGTCAATCATGTGTCAATAACGGTTGACGGAAACTTCGATTCAAGTAAAAGAACGCATTACAACGTTATGCATAGGTTTCAAATAAAGTATACCGTACTACTACGTCAACGGGCTGCAATGTGTTTGTCTTTAAAATCTGCAAATAAAGTAGCAATACATTCTAAAAACGCTTGTTTACAAAAACCCTTTCTGAAAGATGTCTCTCTTGACAAGCAATGCAATGGAGAACTTGAAAATTAGCAACTGTAATGTTCTGATTTAGGTGACGGGAACAAATAGTGTTCCCGTCTCTGTGCGCTTTTACTAGTTAGCAATTTTTGCCACGGAGGGGCTAAACGTTCTAAACTTATTGTGTCAGTGATTTAAAATATTTTGTCTATCAAAATTACAATTTTTCAATATTACCGGTAAGAAATAATAATTTTCTTGTAGATTCAACCTTATTATAACATACTTCGTAGATAAAATAATGTATGACACGTGTGTGAAAGACTTTTGTGCATGAGTTGCGAAGTTTAATTGCAATGGGTCCTTATTCATACACTTGCATCATAAACTACTATTTTGGGATCAAAAACTCTTTCAAAACAAAAAATTATTGTCTTTTTTCTTTTGTGAAAAATATGTTTTTCTTTCTTTATCTGTTGAAAAGGCGAGATTAGAATGCAACTTTTCAAAATAGCTTTTTATATTATCTATACGTGAAATAACTTTTTCGTTACATTGAATTGAAAAATTCACTTTGTTTTTTACCACAGTTATTGTGACTTTTTCGTTAAAAATTATACACGCAGTCTTTTTATTTTCTTCAATCACGCAATATTTATCAAGCCATTCTGTTTTGTAGGATCTGCGATTTGTACCTTTTGTTTTTCTTGCTATAACCGCAGCCATATTACAGGGTTACAACTAAAAATATGATGTAAGAAATTTCTTATTGATATATTTAATATTCATACCTTTGTGGTTGAGGAACTTTAATATGAAAATATTAAAAAGTATTGCGTTATTGAACATTCCTAAAACCCCCTAAAACCAAAGCCCGGGTCACTTAAAAAGCCTGTGTGGGTGTCTGACCCGCGGGTCATAGGTTCGCCTTGCCTGTCCTAGGGTGTTAAACGTGGGTATCCCACAAGGAAGTACTTTAGGCCCACTTTTATTTATATATTTTTATTAATGATTTGTACTCTATGCGTGCGGCCCCTCGGCATACCATGATAAATTATGCAGACGATACTATCATCTTAATATCAAACGAACCTAAGGAGGACATTTCTCATAACGTGAATCTGGTCTTAATTCCTGTGTTGGAGTGGTTTGCCGAAAACCATCGAATAGGCAAAGATAAGACCAATGCAATCATATTTAGATGTACAGTCAACTTCCCAACAGAAATTCGAATTGAACACGAGGCAATCCACATAATCCACCTAGGCAAAAACTTTGATTAGAATACACATATTAATAAATGAAACTATGTAAAACAGTTTATGCACTAAGTTTATTGAGGAGATATGGACACAGATATCTTAAGGATGGTGTACTTCTCCAATTTTAAAACCTGTTTGAGATTTGGAATTATGTTCTGGGCGAAAGGAAGGTATGTCCAGCATGCTTTTAGAGTCCAAAAGCAAGCCTTGCGGATTCTTCTTCATCTACCCTTCAGGGAATTATGCCGAGGACAGTTTAAAAAGGAAAAGATTTAGTAATATTTCCTATGAGCGGCCAAGACATAGCTTGACGATGACTGAGAGATACCTTCCCTACAGCAATTTAAAACTTTTCAACCACTTACCATCCGGAAAATGGACATTATTAGAAACTTTAAGAGGGCATTGTATGATCTCTTAATCGAGATTGAACCCTATAATATAGAAGTATTTTATATTCGAGTAAAAATCATGTTTAAATGTACATTTACCTGTATGCATATTTTTCTTATTTCTTTTCTTTTAAGATTTTAGTTTCTTGTATTGGTTTGTGACATTTCATTTAGTTGTTTTTTATGATGTCTTAACACATTCACTCCCGCGCCTGATTTTATGACTTTCCTGTATCGCCGATTTAAACTTTATAAAATAGATTAGAATAGATAAATGGTTTGGTATTTATTTTCTTTCTCTAGGGGCCCCATAGAACTATTTTTGGTGATTTTCAGGAAATGGGTCCCCCATGACCCAGTGACGTGCTGGTCTGTGCAAAAAAAAATTGCAAACAACGCCGGGTCACCGGTGTCACGGCGGCTGTGAATATGTTAAATAATGAAATAAATAGATATTGATTTTTTTGACTAGACAGATACGACTAGACAGAGAAGACTAGATAGACAAGACTCTCTAGTTCTAGGGACTTAAACCCCCTATTCCACCTTGTTGTCTCCCCGACCAGGATTCGCACCCGGGTCTCCCGCATTGAAAGGCGGGTATATTGTCAACTACAAGACCGAGGAGGACAGATAGACAAGACTAGGCAGACAAGACTAGAAAGACAAGACAAGACATACAAGAGTAGACAGACAGGACCAGACAGACTAGATTTGACAGAAAAGACTAGACAGACAGTACTAGACAGAAAAGACTCTGTAGACACAACTATACAGAGAAGACTACACAGACAAGACTAGTCCCACTAGACTAGACAGACAAGACTAGACAGACAAGACTAGACAGACAAGACTAGACAGACAAGACTAGACAGACAAGACTAGACAGACAAGACTAGACAGACAAGACTAGACAGACAAGACTAGACAGACAAGACTAGACAGACAAGACTAGACAGACAAGACTAGACAGACAAGACTAGACAGACAAGACTAGACAGACAAGACTAGACAGACAAGACTAGACAGACAAGACTAGACAGACAAGACTAGACAGACAAAACTAGACAGACAAGACTAGACAGACAAGACTAGACAGACAAGACTAGACAGACAAGACTAGACAGACAAGACTAGACAGACAAGACTAGACAGACAAGACTAGACAGACAAGACTAGACAGACAAGACTAGACAGACAAGACTAGACAGACAAGACTAGACAGACAAGACTAGACAGACAAGACTAGACAGACAAGACTAGACAGACAAGACTAGACAGACAAGACTAGACAATTAAGACTAGACAGACAAGACTAGACAGACAAGAGGAGGCAGTCCAGACTAGACAGTCAAGACTAGACAGACAAGACTAGATAGATGGAGCTTGACAGAGGGGAGTCAACTGAGTAACCCAGTCAGTGATGACTAGACTGACAAAGCCAGAATTACAAGACTACATAGGCAAGGGTAGTAGTCTTGTTTGTGTGTTCTTGCCTGTCTAGTCTTGTTAGTCTAGTCTTGTCTGTTTAAACTTGTCTATCTAGTCTTTACTGTCTAGTCTTGCCTGTCTTGTCCTGTCTGTCTAGCCATGTCTGTCTAGTCCTGTCTGTCTAATTTTGTCTGTCTAGTCTCGTCTGTCTATTCGTGACTGTCTAGTCTTGTCCGTCATGTCTTGTCTGTCTCATCTTGTCTGTCTAGTCTTATTTTTCTAGTCCGGTCTGTCTCTCTAATCTTGTCCGGTTAGTTTTATCGGTCTAGTTTTATTTCTCTAGTTGCGTCCGTCAAGTGTTGTGTATCCTATCTGAACACGACCGGACCAGACAAGTCTAGACGACATATCTATTGTTACAAATAGACTAGGTGAGATTAGAGAATGTTAAGATTGAGCCATTTCGGTTCATTTTATCTGTGAATTTAACGTTTATCCGTGGGAAGTCAGGATGAGAGTAAAGTGGTCTTCCGGGTGTCATTTCTGCGAGATCCCCCGGGCTTTGTCAAACATTAACTTAAAGCTAATTGCTCAAGAACAGCTTGCGTACTACATGCAAACTCGATAGGAAAGCATCAAAGGGAGAATTTAAATAGCTAAAACTGAAGAAAAAATGTTAATTTGTGTTCGAAAGTGATTAGTTTTGTGGAATTTTTATAATTTCTGCATTAAAGCTAATGTGTAAAATTGGGCTCTAAGAGAATTTGATTAGTTTAGTTGGTTTGATTATGATAATTTCTGTTTTAGATAACGCCTGTGTTTGCTTAGGGTTATTAATCATGTTTACGTTCTAGTCTTTAAATCTGAATGTATAATAACATTAGAAATTAACGTAATTAATTTTGACGGACTCGGAATGTTTGAATAACTCAATATTTACAAGTGCAAATATATAATTCGGTATGAAACAATACCAGCCAAATACATTTGCATAACATACTATATCTATTCATGACTGCTTTATGGTTAACCGAGTGTATGGTTCTAAAACACAAATTTACTTAGTCTTCTATGTTTGAATAACTCTTGTGAGAGAAAACCAAGTATCACCAATATCGAGGCTATATTTCGTTGCGCTTAATTAAATATAAATAAGAAACATCTGTAGAACCAGCTTTGTTACGGAAACCTTTGTTCTGAAAATGGTGATGATGATGATGATGACGGCTATGTTAGTTAAACGATATTTAACGTTTCCAACTGTTAGTAGATGAACGGCAGCTTTCACACTAGTTCTAGTTTTTTACTACCCTACTGAACGCTAATTGGTTTCCTATATCCGGCAATAATCCACAACACAGACAGACTAACGAGAATTTTTCGTAATCGAGAAATAAGGATTAATTTCGAATTGCAAGTTAATGAATGGTTAAAGCAATTTGAACAATATGCATGCGGGAAATGTAATTACATATCATCAATATGTTAAAACGAATTACTAGATTTTACATTACCATTAGTAAACGAATTGATTTACACGCTACAATGTGTATAAGAGTCAAATATTATTCTATATTAGTGTTTCATCTGTGCTAAAGTAGGAGGCCAGACTAGACCCACCAATAGGGAATATGCAAGAAATTTAGATTTACTTGATTTTGTTATCCCCGATACTTTATGATCTTGACATTACACCTATACCTTTATTTTCTTATTTAGTTTGTATTTAATTCCAAAAATTTAAATCAAAATGTTCAAAATATACGAGTGAAATTCAAATTTGCGAAACGCATCACCATTGGTCATATGTTATGTGACGTGCAATTTGACATTTATCGGCCTCGATATTCGCAGATGTAGGTAGGGTGGACTATACACCTCGATAGGGACTTTATCACTTTAGCTGGCGTAGTTATAATAGTGTTTTTGCATTCCGTTACTATACAATATCTATAAAATGTTTTTTAGCTTTTTCCATTATTGAAATAGCAAATTCAAACTGAAAATCCTTAACTGTCTATGCAAATATGCTATACAACATTGAATGTCATGTGTTATGCGAGGTCATCCAAAGCGCGCGATGAATGGGATCGTTCAATCAGGTCAAATTTAATCGGTATTTTATAAATTAAAAAAAAAATATTGGAACACCTCCAACAACAGTATTTATATTTTTTACTATGTTCAAACGAAGATAAAACTGAATTAAGCAAATAAACAAATTTGGTGCATATTTCCTATTAGTCCCATCAACAAGAAATATCTCATACGATGAATTCAAAGCCGGGTCATTCCACATCAACTCAACACTATTAATATAGACTTGGAAAAATATGAAATTTAGAGTATATTTGTTCCTTACCACAAATCTGCAATAAAAAATTAGAAGTCTATCACTGACAATTCAGTTACCTTATTGTTTCATAATGCGTTCTGTAAGTAAAGTTGCCGTGCTTATTTGTTTTTATAACACCATTTGCAATAACCAATTACAATCGAGCTTGAAGTAACGTGACACATCAGAGTTGCGTGTCATTCCGTGCTTATTTGTTCAAAACCACTTTCGTCTCAGTCTTACTTTTGTAGTTATCACATAGCAAGTGCGCTTATTGCCTTATTAAATCGAATTGTACAAAAGAATCCATCTTTAAAGAAACTGATCTTAAGGTCTGACTCATGTGTTCCACAGAACAGAAATTCTCATATGGCAGTCGCTAATAAATCTTTCTTACAGACACAGTGTAACACAGACATAGTGCTGTGTCACCGCAGACAGCAATATAGAATGTGTTGAACAGAAATTTTCTGAAAGTGGTTATAGCTTGGTTCAAGGAATTGACTGTATCCACAGTAAAATAGAAAAGGCTGTAAGACACAAAGAAATATTTAGCCCAATCTCTCTCTTGAGACACGTGCTTAATATATCAAAAGGAAAAGCTCCTCTTGATATTATCCAGTTAAAAAAAGACGTTTTGTTCAGTTTTCAAGCTCAAAAACTGAATTTTAAAGAAATTTCATTTACTAAGGTAAAACACTTGAAAGACGAATCCAATGATCGAGTCCACATATCCTACAGACAAAGTTTTCTGAATAATTTACTAAAATACGATTTTGCGGAAATCTGAGTGTACGATCTTTTAGTACGTCGACGAAAAGAAAAATTCATGATGATCTATTATAGACTATTCAAAAATAAACGTAATTAATGAGAAATCCAAGCTTGATATAGATAAACAATTTTATAATGCTGTGTTTGCAAATCATAATTAAAATTATTACCTCTATGTGAATAAAGTAGTCAATATCTTAAACTAATGCTACTTTAATAAAACATTTAACGTATTTGAAAGTATAATGATTACATTTCACATTTTTTTTACATTAAATAATAATATAAACAATTACAAATTATATTTTACATTATAATCTACTGAAATAAAAAATGATTTAATTTTAAATTACTCAGAATTTCTCTAATCAATGTTTATATTAATCCTTCATATCATATTAACTATGGAACAAACTTGCAATTTTTTTATTTCAATTCAATGTTTGTTCCATATGCAAATTAAAAATTTAATTAAAAAGAGAAAAACATATCCTTTGTCAATTAAAGACAATTGTGCAATAGCTCTAGCTTAAAACTTTCTTTTCTAAAAAGGTTGTGTCTAATTTGCTCCATCAGCTGCTGTATAAAATTGATCTGAACATTCTATGGCTATTATCTCAAAACTACTTATTGGTTGTATGGAAAAAATGAGTTCTGAGGCGACGATTTGTCTGACACATAACACGTTCAAGTAGAACATAGGTTCTTCCAGTGGGAGTTAGAGGATTAACTTTTATCAGGACATCCATTACTGGACTTATATGTCCACTTAGGAGACTTACTTATGAGACCCACAGAATATCAGCATATCTTGGATATGAGATGGATGTAGGGCGTAACTGGATGAAGAAAAGTTATTTTTGTTTCATGAAGTTCTTCATTCTTCTATAGATCATATCTAAACAACCAGTTTGTTTCATAGAGAACAGTGATGTATCCTAATATGTCTGTTATGAAGTCTGAGTCATGGTCCGAGAATGTTTCCAAGTGAGAATGATCATTGTCAACATTTTTGCCACTTTTAACGACCTATGCATTTTTAACGACCTGTGAATTTTTTTAACATAGTAGTTTCCTTCCTACATCTATCACAAATTTTTGATCCATTGACTATTTGTGGATACAATTTCGGCATCCATGCTGTGGCTGTGATTACAACAATGAATTCTCATGTATCAGTTTCCATATTGAAACCTAACCTAACTTATTGGTGAAACAATACACATTATACAATATAAATAATTACATTGGAGCCATTGCCCAAATTTATATTTTGTCTTGTGATTTGAAATAATACTAAGTATTCATGGAATGAATTTGAAAATGTTAAAATATGTCATTTCTAAAAAAAAAATTAATTAAAATTTTAAATTAGGTTTTGTGATTTTTTTTTCATATATTAACCTATATAGTGTTGTATATCAAACATATCAAAAAGGGCGTGAAAAATACTGCAAAATGGCACCAATTCCAAGTCTCTATCTCGATCAAATAGGCTGCTACAGCGTTTCAAAAAAATGGTGTTCCTGGTTTTTACACCCATTTATGAGAACTTTTCAGCACTATAATTCAAAAACGAGTTGACACATCTCAGTAAAATTTCATATTTTTCCAAGTGAATACCAATAGTATATACACATGTGCCAAATTTCAAGAAAATCTGAGGTGGTAAAGATAACAATGGTATTTTTCTGTGTTGAATTAACATGGAATGACCCAGCCCTCAAGGTCCTAAGAGAAAACAACAGCATTGTGGTCCTACCAGCTGATAAAGAAAATTGCTTTGTATTCATGATCAGTGCTGACTATAATCAAAAATGTCCACAATCTTAGATGATCCAGCTTTACTACCCAGGACATCCGACCCCAGAACTTATCTTGAGAAAACAATCAGAGAAAAGTTCCTCACCGCCACCATGGACAAGGAAACAATGAAATATCTTAAACCAAGGAAAAACTCATCACGGTGTTCCAAGATATATGATTTACCGAAAATCTACTAAGGCGTAGCTCTAAAGAGGCAATGTCGACCGAACATCTACCGGAATAAGTAGATCCCTCCTGCAAGCCAACAGCTTCGGGTGGAAGAGCGAGTAGGAGTAAGGGCACCTACTTGTCCTAGGAAAGAGAAATCAATCCTAAAGTCGGACGAATCAAGAATGATCAACGGCATCTAGATGCAGAAAGCAATGGGAAAGTACTGCATTAAAGACCCACAAGGGTATCCTTAGTACAATCACCATGGAAATGTTCAGAACTAATAATATTAATACCGGAGTAAAAAGTTCTCCACTCGGATCTCCGGGGAGAACAGTTAAGAACAAACATATGACAATATCACCAAACAACATGAAAATAGGAACATGGAATGCACGAAGCTTACTCGCACCAGGAAAAATGGAGAACATAGTAATGGAAATGACAAGACTAGAAGTAAACATCCTAGGGATTAGCGATAGTAGATGGTCGGGAAGTGGAACATGCAAAACAAACAATGGTACATTTTACTATGCGGGAAACAACGACTCTAAACACTTATATGGGGTCGGAATGATCGTGGACAAGAAAATAGCAGGATCAGTGGTCAGTTTCACTCCATACTCAGACAGAGTCATGATGCTCCAACTAGAAACAACCACTGGAAGTATGTACATCATACAAACATATGCACCAACGGCAGATAAGGAAGATGAGGAAATAGAAGAATATTATACTCAATTAGAAAAGATCACTAGAGACATCAAAAGTTCTGATATAATGATCATAATGGGTGATTTTAATGCAAAAGTTGGCAAGGAAAAAGTTGTAGGATGTACTGGCGGTTTCGGTCTGGGAGAAAGAAATGATAGAGGTGACCGTTTGATAGAATTCTGCCAAGATAAAGACCTTACGATAGCAAACACACTCTTCAAACTACCAATGAGAAGACTGTACACGTGGAAATCTCCAGCGGATAAACCCGAAAAAATTGTAAGAAACCAGACTACATCCTCATGAGTAACCGTTATAAGAACGCAATCAAGTCTACAAAAACATATCCGAGTGCTGACATTAATTCCGACCATAATCCGATAGTAGCTGAAATCAACATAAAGATGAAAAAGATAACAAAATATTAAAACAACTATATAGACACAAAACTCCTCAAGGACCCGAAAATTCATCATGGGGTTCAAGGGATGGTAAACGAGTATATGCGAACCACCAATACAACAAGGGAAAACAGTATACAGGATAAGTGGAGATGTATCCAAACAGGATTGGAAACAATAACTAAAGATCAGCTAGTAAATAGGAGTGGCAAAAAGAAAAAGCCATGGATAACGAAAAACATCTTGGAAAGCATGGAGAAACGAAGGAAAAACAAAGCAACGTTGAAGAATATAAGAGAATACACAAACTAATACAAAAAGATATTAAAAGAGCTAAGGAACAATACCTGATCGAACAATGTACAGAAATAGAGGCAATGGAAAAGAGATTTGACTGGTGCCACATGCATAAGAAGATAAAAGAAATGACTGGATGCAAGAAATATAATAATACTGGTAATGTACTCAAAGATACAAATGGACATATAATAGTTGATATAAAGGCTAAATTAAAGAGATTGAAAGAATATGTGATGGAACTATTTAATGACGTAAGATCTCCCAAGCCTACCATAGAAGTGGACAACACAAACCTAAAAATACTTAGAACAGAACTAGAACATGCCCTAAACTCCATAAAGTCTGGAAAATCTGTAGGTCCCGATGAGATACCGATAGAACTTATCAAACTTTTTGATGAAGAAGCAATAGATATCCTCTTAGACCTTTTCAACATCATCTACGATAAAGGAGAAATCCCTAAACAGTGGCAAACGTCGACCTTTATACTTGTTCCCAAGAAAACGAACGCAAAAGAATGCTCAGAATACAAAATAATCGCGCTCATGAGCCACACACTGAAATTGTTTCTCAAAATAATTCATAAGAGAATCTATAAGAAACTCGAGGAAGATATAAGCAGCACACAGTTTGGATTTCGTGCGGGACTCGGAACAAGAGAAGCGCTTTTCGGGATCAACGTTCTATTCCAACGTTGCTTGGATATGAACCAAGATGTGCTGGCATGTTACATTGACTTTGAAAAAGCATTTGACAAAGTAAGACACGACAAACTACAACAGATATTAATTAGTAAAAACATCGACTTGAGAGACGTAAGAATAATTAACAACTTATACTGGGGTCAAAATGCAAACATAAAGGTAGAAAATCTACTAACGGAGGAAATAGAGATTCGCAGAGGTGTAAGACAAGGATGTATTTTATCGCCAATGTTATTTAACCTGTACAGTGAAGCTATTTTTACGGAAACCATGGAAGAGGAAATGACGGGAATTATTATAAATGGAGAAGCGATCAATAATATAAGATATGCTGACGACACAGTCCTATTAGCCAGCAATATAACAGACATGCAACAACTAGTCAATAAATTAAATGATCGTTGCAACGAATATGGACTGAAAATTAACTACAATAAAACCAAAATAATGCTAGTCACAAAATCTTTACAAAACCAAAACCAGATAAATCTAAGAATTGGAAACACCATAATAGAAAATGTACAGACATATAAATACCTAGGGGCATGGATGGAACAAACGGGAGACATAACAAGAGAAATTAGATCGAGAATTGAGGTAGCAAGATCTTCCTTTACGAAAATGAGGAAGTTATTCATAAGCCGAGATACTAACATAGAGCTTAAAATAAGAATGCTGCGATGCTACGTTTTCTCCACGTTGCTTTATGGGGTGGAAGCATGGACGCTGAAAAAATGGCACATGGACAAACTGAAAGCTTTCGAAATGTGGTGTTACCGAAGAATGTGGAGGATCTCGTGGACTGATAGGGTTACCAACATCGAAGTCCTAAACAAAATGCAAAAGGAATGCGAAATCATTCACACCATAAAAACGAGAAAACTACAATACTTAGGACATATAATGCGAGGCCCCAAAAACGAACTTCTGCAACTAATACAAGGAACTAATAATACAAGGGAAGATAAACGGGAAAAGGAGCATCGGCAGGAGACGAACGTCTTGGCTCAGAAACTTAAGAGAATGGTTTGGCTGTACCAACATCCAACTGTTCAGAGCTGCCGTCAACAAAGTGTGCATTGCCATGATGATAGCAAATCTCCGATAGGAGGAGCACTAGAAGAAGAAGGAGCTCTAATTCGACCAATAAGTAGGCTCTGTTGGCTCACCGGTCCAATTTCTTGAGAAACATTTAGCAAAGTGTCCGCAATCCTGAAAATTTTATAGATATCCTGAAAATTCACCAGCTCCAACCAGGCCATTTGCTTGTAATGTTCGACATTGTATCTTTATTTACAAAAGTACCGGTCCCTAAGGCCTTAAATATCTTTAGATCGAAATTAAAACCAGAAAAGAATAGAAGTCAAATATACAAACTAAGTCCTAGGAGTACCAATGGGTTCAACTCTATCCCCGGTAATAGCCAACGTATTTCTTACAGATTTTGAAGAAAAAGTTAGACTTAAACCTACAATCTGATTAAGATATGTGGACGAGATATTTGTAATATAGTCCCACGACGAACCAGAACTGGAAAAATTCCACACCCATCGTAACTCCCAACAAGATCAAATCAAATTCACAATGGAGGTAGAAAAAGCATCAACGACTCCCTTTCTTGGATGTTTTGATACAGGAGGAACCAGACGGCACCTTGAGTCACACAGTGTACAGGAAACCAACGCAGACAAATAGATATCAGAACTCTTCTTCCCACCTTCACCCCAAAATAATTTATACATCTGTAGTCAACACTCTCACCGCCCGATTCAAAAGACTAGCTGACCTGCTTAATTTACTAAAGGAATTGAATAACTTACGGGAAGATCTTTCTTCAAATGACTATATAAGCAGCCTAATCCAGAGCTTTTCGTCGAACAGAAATCCGTAACCAGAGAACTGAGGAACGCAAGAAACCCATCAGCACAGCATACCTATAATATATTCATGAATCAACTGACAAAATCGCCAGAATCCTAAAAAGACACAACACCGACACCATTTTCTCGTCAAGTCAAATAATACTCTCCATGGTACGCAGCGCCACACCATCCCATTAGAATCCCATGGAATTTACGAAACACCCTGTGGAATATATGATCCAACCTATGTTGGACGTACCAATAGAAAAATATCGGCTAGGATTCATGAACATGCTGTTTCAGTCAGACACAAAGAGAAAGTTTCATCCGCTTCATTCGTTTCATCTTGTCCAACACTCCAACACCGGCCACTGGATGGGTTTTAAATACGTATAGAGTCTTGCACAGATTAGCTACGAAATGTCACGAGAAGTCGTAGAGAAAGAAAAAACGAGACTACTGCCTGAAGACGAGAGAAGGTTCCTTGCGACTCCACCCAGCATGGCGACCGATTATATTAACCCTCAAAATGCAATTTCCGACACCCCAAATGAATATACGACCAATAAAACCAACAACCTAGCGAACCGAAACACCGCACGCAACGCGCATGAATCAAAGCCAGACAGCTATAAGTAATCGCGTCACAAGAACGAGCGCTCAGTATACGTCTAACGCTTCACGCGTTCACCCTTTTCATTATACTCTTCGCATATTACCTCCCCTTATAGGGAGCCCTTATAGTTTTTAAAGTGGATACTTTAGGGGAGTTTTTTTCGAGGAAAATTTTACTGTGATGCCTTTGCCTGAGCCATGCACAGGAAAGCGTTGGATTATTTTCTATATTTTTCTCCCCATATTCGAGCCGGGGACTTATGGCTTGGTAATATGATACCTTAAGTACTAGGCTCCTATCGCAGATATCTCTTGAAAATGGCGGATCTCAGTTCACCGAAACGTTGAGAGTCCCGTTCTTTTCAGAACCAACCCTCAATAGAACATAGTTAATGGAAAAACGAATTAATATGTGTTTGTTTCAACATGTTGCCCCTGTTTCTGGCCACAATATGTCTCCACCTTTTAATTAGTAAAACATCACTTGCGGTTGCATTGGGCTGTTGTTCCACATATCCAAGCGATTTTTCAAGAGCCTTCATTCCTTCGTTATCGGAAATTCCCGGAGTCCCGCCTCCAATTTCCTCCAAATTTTTATTAAGTACTTTTCCCTTTCCTTGCTGGCTGTCCAAAATTTCAATAGGCCCATTATTAATTAATTCTTCAAGCTCATCACTAGTAACCGAATTTTCAACATCTTGTGATGCCACATTTTCACACCCTTCAATTTTTCTAATAAATCTATGTAAACTTTCTTCAGCAGGCTGGTGTTCAACAGGTGTTACATTCTCATTTTCGTCTTCTTGAATATTTTTTGACCAAGAGTTTTGAAGCGCCAGTGCCCTTAACGCGGTTCCATGCATCTGCACTACAATTTACATTTTTGAGAATATTTTTTTCGAACAACTTATAAGATTGTAATTCTCCCCTACTTGCTGTAACTTTCTACTTCTTTTGCTTCTCTTGCTGTAAATTTCTTGCAGAAGATCTCGACGATAAATTCGCTATAAATTTTCTAAAACTCCTTGATGCTTATGTTGAAGAATTGCAGTGACATTTGGTGGCAGATACATAACTTTTATGTCCATACTTTTCAACTCATTGATGACTGGCTGAAAAGGTGCATTGACAAGCAACAACAAAGCTTTTCTTGGAAGTCTGTTTTTCTATAAAAAATCATCTTGTTTGAACGTTCGTGAGATTCATTATTTCTTGCAAAATGTCATCAGTAAAAAACAATTTCCAACACTTAGCAGCTGCCTTAGCATTTAGTCCAATAGTTTTCACGACTTGCTTTTCTCTTACAATATTTTCTGGTCTAGTACGTACATTAGAACTTTCCGGTGCGGTAGACAACTTTGTGCCATTCTTCCCCAACAAATATCTTCGCTCTCATTTTCCTCCGATTCAACCTCCGACTCTTCTTTTTCGACGTCCATCTCCTGCTCGGTATCACTTTCACAGCTTCTTTGACTAATGTTATCGATTTCTCTATCGGAATCGCCAGGAGAACTGACCTCGGCTTCTTCTAAAAGTCTCAATATTTTGTTTTATTTTTCTTCGTATGACTTATTGTCAGGGTAATATGTCGTACGATGAAAATAAAAATAAATATCAACATATCTTAACCTGACTAGTTCGTTTTTCATCCTCTTCCGAATTTTGATCTTCTTCTAGGTATGAGGAATTGTTCGTGGGATATTGTTTCTATAATCTGATCGTAAAATATCCATTACTAAATTTATACATCGTTCGCGGGATTATAAAACAAACCCCATCGTAAAATACCCATTGTGGAATTGCCGAATTCTTAGTGGGAATTTTCTTAACCCATAATCCATACCTGTAAGGATTTGCTATCAGTGGCCCTTAGTCTTTACAAATGCTAGTTCAAAATTTGTTACACGGAGCTTAAGGTGGGGTGGGTGTAACTAACTCCCTGCACTTTTGACCTCGTCTAAATAATTCGCGGGGTGGCGGTCGACTGTGCCCTGAAAATCGGCACTTCTTTACTACTCTCCACGCAGCTACTCAGAATCATAGCCTGTTATAACGATTAATCTCTAAAATATCAATAAATTTATCCTAGTCTGGGTGTACTACATCCAACATACCGCACGAAGGGTTAAATAAAGCGGCATTCATCCAGGCACGTTGAATTTTGGTTTTTATAATAAATTGGAAGAGCATTAGGAGCTACATGTTTAAATGTTCTTGGTTTGGCAAATTTGCGATTTTCATTAAGGGAAGTTTATCTACCTGAATAATTGGCACAAGCAAAGATTGCCATACGTTTCTTACTTTTTTGTAATCAGGCGCAGCCGCTTCAAATTTTGTAGGCAAGGTATTGGTGGGTAACATCTTGTAATTGAGCCCAGTTTTGTCACCATAGTATATTTGATCTTCAACATAACCATTTTCGTCAACTATTCTTCTAAAATTTCTTTGAAACAACCAGCAGCTGACTTTTCATCTGATAATTTTTCACCACAAATTCTCAAATTTCTTTGTTTTCTACCGTGCCTTTTCTTCCCAGCCAGCCATCACTCGCAGTAAAGGTGTTGGGTTCTTCTATCATTGGAAGACTTTCGGTAATAATAATTGCCTTTTCCTTTAAAATTGGACCTGACAGTGGGATTCTCCTATCACGTTGCTGAATGAACCAGAGATATAATGCCTCATCAATTTTGTTGTATTCAACAGATTTCCTGCTTTTTCGTTCAAAATTCCTCCTCCTGGCCTTAAGTCCGTCTAAGGGATTTTGCCGCTAAGGGATTTTGCTTCTAAGGGATCCTTTTCCATCCGTTCCTGTCCTCTGCGACTCTTCTTCAGTTGTTGATTTATAGCGTTCTTAAATCTGCCTCCACGTCTCTCCATCTCAGTCGTGGGCGACCTGCCCGTCTTTTGCCCTCTGGTCTCGCATGTAGGACCTCCTTGATGTTTCTGTTATTCTCCCTGCGCTGCGCATGTCCGAGCCATCTTATTCTCATGGCTTTTATGTGTCCAACTATCGTTTGTCCTTTTATTAGCTCTTCCAGCTCTAAATTCATTCAATTTTATCGTTCTCAGAACTCTCCTTTCTGTTCGAAGTAGCTTCTGCTATTGGTCTTGGGTTAGCGTCCATCTTATGAAGTTTAAGTTTCGCTGTCAATGGAATTGTGCTGGATTTAAGTAGCAATTTGAGACCGGCTGTTGTTTTATTGCCCTTATTGTTTGCGTTTAGTAGATTCTACTTCTTATTTCCATTTCCATATTGTTTTTCTTATCAATGTTAGTGGCCAGGTATTTGAAAGTTCCTATCTAGTGTTTCGAAATATCTGCCCTCTGTCGCAATATTCCGTTTCTCTCTTCCCCTTGTCGTCACCATTACTTTCGTTTTTCCTTAGTTTACCCTCAGCCCTATTTTAATTGCATCATTTTCTAACATCTAACTCAATGAAACAAGAACTTCAAGAAGAAATGAGAGGATACTATAGACAATTAAGAGAAGATATTATGGTAAATAACGAGATAATCACAAACATGAAAGAATAAATGAAAAAGAAAGAAGAAGAGTGGCAAAAAGAGAGAGAAGAGATAAATAAAACTAAAAACAACTAAAACAACTAAAACCGAATTAACTAAAAACCCGACTGGAGAACCAAAACAAGAAAAGCAAGAAATACAACATAGTAACAAAAGGAATGGAGGAGGGAAACGGAAAGCCCAAAGAAGAAATAGAGAGATTACTAAAGGAAGAGCTACAAATAGATATAAAACTGAAAGACGCACACAACATCATCACAAAAAAAAAAACAGCACAATAACGGTGGCAGAAGTCAGAGAGTGGGAAGACAAAATGAATATCCTACGAAATAGGAAATAATAACTGTAATAAACTAAGAGGAAAAGAAATATATATAGACGCGACTACACGAAGGAAGAAATGAAGATACAGGCAATAATAAGAAGCAAGGCGAAAGAAGAAAAGGCAAAAGGGAATAATGTAAAAATATACAAGGAGAAATTAATAGTAAATCAGAAACAACTTATCTGGAACGAAGAAACCCAAGAACTTAAAGAGATGAGCACTCCAAAAAACCAATAGAACAAACAAGCAGACAAGGAAAAACAATAACGACAAAGCAACGAAACAGGACAAGAAAAATAGGAACATGGATAACAGATGAAAAAACACAGATACGTAAAAACACACTGAAAGGAAGGACATGGAAAATAGGAAAATGGAACGTCAGAAGCTTATCGGGAAAAGATGAGGAACTAATTAACGAATTAGAAAATATGAATATGGATATTGTGGGTATTACAGAAACGAAAAAAAGGAAAAGGAGAACAAACGCTTACTGGAGAGCATGTACTAATATATAGCGGAGTAAATAAACAGAACAGGGCAAGAGAAGGGGTAGCATGCTACATAAAGAGTGAAAACGTGAAATATATACGAAAGTGGACTGCAATAACGGAGAGAATCTTGAAGATGGAATTAGAAATTGATAAAAATACGTTATTAACAGTTATAGTAGTATATGGTCCAAGTGAAGACGAAAGGGTTATAATAAAACATGAATTTTGGAATCAACTGACGGAAGTAATAGAAGTAAGTATGGGAAGGATGTTGATAATAGGTGATATAAATGGGCGAGTAGGGAAAAAAGACTATGAATCTGGAGAGACAATATTTATACATGGAGAAATCACTAGAAACAATAATGGAAGGAGATTGATAGAGTTGTGTATGCTAAATAATCTTATAATAACAAATACTTTCTTCAAACATAAAGAGGTACATAAATATACGAGAGAATGTTTAAGTAGGGGAGAAAGATCAATAATCGATTATATAATAATTAACAGAGAATTTAGAAAAGAAGTAAAGGACACAAGAGTAAGACGAGGACCTGAAATGTATTCGGACCACTATCTAGTTTTGACAAAATTAGAAATAGACAACACAAAACAGCAAGAAAATACCAGTGCAAATATAAACAAAAAGTGTGAAAATAAGCAAGTAATTAAAACATACAAATTAAGAGAAGATGAGACAGCTAAATTATATAAAAAGAAAATAGAAACGGAGATTATTAAAATCAAAGAAAGTATGTGCAGCATGTCAGTAGAAGATAAATATCAAGGAAATAATAACGAAAACATCGAGAGAGACATGTGGATATATTAAAATCAACAAAAACCAAAAACAAACTAGATGGTGGAACGACGAAGTAAAAATGGAAGTAAAAATGAAAAAACAACATTGGAAAAAGTACCTTACGAACAGAACTACAGAGAACTATAATAATTATAAAGAACAGAGAATGAAAGTCAAAGAATTAGTGAAAACATTGAAGCAACAATCCTGGGAAGAATTCGGACGCAAGATGGAAGAAGATAGCAAAGGAAATCAAAAGTTATTTTACAGAGTCTTAAAAACACTACGAAAAGGAAAACCGAATTACAGCATAGCCATCAAATCTAAAGAGGGAAACTTAATAGAAAAATATAATGGCACGATGGAAGGAGTACTTTGAAGATATGTTAAATACAAAGCAAAATAATACCGGAAATAAAACCGAAGGAAAAAATGAATACATAGGAAACAAGGAGAATATGATAGATGAAGACATAAAGACAGAAGAACTAATTGAAGCTATAAAAAGGTTAAAATGGTGAAAGGCTGCTGGACATTATGGAATAACAACAGAGATGGTAAAGAACATGGGCAACAATGGAATAGAAGTATTAGTAAATTTTTTTAACGAAATCTGGGAAGAAGAAATGATACCTGCAGACTGGGAAATAGGAGTACTATTACTACTCCATAAAAAGGGAGACAACAAAGATTGCAATAATTATAGGGGTATAACATTGATGAGTACGATGGTCAAGATATATGAGCGAATGCTGGAGAAAAGATTAAAAACTGTGACTGAAGCCCAGATGGAAGAAGCCCAGAGTGGTTTTAGAAAAGGTAGAGGAGTACAAGATCACATATTTACCATGAAGCAACTAATAGAAAAGAACGTAAGCCGCACCATATATGTAGTCTTTGTCGACGTTGAAAAAGCATTTGATAGCATCCCAAGAATGGAAGTATGGAACAGCCTTAGACAAAGAGGAATCAGTGACAGGCTAGGAAAAGCTATTTTCAGTCTTTATAAAAATACAAGAAACTATGTTAAAAAAGGAAACTTACAGTCAGAGGAGTTCGTAACGTAACCAAAGAGGGATTAAGACAAGGGGGAGTACTGAGCCCGACTCTATTCAATGTAGTCCTGGATGACATAATAAAAGAAACAAAGAGAAAAAAAGAAATTTGAAGTGGGATATAGAAACATGCAGAGGGTGGAAATAGTGGAATGTGCTTTTGCCGACGATCTTATGATTTATGCAAAGAACGAAAAGGATTTACAAACGAACCTAGATATCTGGAAGACAGCGTTAGAAAACAAAAATATGAAAATAAACGTCGCCAAAACCAAAGTAATGACCATCGGGAAAGGAAAACCAAAGGTAACGATAAAAATAGATGGAAAAGATATAGAACAAACAGAAACATTTAAATACTTAGGAGTAAATATACACAATGGCGGAAAGGAAGAGGCTGAAAACAACACCAGAATTGAAAATACAACAAAACTATTCTATGCACTTAATAACACGTTTATAAGAAACAGATATATCGAAGAAAACGAAAATGACAGTGTACAATACTATATACAAACCAATTCTGACATACGGTGGTGAAAGCTGGGTGCTAAGCAGTCAAATGAAAAGTAGAATACAGGCGCTAGAAATGAAAAACCTAAGAAGCACTAAAGGAATTACTAAAAGACAAAATAAGAAATGAAACAATTAGAGCAGAACTTAATGTCGAACCAGTCCTGGAAAGCATAGAAAAAAGGCGATTAAAATGGTTTGGGCATCTAGTAAGGATGGAAGAAGGAAGACAAACGAAAAGAGTATAGCTAGCTAAATCGACACAGAAAAATCAAAGAGGAAGACCAAGGAAAACATGGAACCAAGCAGTGGCAGATTCTTTGAAGGAACGAGGAATATCCTGGAATGAGGGGTTGAAGATGGCAAAAATCAAGAAAGAATGGGCAAGATTTATTTATGCATGAAATGGGTTTATTTATTTTATTTTATTTTATAGTGTAAATTTGATTTATTGTTATGGTAAATTAGTATATTGTAATAAGTACCTTTACACCTTAGGGTAATAAAGGTTTTTACTGATTAAAAAAAAAATACAAAAATTTCTAACATGTTAAATGTTGCATTCGCCGCTTACATACTTCTTCCCAATATGCCGCATATGCTAGGATCTGTTTCGATTTTCGGATCAAGTTGCTTTTCATTTGTACTCCGCTATTTCTTATTGTATATTCCAGGGCCAGGTTGAAAAGGATTGGTGATAGTCCGCCGCGGTTGTTAAGTTGACTTGTTGTGAGAGCGCCCCTTCAATTTTTACCTGCCTCTTTGCTTTGGGAGGTGAATTCAATCATTCTCCGGGGTTTTGGTGGTATACCTAGGTGTTGTAGGGCAAACTAAAGGGTATTTCGTTCCACGGAATCGTTTGCCTGAAATCAATATGCAATTGGTACACCGGCACATCATACTCCCAGCACTTTTCAAATATTTGTCTGATTCCGAATACATGGTCTGTCGTCGATCTGCTGGCTCTGAATCCGAACTGGTAGTCTCCTACTGCTTCTTCAACATATGGGATAAGCATATGATAAACATGGAACTTGAAGCCTGTTCATTTGGACGTTCGACAGGATTTGGTATGCTGTATTTAGAAGGGATATTCTCCTGTAGTTATCGCATTTTGTCCTATCTCCCTTTTTTGTGGAAAGATATTATGATCGCTGTATCCCTTTCCTTCCGCAACATTATTATTCGTTCAACATTAGGAGACGCTAAAACGCTACTCCACTACTTTCTTTAATCACGACTTTTCCGCTACTCTACAGTGCTTACTCTTACGCCCTAATCTGCATCAACTTTTTTTAATCCCTAAGTCCTCTTTGTCGAGACGTTTAATTGCCTCTAATTTCTGGGCAATTGTGACAACTTCTCGTTTACGCTTTTCTACTTTATTATTCATTGTCTAGCAACGTAATACCTTTGAATCAAGTCGCTACTGGCAAAATCTCGACTGCGTGATTCGCAGATCATAACAAAACAATTTTTTATTGCTTCTCAGAAAGAATAAGAATGTGCGATTTTGGATAATGCGGCAGCAAGTTGAATTCCATCTCGGATTATACGGCGAAAACGATTTGTAATTCCTTGAGGTGAGGTTTTCGCGGATGGAAATATATTGACTACATGACTTCTCTCGCAGCTCTCTAAATACAAACATTGCCTCCCTGCGTCACAGTGACAGATCTCAAGTACAAATATTATTTAAGCGCAAATATTTCGCCGGCGTAAAAAGTTTTGCTTGATAAAAAGAAAAAAAATCGATTAACGATGATTCAGACGAGTTTCAGACAGGCGAAGCGCGAGGGCTAAGAAATCTTAGCCCTCGCGCTTCGCCTGTCTGAAACTCGAAGAGGACGAGACGGCGACGACGATCAAAAATGCAATCGCAAAAAGGAAATGCGAAAAGTTGCAACAAGAGAACGCCAGAAACAGAATCCCAATCAAAAGTACAAATAGCCAAGAAGGAGAACTGTTCAACAAAACGCCAAGAAGATTTGATACTGGGAATAACAGATCTCAAAAAAGACAGTCTGTGAGACGCACCCTGATGGAGTCCGTGGATTTCAGGAAAAACCCCGAAGGAAAGGGACCCCCTGGAAAGAAGAGAGAAAGGAGTTACACCGGCAGAAGATGCGACAATACTGGCCAAAAACAATTGAACAAGCGTGGTCCAAAGTAGGCCTATTCGAAACAAGAAGAAACAGAAAACGCCAAGAAGGTGCAGCAGGGGATGCAGTACAGTTTGAGGATTGGAAGGAAATGGACGATAAGATAGTCGTAGACAATGATGAGGAGGACCTTGAAAATGCACTGTTGCTCTCAAATCTTCACTACGAGGATTACAATGACAAGTACGTTTTGAAGATCAGCGATGATAAGAAAGCAGCGAAGAAAAGGAAGAAGTAAAAAGCTATGAGTTGGGACCAATTTTTAATACATAAAGAAAGTATCGAAATAAATTCAGAAGTTAAAACTTCAGAAATATACGATAAAGACTTCTTTGAGAAAAGTAGGTGACAAAGGAACAAGTAATTGAGCAAAGGAAAGAACGAGAAACTGCAATCGATGAAATTGTTATAAGAAATTATAAATTAACAACTGCACAATACCATTAGAAACTGGAGGTCCAGAGGGAGAAATATAATGAATTGGAGAAACAGCTGGACGAACTCAAGAAGCAAACGTGCGGACTGAGGGTCAAGAATCAAACTTTGTGCACAATGTTATCAAAGGGAGAGATGAAAGCAGCAAAGGTTGAGGTGCTGTTAGAATTTAGAATTTTTAAATAAGTCTCGATTTTATACTTAATAAAGTCGGAACACGGCTTGAATATATAAATATATTCAACCTTTGCGGAGCTCTATAATATTATTGAGTCACTTTAGGACTACCAAAACAATCTCATGTGAAATTTGTGATTTATTTAAGTCAAGTTATTTATTAGCTCTCAGTCCACTTTCGTGGCACTCAACAAGAACTGGAAAAATAACATTGTTTTTTAAATGTTGGTTATTACCATCCCTATTATTCAGCGTTTGTTTAGTTATTGGGAATGGAAATGAAAAGGCTTTTTATAAATTTATATTTATTCGCCTGACCAGTTTCGTCATTGTTTTTTTAAGATCGTGTCTTTCTTTAACTTATGTGAATAGCGTTCTGCAGACGCGTTTCGAGATTTATCTCTTATCAGTGCAGCTGTTATGAATTATAACTTGTAAAACGCTTACTTGAAACCCCGTGGTTGGTCCGGAGTGTTGATTTGTTTTCTCGGAGATTCCGCTTTGATGTAGAGGATTGTAGAGGATTGAGGACTAAAAGAACCGGATTCTCGACGTTTCGGCGAACTAACAATCGCCATTTGCCACTTTATCGCCACTTTAATATACGTATACTCACAACTGAAAACTGATGAATCTCTCGATAACGGCGAATGTTAGCTCACCGAAACGTCGAGAATCACAGTTTTTCAAGTTTATTTTTTAAATATCTGGAAAACTGTTATTGTTACAAAAAATACCTTGGGTTCGCTTTAAAGAGGACACTTTAAAGGGCAACAAAAAATATTTATAAAAAAAAAGAAATATGATAAAGTAGATATGCGATTTCCACATTGATTATGTTAAAAACAAACTTCGTAAACTGTTGTAGGCTTCTATAACGGGCGTATTTAATCGCCTGACAAGTTTCGGTGGCTTCTTGTCACCTTAATAATGGACTACCGAGTAGAAAATAACACAATTTAGTTACACTGTTTAAATGAACCTTTAGTTGTTCTAAATAGTGTTATTTTCTACTCTGTAGCCTATGATTAAGGTGACAATAAGCCGCCGAAACTTGTCAGGCGATTAAACGCGATTGTTATAGAAGCCTTTCAGTAATTCCCATTCCCAAAAACAAATACATAATATTTTTGTAGGAGTATAGGAAATGATTTCGTCTGTTTTATGGTAGATTTATAGTCCCTAATTATGCTATAAAACGCTCGTGGCCAGAAAATAGTTGAACAAGGCGGATAAGAATTTTATATGTCAAATAGTTGCGCAAAAAAAATTATTGCGTAATTTCTAGTCACGCGAGTGGAATTTCCCTTATTGTAATATTTTGTATCGAAAAGTTCTAAACGGTAATATTAGCGGGGTAATTGAAGCCGAGTTGAATCCAGGTCGCTCCATAAACTCCGCAAACCGCCGTATAATAATTACAAACAAGTTGCAATTTGTTGCCGGCAAACTTACATGTAACATCTTAATAACACAATAACATTGCGCCAACTACTAAACTCAAATTTATTGATTAGCGTTACTAATTCTACAACTAATTCGCGTTGAATGCATTATCGGAGAGTGCATAACAGGGAAGCTCATTGAATGCACGATCTTTGAAAGCCTTCCTGGAAATTGCTTAAATGTTTGATCTAACTGACAATGAGGTGGGTAGAGAAGATAAAGACGATTTCATAACCCAATTCATTTATTTGTTTTAAATCAGGAGTTTCCAACCCTTCTGTTTCTTAGGGTCAGGATTCGTAAATCTACGGCTCACCGGCCGAATCCGCCCACCCAAGGCCGGGTATTATAAATATAAATAAGATTAATTAGCTATACAAATTACCTAATATGGGGAATGTTACATAACCGAATTGTAAAACGCCATTCACCCCATAACATTGATTCAATCTACTATAATCGTATCAATTAGCAATGCGTCATAATCCATTTGATGTACTTGTTACAAATGTTAGTGAAGATTTACAACTTGAACTCATATAATAATCTTTGTATAGGAATGGAAAGTGATTTTTCACGAATTTATAAAAATGTTGGAAAAGGGATATCAAATTTTTTCAATACACACCTTTGCGATTAAACTTTTTCGAAAATTAATTATGTGAAATCAAAATTCGATATCGTTTGAAGGCGCCCTCGCACGGTCAATATAATTGCTTCAATATCGTATTTCTGTCAATTTACTGATCGTTGCTCTTCATCGAGTCTCTTGTTCGCTAGGTCTTGTATGTTCGTTTGTATTATTTGTTTGTACGTATCTCCTTGTTCAATCGTTGTCTATTTCTTCGTTTCTTGTTAATTAGTTAGTTTAAATCTTTCCTTTTTTATGTTGAACACTACTTTTGCCCTGACCATACGTTGATCGCTGCCAACTGAGCATTTGTTTAGTTCTGTGACGTCCTGTATTGTGTCCTTGCTGTCACATATTCTACGTCTGGGCTCATCCATGTCCACTTTCGCGTTCTACTCTTTTTGAAGAATGTATTCATTGCGTATAAGCCATGCTGTAGTACAGCGTTTCCCAAATGGTGGGTCGCGACCCGGCACCGGGCCGCAGACAAATTTTGTCGGGTTGCGAAAAAAAAAAAAATGTAAAAACACACAATTGTTTTTTCTTTTTTTCTGAGTTCTAAGTTCTTTCATGTCTCTCGGTTCTGATCGTCAGTATCCAATTCCCAGCGATTCTCTTTATATCATCGCCCCAGCGTGTCGGTGGTCTACATCTATTTCGTTTGTGATTTCGTGTTCGTCATTCCGATATTCTTTTAATCCATCTCTCGTCTGATGTTCTCGCCATATGACCTGCCCATCTCCATTTCGTTCTATACCTACTCTGTCCGGTGAGAGAATGCATCCCACCTCGACGAGTTTAGAATTGTTCTGCGCTTACACCCACTTTATTTTGAGTGCGCGGTGTTTATTTGTCTATATTTGAAACACTGACGCATATTTCTTAACTCAATCTAATCGGCGCGTACCTCGGCGCGTCCCTTGTCCCTCATACCTAGGCGTAGTACAGCTGCATTCTCTCGCCGGCCAGAGTATAGTTAAGTGTTCAACTATGTCTTTAACATTAATCCTTTGTCTGATTGTATTATTGGGTATTTTAATGACTCTTTTAAGGATTCCTCTCCATTGCTCTTTGACCTACTATTAATTTTTCTGCTGACTTTTTTGTTAATGTCAGAGTTTCTGCTCCATATGTTATTGGCGGTAGCACGCTTGTTGTTCATACACTTTTCTCTTCAGGCATCAGTGGTATATCATTTTTAAATACCTCTCTTAGTTTTTCAAAAACTGCCCAACCCAAACCTATTACAACTACTACGCTATATCTCGTGAGTTTGATTTTTATTCCCAATTTGTATTTCGTGCCCTAGGTTTTTGTACATATGCATCTCTTTTATCTCGGAGTCGCTTACTCTTATATTTTTTGCAAGCACTAGATTTGTCATTACTTGCGCTTGTCATTACTTTGCATTTATTCGGAGATCGACTATTGCTGAGATCTGTATTATTTCTTCAAGCATCCGTTTTGCATTGCCGCAGTTATCTGTGATAAAAGCGATATCATCTGCGAATCTGAGGTGTGTCACATTTTGCCATCGATATTGATGCCGCTATTATCCCAACGCATTGATTTCATTGAGTATTCGAGGACAGCTGTGGAAAGATTAGGCGAAATGGGGTTAGACTTCTCGGCCTACTATAATATCGTCTGTTGTCTCATGAAGTTTTACAGTTGTGGTGGCGTAACTGTATATGTATTCTATATGCCTTATATATTAATAATTTATCATACACTACTCCAGTGCTGCTATTATTGATGTCTACTATGATGAATGCATTATAGAAGTCAATAAAATCCAAGGCGAAGGGTGTTAAGGTTCATACCATATTGTAAGGCTTAGGGTTTTGAATGCTAGCCCCCACCATGTTTCAAGCCATGTTCATAGCCTTGGTTTACCTAGAAAATGGAAACAGATGGGATGTCGAACCTAATTTGAGAACCTAATTTGAGAATATCATTACCTCCTAATTTGAAATGTTATGTGATGACAAACATCATCCTTCGCACAGGCTTCGCAAGGGCAAAATATATAGCAATAGTTCATTTGTTAATTATTTATATTTTTCTAATTTATTTATTTTGCAATTTTTGTGTATGAAATAAACAAACAAATAACTTGGTTTTTATAAAAATAAAATTTGTTTTGTAAATAAATGGGTTTTTTTATTTAAAGGTGGGTCGTGGAAAATTTTAAAACATCGTATCGGGCCGCGGTCAAAAAAGTTTGGGAGACGCTGTTGTAGTAGAAATTCAATTATTTCAGATTCATTTCTTTGACCTATACCGTGGTTTCCAATTGAATTTTCTTCTTGTTGTTTTCCGCCTAATCTCGCATTCAAATCAACGAATATAAGTGTATTTCAGGCTCTGAGCAGCTCATGGCTGTGGCAACGTCCTCATAGAAGTTCTCGACTTCCTCGTGTTCCTTCCTTCGTGTGTATAGTTGGTAATGGGGGCGTATGCTTGCACGATTCTTAGATTGTACCTTTCGTTTACTTTAAGTATTAAGTAATAAACACTTCAGCTTATGCTACCCAGCTCAGCAGTGCTCTTGGCATGTTTATTGTTTATGATGAAGTCGACTTCTTTTATGGTGAACTCTTCTTCTCCCCTGTAGCAAATGACATTTCCTGATTTTAGTATTTGGCCCTCACCATTTTTTCTGAATTCACTAATTCATACTACGTCCCACTTGATGCGCAGAAGTTCTTCTTTTAGTTCTAGCAGTATTTAGGGCCTCAAGAGCAGGCCTGGGCAAATAGCGGGTTGCATGCGGCCCCTGGCGACATTTTATGCGGCCCACGAAATATTTTGTAATTTACTTTAATTAAAAATATATATCTATGTATAATATAAACAAGTTGGTTGAGATGGAGAATAATTATAATGGTTGAGTTCCTAGGAGATGGGTTTTCCCCACTTCGCTTCAACTGTGTGCTTGAGGTTTTGCGAGAATGGCGAAAGGAACTGATCAACCTGGGTGTTAAGAGTGGTATCTAACTGGGACGTAAGAACGATGGCATGTTTGTAGATTGCCTGGCCTTTGCAGATGATATGGCACAGATTGCTAATTCTCTTGAGTGGGCAACAATGCAGGTAAATTGTCTCAGGCTGCCAAAGTATGACTTCGAGTGTCGCTGGAGAAAACAGATTTTTTCACCAACATCAATGAAGCTAACAGATAGATATTACTAGAGCAAGGAAACATCAAAACGACTGAGAAATTTGAGTATCTCGGCAAATGGATTGAACTCGACGTATCAGAAAGATGCTTATTATCCATGCGAGTCAACAAGTTAGAACTATCGACTGACTAAGAACACCAACAACAAGAAATGCTTGTCACGGAACCTGAAACTTAAGCACTACACATCAGTCTTACGACCAGAAGCCCTGTATGCCATGGAGTGTCTTTCCTTGAACCGAAGAGGTCTTGTAGAGAAATTGGAAACCAGAGAGAGGGATCTTCCTCAGGAAGATCCTAGACCCGGTAAAGGAAGATGAGAAATTCTGAAGGATACCATTGATACTGCTATTAACACGTTGACGCCGGCGCTGTGTAATCGGGATTGTTTTATCGGGCGGCGTTTTGCCCTTCATATGTTTTGAACATATGTTTTGAACATTTTGTGCGGACGCTAAGGCTTCACACGAGAACGATATTTTGTGATAAGCGAGACGAACTCTCGTCTCGTCTCGTGTGAAGCCCTAGCGGCTACTGAGGAGTTTCTCGCAACAAATGTTGATTATAATGATCCCTAACAATTATACAAGATATTTATAATTAATAATTATAAATATCTATATATAATATGTACTTCAAATCACTGTGGATAGAACGAATCGATATGAAACTCAATGCCTCATCTCTGATGCTAATCATGAAATAGAACATGCAAATCGAAAACATCAAGAGCAATATTATTGCAAGAAATACGCAAGTTTCTTACTATTCTGCTTATAACAGGAACATCACAGTTACCTGAACTTTGAAAAATAAATAAAATGTATTCGAATTTACAAAAATTCAACAAACGTTGACGCGAGATCGTTTCCTGCAAATCCTGCATTTCAGCAACAATGAAACAGCTGTGACAGCCAATCGTCTTAAAAAATGTATAAACACAAGGAACGAAATTGTTGTCAATTTTAAAAAAGCAGTTGAACCTGGGAAAAATATTGTTATTGTTAATAAATTGAAATGGCAGCAAGGCATTGACCACAGGTGGCTCATACCGCCCGAGGGAGCGGACATGCGTGTACCACCGGTGCTACATGTCGGCGTCAACGTGTTAAGGAGACAGTATGTAAATGCAAATCTAAGGCACAAACAAAGAAAGTGGAAAACTAGGCACACTCAGAAAACAGCTCATGATACAACGAAGAGACATAAAATGTAAAAACTCATAAGAATATAGAAAGCTATGTATAGAAATGTCTAAAGAAATTCAATACTGAAAACATCTCCGAAGTGATAGAAAAGAAGATGAAAATTTCTGTACAAAACTATTTAAATCTACAGGTAACCACTGTGTATTACCGTGCATAGGTCTTCAAGCAAGGTTCAGGCAAGATTCCCAACATCACTATGGAGGAAATTAAAATGTCACTGAAGGAAATGAAAAGAAGTAATAACAACGGGTGAAGACGAAATCGTTTTAGAAGCCATAAAGAAGGGCGTGGAAGGACTTATTCAAGCGCTTCATACTCTATTTAATAAGTGCCTCACGGAAGAGAACATCTCGTCAAAATGGTACAATGCAATAATCATAATTATGTACAAAAAAGGAAACCCAGCAGAACTTGAAAACTACAAGCTAATAAGCATCCTTTCACACATGTATAAGCTGTGGATCGTAATGTGGATGTTATAGCATGAAGATCATAACTAAGCGACTAACACCGAAGCTAGATTTTTACCAACCTAAGGAGCAAGCCGGCTTTAGAGCAAGCTTCGGTACAAACGACTACCTACAAATTGTCAAGTCACGAATCGAAAAGTGTGTAGAGTACAATAAGCCCCTAGTCCTCATATTCGTTGACTACGAGAAAGCGTTCGACTTCATAAATCAACGAAAACTAATGAAAGCAATATCCGAATGCCATATATAACAGAGATATTTCGCGCTAATCAACAGCATCTATAAAAATACGACTGCATGCGTGAGATTACACGAAGACACCGATAAATTCGGAATAGATACAGGGGTACGGTAGGGAGATAACGTCTCGCCCAAATTATTCACAACACTTCTGGAATACATGTTTCCAAAGGTCGACTTTGGGGATCAACATAGACGACGAAAAACTGAGTCACCTGCGCTTCGGCGATGATATAGTGCTTATAACACACTCAATTGATGAAGCTAGAAAAATGCTCGAAAAATTAAAAGCTACTGCACACCAATTGGGCCAAAAAAAACAACTACTCGAAAACGTAAATAATGACCAACCTTGTACTGAGTGAAACCATTTCATTGGACAATGTCAAAATAGACTAGACTGTCTCATTTAAATATCTAGTACACCAGTTCCTATAATCAAACGAACGAATTCTACAAACGAGTAGGACTAACCTGGGCCGCTTTTGGTAAGCTGAAACATGTGTTTAGGCTGATTTACCAATCTGCTTGAAAAGAAAGGTGTACGACCAATTTGTCCTGCCTGTCCTAACATATGGAGCGAAAACGCTTACATTAACAAAAAAAGTTATAAACAAAATCAGGGTCAACACAGCGGAGTATGGAGTCCATTTTATGAATAAACCTGCGTAACAAAATCCTAAATGTTACTATACGGCAGAGAACGGGATTTGCAGATGCGGTAAAGATGACCCTCCTGAAGTGGAATTGGGGAGATGGACGTATCAATGAATAGAGACCTAGACAAGAGGCTGACCGAAGCAGAAGTCCACCGACGAGATGGAGTGACGATATAAAGCGTATAACATCTAATTGGATATAAGCAGCGCAACAACGAGAAGAATGGAATAAATTAAGGGAGGATTTCGTCTAGCAGTGGACGCTACAAGCTGATTAATGATGATGCTGATGATGACTGATCGTTTTAGGCCCATACTGCGTCAATAAGATTGTCGTCCTTTAGACTGATACGTATCAAATAAATTACATTTTTATTGCGGCTCCTTTAATGTATTAAAGCAGTGACAATATCTATTGTCCGTGAAAGCGGGATATTGACAATATTTTGATCGTTTTGCCTTGTAACGTTAGCGCTAGCAACGTGTGGATAGGGTTTTATACGAGAGTCTCGTTTCTGATCTCGTTCCGGGCAGCCGTAACGTTTTCTCCATAAATTTGAACTCGAGCAACCCGAACTTTCCCGAGCCTGGAACGAGCATAACATTTTCTTCATATATTTGAACCCGAGCAACGACGAGATCAGAAACGAGACTTTCGTGTCAAGCCCTACTTGTGGAAATAATTTTTACAACATAATTAACTTCCACACATCCTGAAATCTTCATTGTCAAATAAGTGTCTCCAATATTTTTTCTTTCAAAACATTTTGTTAATAATATTGAAGTAATTATACGTGATCTGTAAGAAAAGTATTCGACCTTTAGCCTGTAAAAAAAAAACTGGCATACCTGGAGCGTTGGAAACCTAATCACCCTCAAAGTAGTCTTCTTGGGACTCCGCACACTTCTCCCAGCGTTGCCGCCATTGTTAGAAGCATTCCGCAAAAGCCTCTTTCGGAATCGACTTTAGCTCGCCCTGACTTTAGCTGTCGTTGCAGCCATAATGTCTTCTCTTGTCTGAAATCGCGTTCCATTCAATGGCCTCTTGAGTTTGGGGAACAGCCAGAAGTCACAGGGGGGCATATCAGGAGAGTAAGGAGCTTGTCGAACCAGAGGAGTCTGGTTTTTCGCCAAAAAATTGTGAACCGAGTGCGAAGAATGTGCTGGAGCAATGTTGTGGTGGAGTCGTCAATTTCCTGATGACCACAACTCCAGTCGCAATTTCTCGGATAGTCACACGACGGTCCCGCATCACCACAGCGTTCACTTTGGTAATGACGTGGTCATTACGGCGTGTTGATGGCCGACCAGAGCGTGGCTCGCTTTACACCGATGTGCGACCGTCTTTAAACCGGTTGTACCACTCCTTAATCTGTGTGATGCCCATAGCATCGTCACCGAAAGCCGTCTGTATCTTCCGAATGGTTTCAACCTGGTTGTCGCTCAGTTTTTGGCAAGATTTGATGCAGTAGCGCTGCTACAGTCATTACGTCACACTACGTCACTCGAACAACACTCGACAGAAACTGACGCTATCTATAGGCGGGAAAAAATTCACACATGCGCACGAAAGTTCAAGGTCGGCAAGCGCGTTTGATTCAAATCCATCAGGGTTTCAAAATAAAAAATAAGGTCGGATACTTTTCTAACAGACCACGTATTGATTGTGTGAGCCCATTTATAGATTAACATTGCTATTTGCGATTAAAAACATCAAAAATTACAAAAATCATTAACAGAAAACACTGGCAAAGGTCTTTTGGTCTCAAAGATTTTAAAATCAATGTTGTATTTAAAATAAAAATATTTACACGTACCCACCCACATGCTTTTTGTTACTACTACGAATCACACATACTATATCCTGTAATAAAATAATTTAAAATCTATCTACCCCCAGCTTATTGCAATTATTTGGATGACAACTTTTTGGAGAAGCGGGCCATTCTCCAAAAAGTTGAGGGCCCCTGCTCTAGGCCAATAATTATTAAAAGTCTACTAGTACTTGTTAATTCTTTAATGCCATAATTTTAACTGCAGCTAAAGAAGTGCAGTGCAGATTTTATATCCACGTAATGCCCTGTGCTCATTTAGTTGCTGTGGCATTCATTAATCCAGCTTTTCTCTTCTCGAAATTATAGTCACAAATATCGAAAACCTGTTGAATAATCAACAAATTCTTCTACGTTCAACTAAAGATATTTGACATTGTTCCGCTTCATAAATTGTTCTCAAATTAACACTGTCGACATTATTGTCTATCCAATTCTCTTTCTACCCTGGTGATATTTTGATTCCAATAATTCGATTGCCGATGAGTTACGGGGCGAGAAATAATTGCTTTGATTGCGAATTTGCGGTTTTTTAAACCGGCTAATATGGGCTCTGCCGTTATCAGTCGCTCGAACAGACGACAATGAAACATTGATAATGGCACAGAGAACAAATCCCACAATCAATAGCTAAACCAAACATCAGCAATTATAGATAATATATTTGTCCAACAAATTCATCAAACAAACATTATTTACTGTAAAATGATGATTGACTGACTAATATTGCACATCTAGTTTTGTTTGTTTGATCTTGTTTATTTAGTCTTGTATGTCTAGTTTTGTTGATCTAGACCAGGGGTGGGTCAAAATCTGTTGGCTGTCGGGCCACATTTCGTAAGAAAATTTGGCCGCAGGCCGCATACATTTTTTTCTATTTTAATAGTTATTTACTTATTTGTATAGCACGACCGTTGCATATATGCTCACCTAGACAAAACAATATTGTTAGGTTTTCTTCTAGTGAACAATATATGTGTCGTTCATTGCAGAAGTGTTGTAACTCCATGTTTTTAAAATTCTTATATTTTTGCTTAATGGTATTACATTTTGTTATATCTTTCATTATAGAAGTGAAGCAACTTCAATAGTTGCATTAAAACCCCATAAAAGGCGTTACTTGTTTTTACAGGGAACTAAAACTCTAAATATTCATTATAAAAGTGAAGTAAGTCCATAGTCATTTTAATAGTGTAATTAATATATATTTGTGTGTGTATAAGTGTTTTAATAGTTTATTTTGATGGATTTAGAGGATTTTAATGATTCCGGGTGGAAGGGGTTCTCAAGACATAGCAGCATTTCTTCTTAAGCACTTAAAGACTCATGCGGCTTTAGAAAAGCATGTCATTATGTATTCCGATTCTTGCACTAGACAAAACCGGAATATTAAGACATTTTTTCCCTCGTGAAGCTTGTACAAGACCCTGACACTAGTATTGACACCATAGATTACAAGTATATGGTATCTGAACATTCTTATCTTCCAAATGATGGGGAATTTGGAATAATAGAGAGCGTTAGTCGCCGCCGTGGAAAATGTATAACCCAGACCAATGGGTCGCTATTATAAAAACAGCTAAACGCAAAAAAAACTTATTTTGTTGTTACTGAAATGAAAAACGCCTAATTTTTAAGTACCACTGTCTTAGAAAATTCTATTACAAATATATAAAAACAACTTTAGGTTATTACTTTAATTGGCTAAATATTAGATGGCTGAGGTTTGAAAGAAATTATCCTTTACAATTTCAATTTAAAGAAACACTAAATCCCGACACACCCTTATATAAAGTAGATTTATGCAAAAAAGCAAGAACGACCGGCCCACTTTTTCAATATTCGACAAGACGCACTCTATCCATCTAACGACTAGTTAATAAAGCTAGTGAGCGTTCATCTGATGACGAAATTACATATGATTAAAACACTATACACATGTCACTATAACAGTGATGTAACTCAAGTTTAAGTTCATTAATTAAATTAGTTTTTTTTTAATTTTCTACGTTACTTCAAATTATTTTATCTTTGATTTGTATTAAACAATAAAAAGAACAAAGAAAACATTGAATCAATGAAATTTTTTCCTACACTTTAATTCGCTTGTTATTTTAATATTCAGTTTCAAGAAAATAATTCACTTTTACAATGAGCGACACATATCCTTCTTGTAAAACGAAATATTTTCAGAGTACAGCCAGAAATGTGCTGTATCTATAAAATAGTGGCAGGAAGATAATATTGTAAACATCAGGCCTGGTAAACATGTGGGTCACATGTGGCCCGCTGGTCGCTATATGCCCAGGCCTAATCTAGACTAATCTGTTTAGTTATATCTATCAAGCTTTGCATATCTAGTCTTTTCTATGTAGTCTTGCTCGTTTGTCTCTCGGTAGAAGACAGACGTGTGAGGGTAAGCTGCAGAAGTGAGTTGTAAATAGTGTAGACATTAAAAAAAAAAACAAATAAAAACCTAGTGTATGTTTACTGTTAGTCGGGTGTAATAGTAGTGTAATAATTTTTAGTGACTGGTCTTCGAGAAAAAGACTCTAAAGACTGAAACTAATTGTATTAATTCTCGCCACGTGGCGATAACGTTAAACCAAGAGTTTAACTAATAAACATATTTGGAGATAATAGTATATTACGTAACGAGAGTTGTAAGAAACATATTACATATGAGCGGAACAGTTACTACTACGGCCCGCGTAGCGGGGAGTGCGTAATTCCGCGAGTACGTAATTGCCTTTCAACTCGAGTTATGTACTATACTTTATCTACGACCACACTTTTTGTTTCTGTTTTATAAGAAAGAAATGTCTGATGTAACAAATTTATTTCTTATTAGGTTATGTTTATTTAAATATGATTATTTAACATTATAATAAACAAACAGTTGTATTTTCATATATAACTGTTACTTGATATTATTTAACTTGAAAGAAATGAAAAGAAATACATTATTAATGGTTACATACCTTATTATTTAGTGCTTATTTGGGTTAAACTGGAATAAGAGTTTTCATAGATATAGGCAACCCAATGTTCGCAATGTCAATTTTCGTTAGTTTGAATTGTGGCACGGGGGGCGCTGAACGTATGAGCACGTAATAGCCGCTCTAAGCCAATCAACGAATCGTAAACCAAACGCACGTGTGTGTTATCAATCATAACTTATCATTAATCGCGGACTGATACATACGTGTGTTGTTATGGTGTATTTACATAGTCCACGAACTGTACAATAATGGGCATTTACAATAATGGTCGAAAATTAAAATATATACGTTATTATTTAAAATAGTGTGAATAGAATTTTCTATATCGAAGTTCTCCGTAGGCCATCAAGTGCGCACCCTATTTTATTTTTTTTTAAGATTCGGGTTCAAATAATCGAAATACGGATAAGTATACCAGATATGTAGTATAGGTGATTTTATTTTTTTCTTGTCGTAAAAAATACATTCATACTCTCTTTTCCTGCTGCTAATTGTTAATAGTTGAAATCTCGTTGCTAATCTAGTTCAATGATTAGTGTGTTGTAATATTTAAAATGAACAAGAAAGAGGCCGTCGGAAAGAAGAGCCGCGAAGAGAATTCTTTCCTGAAGAGAGAAGCCCTACAAAGAATTCCTCCAAAAACTACGATCGATCCAACAAACGACGTACCGCCAATAGGTGACCAAGAAAAGTCACCAATTAGAATTAGGCCAGCTTCCTTCAACAATCAACGGAAGAATCCCCAACAGGATTTTACATCGCCGACTGAAAAAAACCCGAATCGGAAATTATTGCACAAGACCGAGCGTATCAGAGAGCAATAAAGGCCTAGATGGTACAATTAGAAAGGTGACTGCAAGAGCCCACGAATTGAAACGGATCATCATAGCCAACGCAGACACTAAACCAGAAAATAAAATGGTAGCAGAAGACCTATTTTCTCTCATAGTCTCAATGGGGGAAAAATCCCGGAAATACCAACGCAGATCAAATAAAAGTAACCGAAGGTTCCCATTCAGAACCAAGGGCACCCGAACTTCACAAAATCAAAGATGAGGAGAGAAAACTCACAGAAAAACTCTGGGACGCCTTGAAGAAAGGAAAAAGCTACAAGGAGTTCCAAGAAATCTGTGACGAACCCTGCTGACGAAAGCTGCATAGAAGAGTTAGAGAAAGACAAAGAAATCCCATAACAGCACTATTAGACTGGGACCTAGCCTGTTGCGTACCAGATGACCTCAGTGTCGAGAAGAAGTCCCCTGATGGCACAAGCAGGTATATACTAGACCACAAAAACTTGAAGCTCAAGAAAAATAAATCGGGAAAATCGCCTACCTACTACACTCTATTGGAGTTGCTACAAACGAAGGCGATAAAAAAAACCGATCGGTACATCTACTATCTAGTCGCGCGAAAAAAAAACAGGACGAAACCCTTAATCTTCAAAAAAGCTTTAGTGGTCTCGATGACCTAAAGCAACTCATGTCACGAAACGGTCGAAATAGACTGGGTTTTGTCCAGTCAATTGTAGACGAATGGCCAATACTTTGTGGGGTGCGTGAATGGCTAGCTCGCAGTAAAATAGGCGTGGTTTTTCCCAGAGAGGTTTAATATATTTTTCATAAATTTTCAAGGGGTTTGGGGTTGTGTGTGTGGAATTTGCACGGCGACAGAGCTGGGTCCTGGTAGTTAGTGGAGCGACGTCCTTCTGGAGTCGGCGCTATCCGGCTGAAGCCCAGTGTACAGGGCTGCGGTTGAGCGGAGTCGATTCGACTGGCGAACTTTTCGTTCTCAAACGGGTGCGCAAATGGTTCACGTCTAAGAGTCATTAAGGCTCTGGAGCTTGTAAACCTTCTGTCCTTACACAGAAAGCTTCAATAATTGAGAGTGGTCACTGATCTTTCGCTCGCCAACGTTCTGTCCGCTCAAGGGTGCAGAAGTTTCAAGGTAGAGAGATAGCACTGCTCTCCCTTCTAGTGGCGATGGAGCTGCTTTTATATTATTCTGTGAGGGTGTGGCTTCCCCCACTGGTGTGGTGTGCGTATGGGGATGCGTTGGTTGGCGTGACGGTGGTGCATACGGTAGGGGTTGTACGGAGCGCTCTGGTACCACTGGCGCTACGTACGTACCCGTTACAAAATAGAATATATCTTTTTCGACACAGAAATTGAGATTAGGGTGTACTCGCCGGGAAGGGACAAATCGTGAGAGAGAGGACAATATTTGTGTTGGAAGGGACGTTCCAGTAAGGCCCCGAAGGAAAGAAGAGAGAAAAAAATGAAGCAGTATTTAAGACCAAGATAAAATATATGTCGAGCTACTTGAAGTCATAAGACATGAAGTAAACCCCGAATCCTCAGGCTCACTAATTGTAGGTATGAGGAAAACAAAAACCGGTGAGCTATTAATTCAGATTAAAGGCGGAAAAGCATCCAATCTGAAAGAACAAATTGCCCAAAAACTACCTGATGTAAATGTTCGTACGAGAAATATAGACACAGTAATACACATCAAAGACATTGAGGGCATTACGACCTCAAAAGAAATGGAACAAAAAATCTATAAATAATCTGCTAGACATACAGGACTATAAAGCAAAAATAAAAACCTCTTCAACAGCCTCGGTGGTCTAGAGCGTTTAAAACAAAACTAACTAGAGTTAGAGCGTTTAAAACAAAACTAACAAATGCGTCGTTCATTGTAAAAGTGCTGTAACTCCATGTTTTTAAAATTCTTATTTTTTTGCTTAATGTTATCACATTTTGTTATATATTTCATTATACAAGTGAAGCAACTTCAATAGTTGCGTTAAAATTCCATAAAAAGGCGTTACTTGTTTTTACAGGGAACTAAAACTCTAAATATTCATTATAAAAGTGAAGTAAGTCCCCATCGTCATTTTAATAGTGTAATTAATCTATATTTGTGTGTGTGTATAAGTGTTTTAATAGTTTATTTTGGTGGATTTAGAGGATTTAATGATTCCGGGTGGACGAGGTTCTCAAGACAAAGCAGAATTTCTTCTTAAGCACTTAAAAACTCATCCGGCATTAGAAAAGCATGTCATTATGTATTCCGGTACTTGCACTAGACAAAACCGGAATATTAAGATATGTTTTTCCCTCTTGAAGCTTGTACAAGACCCTGACACTAGTATTGATAGATTACAAGTTCATGGTATCTGGACATTCTTATCTTCCAAATGATGGGGAATTTGGAATAATAGAGAGCACTAGTCGCCGCCCTGGAAAATGTATAGCCCAGAGCAATGGGTCGCTATTATAAAAACATTTAAACGCAAAAAAAACTTATTTTGTACTGAAATGAAAAGGCCTAATTTTTAAGTACGACTGTCAGAAAATTCTATTACAAATAGATAAAAACAACTTGCGGTTACGACTTTAATTTGATAAATATTAGATGGCTGAGGTTTGAGAGAATTAAAATTATCCTTTACAATTTCAATTTAAAGAAACACTAAATCGCGACACACCCTTATATAAAATAGATTTATGCAAAAAAGTATGAACGATCGGCCCACTTGTACAATATTCGACAAGACACACTCTATCCATCTAACGACTAGTTACTAATGCAAAGAAGAAATAATTCTTTATCTTCTACCATACATTCCGCCAATTTACCACCATTACTACAAAAATCTGCCCATAGATATTCAAATCGTTCAAGCACTCTTAAAGCTGGTGAGCGTTCATCTGATGACGAAATTACATATGATTAAAGCACTCTACACATGTTACTCTAACAGTGACATAACAGTATATCTTTGATTTGTATTAAACAATAAAAAAGAAAAAACATTGAATGAATGCCTATATATTTTTTCCTACACTTTACTTCGCAAAAAGCTAGTTATTTTAAAATTCAGTTTCAAGGAGATAATTAATTCACTTTTACAATGAGCGACACAAATCTGGAGGTCCCAAGTTCTATCCTGGGAGCGAGTGTTGGGCGCATTTGTGCCAGAAGACAAATGTGTAATCAATTAGCGCAAATTTATATAACATCTAGCTTTCTGGGACTATAATAGAAAAATGTGGGCAAAATCAATAGGTCTCTTGGACTAATAACCCGGTATCCACATTGGACCAAATTTAGGTTTATTTTAAAATAAACCTCAGACCTGCATACGGTGAAAGATATGTGCCCCCTAGTACTTCCAAAATACCTCGCAAGCATCCTAATAAAGGAATTATAAGCTAAAATAGGATGGGTTTATTGCAGAATCATAGAAAGAATAGAAGTGGAGAGAAGCTAGAGATGATGGCATAACCAGGCAGTTACCTGGAAGGCTCCAGATCATCAGAGTTTCTGCCTAAAATGTAGCAAAGAGCTGGACACAAGGCAAAGGACTATGAGGAAGAAACATATTCCCCCATCTTCGATATAAGCGGTCATCGAGCTGTCACAGCATCATGTCCTCTATTCAGGAGAGCCCTAACGGAAGCAAGGCGGACAAGATCACAAAAATGATTCAAATACTAAAGATAAATACAGCCGCTAAAGAAAAGAAATGCACTCCAAACTAAGTCAAATTTAACAAAAAATTAAGTAGATTATTTAAATCATCAGTCACTGTGAGGTTACGCGATATGCGGTTCAAGGTGCACGGAAGCGATCCAGAGGAGGGCCACTTGCCTGGAGAGGATATTGTACTGCCACATACGCCCAGTCTAACCTAGTCGGCCTAGCCTTGTCGGTGTAGCATTGTCTGTTTAGTCTCATCAGTGTTGTGTTGTGTGTGTAGTCTTCTTTTTCTGCTCTTGTCTGTCTAGTCTTGTCCGTATAGTCTTGTCTGTCTAGTCTTGTCGTTGTAGTCTTGACTGTCTAGTCTTGCCTGTCTAGTCTTGTCTGTCTAGTCTTCTCTGCCTGTCATCCCGGACCCAATCAAATTGAAAGACAGAAAGCACGGAGAACCCAACTTCCATCTGAAACAGATACACACGGGACATGGATGTTTCAAGGACACAGCATTGGCAGACCAAGAGAAGCACAGTGTGAGATGCACAGCGGACGATAGCGCGTACTACTACAACCTATTCCTCTGCGACAGATGGGAACTCTAATGAATAACGATAATGCATGACGGACTGCTAGAACCAGGAACAATAACCGACCAAATGTTAAGAACAGAAAAAAACTGGGATAACGTGACCAAAGCGATAAACGATATATTGACCCAAAAGGTGGAAGACAAGCTGCATAGAGGAGGCATGTGAACATATCTACTGGGTAGAATAGGACATAACATCCTGCAGCAATGCCAAGAGCGGGCCCGGGGTGTCATGTTTTATGTTCTGTTATATTATTGATAATAAAGTATAATAAATGAATTAAAAAAAAGTCTGTATGTCCAGTCTTTCCTGTCTAATCTTGTCATTCTAGTATTGTCTGTCTAGTCTTGTCTATCCAGTCTTGGCTGTCTAGTCTGTCTGATCTGTCTAGTCTGTCTGGTCTGTCTGGTCTATCTGGTCTGTCTGGTCTGTCTGGTCTGTCTGGTCTGTCTGGTCTGTCTGGTCTGTCTGGTCTGTCTGGTCTGTCTGGTCTGTCTGGTCTGTCTGGTCTGTCTGGTCTGTCTGGTCTGTCTGGTCTGTCTGGTCTGTCTGGTCTGTCTGGTCTGTCTGGTCTGTCTGGTCTGTCTGGTCTGTCTGGTCTGTCTGGTCTGCCTGGTCTGTCTGGTCTGTCTGGTCTGTCTGGTCTCTCTGGTCTGTCTGGTCTGTCTGGTCTGTCTGGTCTGTCTGGTCTGTCTGGTCTGTCTGGTCTGTCTCGTCTGTCTGGTCTGTCTGGTCTCTGTCTGATCTGTCTGGCCTGTCTGGTCTGTCTGGTCTGTCTGGTCTGTCTGATGTGTCTGGTCTGTCTGGTCTGTCTAGTCTGTTTGTCTGCAGTGTGACCCGTGCGCTGAAGCCGGGGATGAATGTGCAGGAGTACATGTTCCTGGCGAGGAGGAAGTGTGCTGTGAGGGTGAAGTTGCTAAGGCTCTCCTCTGGCCAGGGACGAGGATGTACTTCTGGTTGCATGATGGTTGCAGGACAGAAAGGGGATAACTGTGGACAGTTGGGCACACCACAGTTGGAGATACCACTTCATCGTCCGTCTGGATGATAAGGTCGAGGCCGCGGGCGTTCTAGTCTTTGTTAAGGATGATAGGTCTTTGTGAGAACACTGAGAGAAAGAGGTTCACTATCGGTATGGTACGAAATATGGCTGAATGCGTGTGGAATGGCACAGCAGTTGAAATAACCCTGTGCAGGATGAATTAGCAGGGCGAAAAGCCTAGAGTGGAAGAGGCTGGTGGCAACAGAAAGGCAGTAGTCGTTCTGGTGATTTAGGCAGAGGGTGTTTACGCACGTGCTTACGCCCAGATGGAAAATGTCCTAAAGAAGGAAGTGAATATAGAGGATACAAATATTCGGGAATGAGGAGAACCCAAGCTGGGTACCTCATCCTAAGAGTGAAGAATGATGGGAAAAGAAGCGACTGGCAGAGAAAGTGGCCCTAGTGACAGAGACTGTAAGGGGTGTCTGGCCAGTATAGCGGTAGTCACTCTTCCAGTGAGAGCGGCACAACCCCTACTGCAGAAAGGAAGTATATAAGTTGGCTAGATCATGTGCAGAGTGATTGAAGATAACAATCCGATCAGGTGCTACAGATGACCTGGCTTCCGGCACCTGACGGATGCTTGCAATGGAGTAGAGAGTTTTATAGAGACAGTACCCCTATTGCGTGTTTGCGATATGCTGAAAGGGGGCACAAAGCACACGAGTGCTTGTACAGTCTTTTATTTCTAGTCTTGCTGTCTAGTCTTGTTTCTCTAATCTTGTCTGTCTAGTCTTGTCTGTCTAGTCTTGTCTGTCTAGTCTTGTCTGTCTAGTCTTGTCTGTCTAGTCTTGTCTGTCTAGTCTTGTCTGTCTAGTCTTGTCTGTCTAGTCTTGTCTGTCAAGTCTTGTATGTCCAGTCTTGTCTGTCTAGATCTAGGTAAATCTACCATAGATGCTATAACTTCCGTCCTAACCATCGCAAAATCAGCAAATTCCGGAAGCCAAAGAACAAAAAAACTGTGTTCTCTCATTACATTTGATGTAAGAAACGCCTTCAATAGTACCAGCTGGACTCATATAATGAATAGCCTGACAGCAAAAGGGATATCCCCCTACTTAACGAGAATTATAAGAAGCTACCTTATTTGCAGAAGTCTGATACTGCAATCTGGACGACAGACTGGAGTGCGCGAAGTTAATAGTGGTGTTTCACAGGGATCTATACTGGGCTCTACCCTGTGGGACGTTTTATACGATGGGGTCTTAGAATAAAACTTCCACTGGGAGCAACGACTACTGGATTCGCCGACGACCTAGCTCTGTTGGTAACATCTAAGACAGAACAGGGGCTGATGGTAACGGCTAACCATTCAATAAACAAAATCTGCGATTGGATAAAGTCTAAAAAATTATGTTTAGCTCCAGAGAAATCTGAGGCAGTTCTACTTATTGGCCTGAGGAAGCACAGCCCGATAAAATTTAAGCTAGAGAATACACTAATATTCCCCAAAGAGCAGATCAAGTACCTGGGAATGTTAATAGACAAAAGGCTCTCGTTCTCAGCGCACATAGCAGAAGCAGCAGCGAAGGGGATGAAGACGATGGCAGCTATGCAAAGATTAATGCCCAACATAAGGGGGGCAAAAAATGGCAAACGGAGGTTGCTGGGCTTGGTGGTCCAGTCTACTATGACGTACAATATGACGTACAATATGGTGCACAAATCTGGGCCAATGAACTCAAAAAAGAATCTAACGCACACAAATTTGCAAATTTCCAACGGAAAGTGGCCCTGCGTGTGTGTAGCTCATACCGAACAGTCTCTGGACAAGCCGCCCTGGTTATTGCCAGCATCTTCCCGATCGACCTAGTGGTAATGGAGCGGAAAAAGCTACAAGAGACTGGCCACAACAGGCTTGAAAAAAGACGGGTCAGAGAAGGTCTGCTGAAAGAATGGCAGGAACGATGGGAGTCCAGCGATAAAGGGCAATGGACAAAACTTCTTATCCCAGACGTAGCCACATGGGTGAACAGAAAGCACGGCGAAACTACGAGCTATTACTTAACCCAAGTGCTAACAGGTCACGGCTCCTTCAGAGACTACCTGTACTATCTGGACCGAGCATCTGACGATCTGTGCGTGTATTGCGGAGAACAAAATAGTGTGAGCCACACAGTTTTCGACTGCTGCCGCTGGAAGGATGAAAGAGAAACACTAGAAAGGCATCTGAATAAACCCATCGGCCCAAAAAGCCTAGTAAAGCAAATGTTGCAAAATAAAAAGAACTGGGACAAGATCCATGGGTACATTTGTAAAATTTTAAGCAGTAAGGAAAAAGATGAAAAAACTTTAAAGCAAATCTAACTACACCAGTCCAACCGCCACTCAGAGGTTATGCGATAAGCGGTTCCAGAGTAAACGGGTGTGATCTTTCCAGGGGGACCACTTGTCTGGAGCGGTGAAAGCCGCCAGCTACGCCCCTCAAAAAAAAAAGTCTTGTGTGTAGTCTTGTCTGTCTAGTCTTGTCTGTCTAGTCTTGTCTGTCTAGTCTTGTCTGTCTAGTCTTGTCTGTCTAGTCTTGTCTGTCTAGTCTTGTCTGTCTAGTCTTGTCTGTCTAGTCTTGTCTGTATAGTCTTGTATGTCTAGTCTTGTCTGTCTAGTCTTGTCTGTCTAGTCTTGTGTGTCTAGTCTTGTCTGTCTAGTCTTGTCTGTCTAGTCTTGTCTGTCTAGTCTTGTCTGTCTAGTCTTGTCTGTCTAGTCTTGTCTGTCTAGTCTTGTCTGTCTAGTCTTGTCTGTCTAGTCTTGTCTGTCTAGTCTTGTCTGTCTAGTCTTGTCTGTCTAGTCTTGTCTGTCTAGTCTTGTCTGTCTAGTCTTGTCTGTCTAGTCTTGTCTGTCTAGTCTTGTCTGTCTAGTCTTGTCTGTCTAGTCTTGTCTGTCTAGTCTTGTCTGTCTAGTCTTGTCTGTCTAGTCTTGTCTGTCTAGTCTTGTCTGTCTAGTCTTGTCTGTCTAGTCTTGTCTGTCTAGTCTTGTCTGCCTAGACTTGTCTGTCTAGTCTTGTCTGTCTAGTCTTGTCTGTCTAGTCTTGTCTGTCTAGTCTGTCTAGTCTGTCTAGTCTGTCTAGTCTGTCTAGTCTGTCTAGTCTGTCTAGTCTGTCTAGTCTGTCTAGTCTTGTCTGTCTAGTCTTGTCTGTCTAGTCTTGTCTGTCTAGTCTTGTCTGTCTAGTCTGGTCTGTCTAGTCTTGTCTGTCAAGTCTTGTCTGTCTAAAATTAGCAAAATCTGCGATATTTATCGATTTTGTCTAATTATCAAACAACTTTTCAACAATTATGAGTTTGAAATTAATTCGGTGAAATACCATTTCGTAAATTTCAGGGCAAATACTTAATTTATGGAAATAAAACATGACTAAAATAAATTAAATAGCGCTTTAATAACGCGCTGTCATTTTGCATGTCCGCCAAATAGAAAGCAGAAACATTAATTGCCTTCGAGGAATTAATTACGACTGAATTAATTATGGAATCACGTGGAAGGAACGGCTGCCAGGTTTCGGCGCATTTCATTAAAAAACAGAAATTATTGAAATTCCTCAGCAACAATTTAACGATCATGCGCAATTTTTTTTAAATTCTTTGGAAATATCTTAAATCTTTCCAATCGATTGTTTCTTTTAAATAACATAAGGTATACAAGACTTAAAATTATAATTACACTTTTTTAATAGATAATTCTATTGGATGGGTTGGATATAATTAGTTGTTAAGTTTGCGAGACAGTATGTGCCGCATCGGAGATAATTGAAACGTTTTACAAATAAAAGATGAGCTTTTAAGTGCTTAATGTAATTAGGCACTAATTCGCGTAAGAGTTTCTCATACGTTTCATAACTTCCATGAAGTTTTAATGCAACCGGGGAAATAGTTTTTGCTTCCCGACGTCTTCGGGCTAAACTCCAACTATCTTATCCGATATTAAAAAAAATAAACTTAAACTTCGTCTAGTATAATTTACCACAATCTTACAACAAATATTATAACATTAATATAAACAGTTTGGGTCTTTTTATAGATTGGTTACATAATTTAAATTCTGCACACTTGAAGAAAAACAAAAGGAAAAGGTTTATTTGAGATCTAATCTTGACTGTAACCTGCTCCCCAAATTCAAGCGATTGTCTTTGGCATTCATCGAACCGTCCGTCATTTAATCGGCAACGACGATAGCATCAAGTGGGTGGACAGATCGCATCCCGATTGTTTATATGATCGCATATTCGAGTGGCGTTCGCGAATTCCGGGGACCCGGAGCGACCCGGAGTCCATCAGTATTCCACGTGCGCCGCTCACGGATCGCTCCTTTCCCTCTCCTTCTCGCCCACGTGCGCGCAATCGCTCGATCTTTCCTTAAAGCTTTTATGGCGCCCGGTGACTGCCATTAGTGTCGCCCCTATTTCTTCTGCAACAACCACAAACGACTTCTAGCAAATTTAACTATTAAAATGGAAGCTCGTAGATTTTTTTTTCTCTTTCGAATCTTCGACGGCCATTCGATTAAATTTCCCAACGTGTACACGGACTATTTAAAAGATATATTCGCGTTTATTGCCGTTGCCAACAATTTATTGCTAATAGCCGCACCGATTAATTACCGCTGAAAAAGTTACGCTAGTTTACAAACCATTGCACCCTTAAAATACAAAGAAATTGGACCGTTAAGACTAGACAAACAGAACGGAATAGACAGCATAAACATACCAAACTTGGCCGAGAAACCCAAGCATGAATAGAAAAGTTGAGACAAGATTAGATAAGGTAAAATAAGAGCAGACAGAGATCAAATGAGACAAGACAGGACTAAATAAGACTATATGAGATAAGGCAAAACCAGATGATACTAGATGAGATCAGACAAGACCAGACAAGATAAAACAAGAACAGACAAGAACAGCCAAGACCAGACAAGACCAGACAAGAGCAGTAAACACCAGACAAGAACAGACAAGACAAGACAAAACCACACAAGATCGGACAAGGCGATACAAGACCAGGAAAGACCAGATAAGACCAGACAAGACGAGACAAGACCAGATAAGACCATACAAGACCAGACAAGATCAGACAAGACCAGAGAAAATCAGACAAGACCGGACAAAACCAGACAAGACGACACAAGGCTAGACAATACCAGACAAGATTAGACAAGACGTCCAAAGCAGAAGGACAAAAGCAGAAGACCAGGCAAGTTCAGGTAAGACCAGACAAGGCCAGACAACGCTATACAAGACCAGACAAGGCCAGAAAGAACCATACAAGGCCAGACAAAATCAGACAAGACCAGACAAACACCAGACAAGCCCAAACAAGATCAGGCAAGACTAGACAAAACCATGCATGACCAGACAATACCATACAAGACATGACGAGACTAGACAAGACCTGACAATATTAGACAAGAGCAAGTAGATCCTGACAGGTCCGGACAAGACTTTTCGGTGTGTATATAGATTCAGCAATTTTATTAATTAAGTTGTTGAGTTAATTCATTGTGCGTTGTTTTGTGTTGGCTGATCGTGAGACTAGAACTGGGTGGTGCATTTTGCCGCAATATTGGAATAAAGTTCGTTGTATAACTACATTAAAAACGCATTTGGAAAATTGTTTTGAAAAAGTTTTTACGCTAGCAATTAAATATAAATAGAGTTTAATAGAATATGATGGTATGAAAGGCAACGAGAGTGTTCATCAAACCGATTCGAATTGCATTACAGAAGATTAAATTGATAGACTGGTCGATATTTATTAAATTTTGTTTGGAATTACATCAACAATTTTTATTGGTTTTTGAAAATTTTAGATTTAAAACTGATAATATTAAAAGCGTTGTTCTATGATATATGTAAATTGTGTGTGTAATTTTTAACGAAAAGATAAAAAGTAAATTATGTAATTACGTATATATGTAAAAGTAAATGTGTTTTTAATTGCTAGAATTTGTCTGAAAATGAGAGCAATTTATTTTTTGGTGTAGTCTTGTTACGCAGTGGTAGGAGGTTCAGGTCCTACTTAGAACTGTAGCACCCTTAGAGAGCATAGTCTTGTTATGTATCTTTGCAAACTTAAAAATCGTGTAATTGATATCACTTTATGTCTGTTACCTTTATTCTTTATTGTTGATGCAACATCGAAAGTTATTCGTGGAAAAAAAAACATTCACGTAATTTTGAGATAAATTTTTAATCTCAAATTGGGAGGCAAAGCAACAGAAAAGTTTGCAAAGTATCAATATGGGCGATACATTGTCGAAGCTTAATTTTACAAAGTTTGGTATTTCTCGCTTAGGAACAAACCGCAGAAAAGTTATTGTGTAAAAAGCCAAACGCACGAACAGTTTTAGTCTGTGAGTTTGACAGCTGTCGGGTGTTTTTATAGCCGTTTTTTTTATATTGAAATTCCTGTAAATCCCATTTCGGGTCATGTAAGGTGGGCATGCAAGTCGCGTGTGGTAAATTGTTTAAATTATTTTTTCTAATATTAGCAGTGGCCAACACTATTTCAATTTCTGTAATCTACACAACTGAACATATATTTTTATTTTACTTGATAATAACGGAGTCTATTTGTCAAAAACTATTTTTTCGAATCTATACCTTGTTTGATTCCATATCCAGATTCCTCGCTGGCTTGTTCCTTCGCGAATAGGGTGTTTTTTTAGAAGTCTAGAACTTTAAACTGAAATGAAACTCATGGTTAGGCCATGGTATTGGCTTTATTGGAAACATAATTTTATGCCATTTCTGCTTAAATATAATTCGGGGCATATAGACGCGGCCACTGGTTCGAATGAACTGCAATCTGTAAGTACAATTTGCGACCACTTTTTCGAGCAGCCTGGGCTATATATCGTCAATAACGCGGCGAATGTTGGCTTCCAGGGTTTGACGGTTTTTCAAACCCGGTTTTAAAAAACTGGTTTTTAATATAAATTTGTCACATTTGAAAACCGGTTTTTAAATTAAGAAAACCGGTTTCAAAGAATTTAAAGAAAGATCCGGCCTTTCTTTCTTCGGTTTTCGGTATCCGGTTTTCTTCCACTTCAAAAAAACAAACGAATATTTAGAATTTTATGTGCAAGTCAAAAAGAGTAGTATAGAAAAATCATATCGAAACTTGCAGCAATGGATGGATTTTCTATTAATAGCATTACAAATAGCTCATTTATACGAGCCTCTTCAACAACAAGGATATTAATTACCAAGAAACAACTCTAGACTAATGCATCTCATTCATGCGTTTTATGACAATGCCAAACGTGAAACTATTATTGAATTAGATTCAACAAGAAAGAATAGGAAAAAAATCTCTATAACTGTAGACGAGTTAACTAGCAGAAGAAATCATAGATATTTAAATATTAATGTACAACACTTAGAAGATTTCAATTTGGGATTAGTGCCAATAGCTGGTTCCTGTGATGCACAGAGAACATTAGAATTGGTATCTGAAAGGTTACAAAATTTCGACCTGAATCTAGAAACTGACATAGTTTCATCCACAAATGATAGTGCGGATGTTTTGGCAAATTATCATCTATAATTAATCAACTATGCTATTCACACGTCATCCACTTAGCAGTTACTGATGTATTATATAAACATAGAGAAATGGATGAAGCCGAAACGGAAGTAAATGATTTAAGTGAGGAATCGGAAGATGAAGACGAATGATTATGACGATTCTCTTTATTATATTTGTTACCGAGAACATCCTATTCCTATTTTGTCTGACAATTACCAACAATAAGTTTCACAAATTTGAAAAATTTGTAAGTTGTTTAGAAAATCTCCAGTAAAAAATACCATTCTTCAAAATTATATCAAACAAGAAAAAGTAAAGGAATTAAATTTAATTCTTGACTGCAAAACAAGGTGGAATAGTATAGAGCAGCTATTCTCAACCGCTGGTCCGGCGGACCACCAGTGGTCCGCGGAGAAATTTTATTAGTCCGCGGACATTTTTTTCTAACCACGAAAAAATTTAATTATCAATAATAATAATAATATTTAAATTGTATTTTATAAAATTACGAAATACAAATATCTAACAATTAAAATAATTTTAATTCTATTTAATTTATGATTTGTACGGCACTGAAGAAAAATAAAAATAATTACATATCTTTACATTTAAATATTATTGCAAGTAAATGATAATAAAAATGTTACAATTAACTTATGTTGTAGTTCTTTAATAACTAGTAAAATTTTGTTGTTAAAAACAAATCACTGGTCCGCGAATTATTTTTTTTATAATCTGGTATAGAGGACATGATTGGAAAATTTCTGGAAGTAAAAGAATTTGTTGTTTTAACATTGAATGGTATTGGTTCTTCTAATATGTGGAACGAAGCTCAATATCCTAAACTTTTGAAACTGCAGAAAGTCTTGGGGCCGATACGTATAGCAGCTGAAGGCTTAGGCCGACGAGATGCCAATTTATTAATAGGTTAAGGTATATTTGAATTTCTGTTAAATGAACTAAAAAATTACACCTTGAAATAGGTTTGAAATTATAATAATATAATTTTTTTCAATTTTTCAATTCATTTAGAAGAACGAATTCAAGAAAGAAGACAAGTAGATTTAGCAACTATTTTGTTGTATTTGTAAAATCCACAAAACATTTCCAAGTCTAGTGGATTTTCTTTAGCTTCAAAAATCGAAATTATTATGTTATCTGGAAAGATATTGTCTAGAATTTTTAATAAATTCTTATGTAGAAACAGATTGTGATGAATTGCAAATCAAAGAAACTGCTCATAAGATGCTTCTTTAACACATTGACAGCCACGTCGACCATATATGGGCGACATCACTTTGATCACTGTGCGCTCCGTCACCCATATATGTGCGACACGTTGTATTTCAGTTAAAGCCATGCCGGACAAATAAGGTGGACACTCTATGCTATTTTACTGTAGTGTTTTAAAGCGTGGCCTCTGGCGAAACTTTTGGTATATTGGTTTTGGCCTTGCTCAAAAAATAAGATTTTTTTTAGATTATTATTTACCTTTATTGGCATATTTACATATATAAAACACTAAGTTATAACAATACAACAAAACAAAAAGAAAGAAAATACAATCAAAAAACAGAACAGCACTAATAACCCGACCCAAAAATACCCCAAATACTCAAACTTAAAACTACACTTTAAAGAAACAAAAAACCTCTACTTGGAAGATACTTGGGTAGATGCCCATGGATTCAAAGTATTTAGTACGAGGTCCAAACACTCCTGCAGTACCACGTTCTTTTGTGTTCGAACTATCCGTATACCACTTGATAGCACTTTGCTCTATGTGCTATGCTGAGGATTCATCGCTCCAATCGTCTTTACTACTACACATTGCTGTATAGTTTTTCTCGAAATGGTATTTGCATATAATGGTGCACGTAATTGTATAGGTTATTTGTTCTGAACTCTCGGGGAGCTACTTACAATTCTAATCAAAACACTTGTATAAATAGGATGGTTGCGACAGTTACTACGTGGTAATTCATACTTACATTGAATTGAAAAATTCACTATGTTTTTACCACACTTATACTATGTAAAAATGTTATACATCTTCTTATTCACATATATATAAATTTCTACGGTCATTTTCAAGTACTTGAATATGACCGTCAAACGTCGAAACTTAAGTCGTGTTATGTGTAGAAATTTATATATCTGTGAATAACAAGTTGTATAACATTTTTACATAATATACATGTGGTAAAAACATAGTGAATTTTTCAATTCAATGCAAAACAATTGTATTTTTTTATCTCCATCGAAAGTTTTTATAAATAAATTTAGACATTGATTTTACCAAATTTTCTAATAGGCATTTTTTTGTTTTTGTCTCGGAAAAAACTCGGAATATCGGAAACAGTTTTCAGAATTTTTTCGAATTTTTCAAAAAATAACAAAATTTTGAAGTTGAGGGCGGTCCCATAAGGAATTAGTTAATAAAAAAAACAAAAGCTCAACTACTTTTCAATATAATCTCCATCAGTTGTTATGCACTTTTCACGTCGACTAATTAAAAAAATCTTATCCCCTCCTAAAGTACTCGAAGATTTTCCCTCAAAATGCTCGAAAACCGCTGACTGCCAGTCATCATCGGTCATAAAAAGTCGCAAGGAGCCATGTCTGGACTATCAATTTGGTCAATTTAAGAAAGATAACCTTTCCAATCGCCGCAGTGTGAACCGACGCATTGTCTTGCAATACCCAGACACCTCTAGCAAGCTTTCCTCGCCGCTTTTCTTTATTTGCATGACGTATGCTATGTAGTAAGCTAGCGTAGTAAGTGCCGTCTACATTAGTATTCTGTTCTTTAAAATCCACCAAATGGATACCCTCACTATCCTGGAAGGTTGTTGCCATGAGTTTTTTTAGTGCATTTTGACATTTGACCTTTCTTTGGGGTGCTTTACCCTAATAACGCCATTCCATTGACACGTTGATTGACTGAATTTCAGCTGGTGTTTAACCCTCTTTACTCAAGAACTTAATCACACTGCGGTACTCAATTTTCAGCATTTTGGAAAACGAGAGGACGTGTCGTTTCAATTTTTTAATGTGACAACTATGTCAATTAGAAACGTCAAATTTTGACGGCAGACAAATGATAGAATAAGGCATAGGCACTATCAAAAATTTAACAGCAGGTAGTTTGTAAATTGGTCAGGCTAAGTTCCCTTGAGATTCCCTTGAGATTTCCCTTGAGATCTCTAGAAATCTCTGTAATGAACTGAAATATCCCTTCCCTCCGAACTCTTTGTCCTGAAAAATGGGGCTGGCGTGAATTTGGCCCCCTAATTGTTTTTCGTGATTTGTGCCCGAAATTCCACGGAACTATTGCAATTTTCAAGCGAAAACTCTCGAAAATCAGAACCAATCGAAATCTTGAACTCCAAGAACTTGCCAGAATTTAAATTTTTCAAAAATTCGGGAGCTAACTTCTGTGAATAAATAGTAATCAACCGAAATTATTTCAATTTGTTGTTAAATAAGCAAATTAGGGGAATTTTGTCTATAGAACAGCTGAAAAACGTTCAAATTGTTGAGTTTGGGACCTAAATCTGAGCAATAATAGATATTATATTTTTTTGAATATTATATTGAAACCACACTAATTATAGATACCTTCATATAAACTTATTAAAGGCGAAAAATAGCTTAATTATATAAGTATGTACAACCGTAACTAAGTTCATGTCTTTCTCCACAAATGTCAAATTAAAACCTAAACTTTCCAGTCATGCACGAGGTGTTCAAGTTCATGTAAGTGTATTCCAATTTATAATTTATAAAAGCAAAGCTCCACTGATGGGAAACAGGTTGAATACCTGTACTAATAATCGTACAGGTTTAACTACGATAATGCTGTAAAATTGGCTTTCCAATAATTCGTTAACTCTCGTCTGCCATGGATTTATACCACCGCACAGTGGTCTAGATCTGAAAAAAGTTGGCAAAAAATCGGAAAAATGATAGTCACCGAATGGGTTTATTTCTAAATAATCTTGTACAGAATACTTTGGTGTGTGTTATTCTAAAAGAAAAATGGGATGGATATCTTTTTTCCCTGAGACGCTACGCTCCTTAAAAGTTACCCTTGTTGGCTAAGCGCGAGCACGTGTAGCGGCTCCGAAATATAATTGTTAAAATTACTAAAATAAAAAGTGCGTGTAACTTTTTACTAGAGAGTCCTTTTTCATTTCTGTTTGATGGAGGGTATTAAGGAAAATATTTGGAATTTTTACATATATGACGTTTTCATTAATTTATACTCGCATGTGAAATCATGTCATATATGTGTCTACATCATGGTTTTTCTTATAAAAAAAATCAGTAAATTAGCAAAAACATTGTCACCGCAGCGGGGCATAAGAAGTTGAGATATAAAACATATAGATTATGATGTTTTGTAATAGAATATAGAAGGAAATCTTGCCCATGTCTGCCTGTGTATATGTGAGATTATTATCCCGATTGCTTAATATAATTTTGTCCCTATTTTTTTCATTTATTGTTATTATTCCATAATAACTGCTACATAAACTGTTTATTATTTCGCAATTGTAATATTCTAATTGTTATTACTAATATTGAATACCCTTATATACCTCTTTATATGAAATTACGAACAATTTTTAAAGAAGTGCTCATATTGGATCTGCCATATTGAATTTTAATATTGTATTATTAAATTCGTAATCAGTGACGTCTAAAATCCTTATATACCAATTTATATGAAATTTGGATCAAATTTTAATGAAGTGGTTTGCTATATTGTATCCGCCATTTTGAATTTTAATATTATACTATGAAATTCGTATTCAGTGACCTCGAAAACCCTTATATACCAAATTGTATGAAATTCAGATCAATTTTTAATGAAGTAGTCGGCCATATTGGATTTGCCCTTTTGAATTTTAAAAATATACTATGAAATTCGTAATCATCGGCCTGGAAAACCCCTATATACCAATTCACGATTAAATCTGAAACTTCTTTCTATTTTTGGCCAACTTTTTTGAAATCCAGACCAGTGCACAGTGGTCTGAACAACCTGCCGCTTAAATGGCAGAAGTGTGTAGATAGTATGGGTGCATACTTTGATGAATAAAATATTCCTGCTATTTGTAAGCTATCAAACAACTTTGACTTTTTTCTACAAATTTCATACTTGACCCAATATAATTAGTATGACACCAATATTCAATTATCATATAAATAAAACTAACCTAAGTTCATGTCTTTCTCCAGAAATGTCAAATTAAAACATAACCTCGCTAGTCATGCACGAGGTGTACAAGTTTATCTAAGTGTAGTCCCATTTATTACAATTTTATGTACAATTCAAAAAAAGCAAGGCTGCACTAATGAGAGATAAATCTCGATACGCGTCTGCTGGGGGCTATACACTTAATTTAAATCGAATGAAACGATCTTAGAAACAATGTTATTTATAACAACTTATTAATAACATGAAAATGTACTGGTAATAACATACAAATGTCTGTTGTATAATTCAATAGCATGCGTGGTATTATGCGTGGTATTATATTAGCCAGGAAAGTAGTTGTTTAAACATGAGATATTTCATAGTCTTAATAAGACCTAATATTGTAGAGCTACGAACAGGTTGAATATATTTATATATCCAAGCTATATTTCGTCTTTGATAAGTTTATGTGTTTTATATTTTTTTAAAGCAAAATATGTATTAAATCCTCACAAAAGCAGATTGCAAAAAGGTACACGCACATAATCGATGTTTATAAATATTAATTCCACTCATATTTTTTTAACAACGCAATTTACATAATCCTTTCATATGAAACAATAAAACCGCTGTCAATTCCCGTAATAAAAATAAAAACTCGCTGAAATTGCACGCAGGAAAAGCCTCTGCGGTACAACCTGCGTTTTGTGTTTTTTTTTCTAAATACTTTTTTATCGACACATAAATCTCATTGTTTTTAGTACTTTCCACGTTGTTTTTTATTAAAAGTGATATTTTAAAACGACCGGGAACCTTTTCACACCACTTTTCGGGTTTTCACACCACGTAATATATGTCTTGTAACACACACACAAGTAGCTTATTGTGGAAATAAAAATTACTAATAAAAAGACACAGAAATATGTTTAAAAATTTTGAAAAAGTAGAAAGGAAAAGTGTAAGGAAAAATATATTCTGTGTGAGTGTTGAAAATGGTGTGAAATTAGTTTTAATATATGTCGCAAATATCGATTGATTGAGTAAACAAAGTGAAGATTGTAAATGTGATTTGGTGTTCGGGTGGTGGGAATCGAACCGGAACATGTCCAAGAAGCTGTAGAACATTAATCTGTTCCCGGCCGGGCTTTTAACCTAATGCATCCTTCGAGGGATACACACGCCGAACTTTACGACTCGTTCTGCGTCTCTTGTTTCGGCCGCGGGGTGGCATGTTTCCGAGGACGATAAATCGCGCCGCCACTGTCACCTCTTTCTTCCAATTTCATAATTGCGCCCGCAAACATCTTGTTCCCGACCTGAATACATTCTATTACCTCGCAACAATTTCAACATACAAAAGAGTTTCTGCACAAAGGAATTTTATACTTTACAATTTATTGCCAGCCCTAATTGCCCACTCACTACTTTTACCTTCGCAACATCGTAATTTGTTTGCCAACAAACAATATGCAAGCTAAACCAGATACCAGTTACGTTCGCAGAGGTGGATTTTAGTTCTTATGTAAAATATAGTGTACTAAAATTAACGACAATTAATATTCATGGTTTTTATTTTACGAAAATAGAACAAATTTTCACACTGTATCAAATTTTCTATTAAGTTCTAACACTAATCATTGGCCTATTACATTTAGCACAAAAGCCTGAACAAAGGGAAATATTTTAGATATTAAAATTTCCTTTTTGGTTGTAATATTTTGTCGACATATATATTAATACTAGTAATAATTCACTATATAATAATGAATATGAAATACAGTAATATTTTAAATAAAAATATATGTTATAATATGTCACATCAATAACAATTAGGCCATTACTATTAATCGCAGGCAAATTTGTCCATCCCGCCTCTGTAGATTTATCTGTCTGCATAGACCTGTCCTTCTAGTTTTGTCCGTCTAATTTGGTTTGTCTGGTTTTATTTGTTACATATACTAAACGAATAGCGTACGCCTTTTTAGCTGGAGATCGGGAAAAATACATCAAATCGGGTTTGGAGAATGGAAATTGGAAAATGGAAACGAATGTTTTGAGTGTTTTGCGAATGGAATTTGGCAGGGCAAAAGTAGTTAAGTGTTCAGGAAACTTCAGGTAATTGACTAGTTTTTGAAATGTAATGATGCCGCCGAGAGCGGGTTGTGGCGCGACAACAAAATTATAGGTTTTGGGCCGCTGCGCGGCGTATTTGGACCGAAAGTACTAACATTGGGAGCGTTAATTTTTTCCATACAAAGGGTTTACATGGCCAATAAAAGGCAACCGTCAGGATGTCAATCCGCATTCAAGATCTACAAAAGTACAAATGGCACAACTTCCTATTCTACAATTGCAGATCGAGTACAGACCGAAAGGAATTTTGCCGGGCAAAAGTAGTAGAGTGTTGAGAAAACGCCAGAGAATTGACTTGTTTTAGAGTGATGCCGCCGAAGGCGACGGGGGTGTGGTGCTACAACAAAATTATAGGTTTAGGGCCGCTTTGCGCCGTACTTGGACCGAAAGTAGTAACGTCGGGAGCGACACTTTTTTCCACACAAAACTCTCATCTCGAATTTTTGAGCCCTCGCTGAAACTTTGGTAATAATTGCGAAAAACCGAAGAAAGAATTCGTAAAAAAATATCTTTGACGTTCCATTGCGAGCTGATTGTTGAACGGAACGGCTTCCGATTTGCGGATGTCATTTCGCAGGTTCTTCTTCTCTGGGTCTTCGAAGAGGGCGCGCGAATTTTTGAAAATATGGCCGTGCGGTAGATGTTTTTGCAAAACCGGACGTTTGTGGCTGCCGAACCGAAAGTAGGTGGAATTTTTCAATTTCTTCTTCGCCGTTCGATGACGGTGGACGGTATCTTGCGTCAGTATGCCAGTTTATAGATTCGCAGAAAAAAACGAGGTCTCCATGGCCAATAAAAGGCGGTAGGATCTCAATCAAGATCTTCAAAAGTACAAATGGCACAACTTCCTGTTCTACAATTGCAGATCGAGTACAGACCGAAAGGAATTTTGCCGGGCAAAAGTAGTATAGTGTTTAGAAAACTCCAGAGATTTGACTAGTTTTAGATTGATGCCGCCGAAGGCGGAGCGGGTGTTACACGACATCAAAATTGTTGGTTTTGGGCCACTGCGCGGGGTATTTGGACCGAAAGTAGTAACATCGAAAGCGCCAATTTTTTCCATACAAAACTGTCATCTCGAACTTTCGAGCCTTCGCTGAAACTTTGGATATAATTGCGAGAAAACATAGAAAAAATCCCAAAAAACGATTTTCTTTGACGTTCTATTGCGAGCCGATCGCACAACAGAACGGCTTCCGGCTTGCTTCTTCTCTCGGTCTTCGAAGAGGGCGCGCGATTTTTTGGAAATATGGCCGTGCGGTATATCTTTTTGAAAAACCGGACGTTTGACGGACCAATAAACGGCAACCGGCAGGATCTCAATCCGCATTCAAGATCTACAAAAGTAGAAATGGCACAACTTCTTGTTCTACAATTGCAGATCGAGTACAGACCGGAACGAATTTTGCCGGGCAAATGTAGTTGTGTTTAGAAAACGCCAGAGAATTGACTTGTTTTACTTTTAAGAAAGGATTCGCAAAAATTATCTTTGACGTTCTATTGCGAGTTGATTGTTGAACGGAACGGCTTCCGGTTTGCGGATATCAGTTTGCATGTTCTTCTTCTCTGGGACTTCGAAGAAAGCGCATGAATTTTTGCAAATATGGCCGTGCGGTAGATGTTTTTGCAAAACCGGACGTTTGCGGATGCCGAACCGAAAGTAGGTTTAATTTTGCATTTTATTCTTCACCGTTCGATGACGGTCGACGGTATCTTGCGTGCAGTATGCCGGTTTACCGATTCGCTGAAACCACGAGGTCTCCATGGTCAATAAAAGGTAACCTTTAGGATGTCAATCCACATTCAAGATCTACAAAAGTACAAATGGCACAACTTCTTGTTCTACAGTGGCAGATCGAGTACAGACCGGACCATGTCGTACGCTATTAAAATTTCGCAGCTAACTAAAAAAAAAATCTAAATTCGCATTTTGCCTCCTAGCTGGTAGGTGGTAGCGAATTTTATAGAAATTTAACGATTTTCACGATGTTCTTTCGCCGGCAATTGCCGACATTCTAAGATCAAGTTGAAACGTTCTGTCAAACTTCTGCGCTACTCTTCTACGCCCCCGGGAGTCCTGCGAATCGCCTACCATTTCTCACACGTCATATTTCAGCTGTTTTTCAATCTTAGCAACTTTTACCGCCGCGATTCGAAAATTCCAACTCTTTTCTGCGTTCGGCTGCGGTTCGGTGTGGGGGTGAATTTTCCAAAATTCCTCAAATTACGGGTTTGTCAAAATCGGAATTTTGTTGCCACGACCTTTACGATGCAATGAAAAACATCAATCGGTGGCCTCTATACATTCCATCCGTATGTAGTAGTTACATATCATTGACTAATAATCAACGAAAACTCATAGTTTCCCGCGATAATATTAAGACTGCAAGAATGTTTTTACTAAAACAACAAGAAAATAAAAAAAAAATGAGTCTAGTACTCATCGACTAGTCTAGTTAAACAGATGAAACTTAGAAGACGTATAGCAGAAGTTCTTAGTTACCATTATCTAGAACCTAGAATATTCCATCTAGAATATTTAGAAAATTACAGCATTTTTAACAGAAGCCAAGTTAACTATCTAATATTGGCGAGTTCTCAATTATTAAACTAGTTAGACTAATCAATTGTCTTACTAATTTACTGAATATAATCAGCTAATAATAACGAAAACTAGTTTCCAACAAGAATATAAACACTTTTGTTTTTGGGGTGTTTCGGGTTTAAGGTTTTTACTAAATCGTCTAGATTATAGTTAACTTAAGTTTGAACATCTACTACTCATTAAATAGTTTAGCTACAAAGAAGAAAAGATACTTGGTGGACTAATTGCTGCTCTTTGGTCGTACCTAGCATATTCTATCTAGAAAATTTACAAAGATCGTCTTTTTTGATAACCCTTCAAGGTTTTCTTAGATGAATTATCTAATGTTGAGGACTAAGTTCTAACAACTAAGTGAACTAACCAATTTTGCTAACATATAATAAACTTACTACATATAATAAACTAATAAAGAGAACAGAGAAAACTAGACATGCAAGATTAAATAGACAAGTCAAGACAGACAAGTCTGGACGGGACAAGACTCGGCCAGAACCAGATAAGATTAGACAGACAAAAATAGATAAACCAGACTAGAGAGACAAGATTAGACAGACAAGACGAGCAGTACTGATCTTTTCTGTCTAGTCTTGTCTGTCTAGTCTTGTCTGTCTAGCTTCGTCTATCTAGTCGTGTTTGTCTTGGCTTGTCTGTCTAGCCTTACCTGTCTAGTTTTGTCTGTCTAGACTTGTATATTTAGTCTTGTCTGTCTAGGCTTGCCTGTCTAGGCTTGCCTGTCTAGGCTTGCCTGTCTAGTCTTGTTTGTCTAGTCTTGTCTGCCTAGTCTTTGCTGTCTAATCTTGTTTGTCTAGTCTTGTCTGTTTAGGCTTGTCTTTAATACAGGAAGAGATTAGATGTTATAGAGTGAGCACAATAAACGATATAGAAATGTTGGCAAGGAAATTGAAATCAGGTCGTGTCAGGAGCAGTACCAGCCTTTGTATAATTAGTTTTTAAGCTGAAAAGTTTATCTGTAGTTAATTTTATTTAGAGCAGACAGAGAATACAAGGCAGACAAGACTAAACAGACAATACTAGACAGACAAGACTAGCCAGACAAGACTAAACAGGCAAGACTAGACAGACAAGACTGGACAGAGAAGACTAGACAGGCAACTCTAGACAGACAAGACTAGATAGACAAGACTAGACAGACAAAATCAGACAGGCAAGACTAGACAGACAAGACTAGAGAGACAAGATTAGGCAGATAAGACGAACGATTCTGATATTTTCTGTCTACTCTTGTGTGTCTAGTGCTGTCTGTCTAGCCATGTCTATCTAGTGTTGTCTGTCTAGGCTTGTCAGTCTTGTCTTGTCTGTATAGTTTTGTCTGTCTAGTCTTCTCTATCTAGTCTTGTTTGTCTAGGCCTGCCTGTATAGTCTTCTCTGTCCAGTCTTGTCTGTCTAGTCTTGTAGGTTTAGTCTTGTCTGGCTAGTGTTTTCTGTCTAGTCTTGTCTGTTTAGTCTTGTCTGCCTTATATTGTCCGTCCACTCTTGTCTGTCTACTTTAGTCTGTCTAGTCTTGTCTGTCTAGTTTTGTCTGTCTAGTCTTGTCTATCTAGTCTTGTCTGTCTAGGCTTGCCTGTTTAGCCTTCTCTGTCCAGTCTTGTCCGTCTAGTCTTGTCTGTTTAGTCTTGTCTGGCTAGTCTTTTCTGTCTAATCTTGTCTGTTTAGTTTTGTCTGCCTTGTATTGTCTGTTTACTCTTGTCCGTCTACTTTAGTCTGTCTAGTCTTGTCTGTCTTGTCTTGTCTCTCTGGTATGTCTAGTCCTGCCTGTGTAGTATTGCTTGTCTATCCTGTCTGTCTAGTATTATCCGTGTAGTGTAACTTGCTTGGTCTTCTATGTCGGTGGTTGCCTATCTAGTCTGCTCTGCCATGTTTTTAGCTACCCGATGGAGCTAACATCGTTGCTTTTCTAGACGATCTGGCACTCACTGTTGTGGGTAAGAATGAAAGGTACTATGCTCAAAGCTAACTTCGCCATTGAACAAATACTAAATAGATGCCATCATAGTCCCTTCACTTAGCGCCGGAAAAGTCCGAAGTGGTCCTGTTAACGGGATATAGAAAGTTGGGTTCTAGGTCTTTTAAAGTAATAGGTGTGGATATTAAGCCAGAGGGCTCTCTAATATACTTTGGCATATCACAATCGACAAAAGGCTGGCCTATACAGAGCATTACAAAAGTGGCGGAAACTAACATGAAAGCTGGGGGGTATAGATGCAGTAAACGCAGCTAAAATGGAGCTTTATGGAGCTAAAATATGGGTACAGGTCCTTAACAAAGCAAGAAAAAAAACCAACAAGCTATATTTTAAAGGAAACTGGCCCTACGATTCTGCAGTGCCTACTGTCTTTTATCGCTCGATGCATTATGGTAATTGCATGTATCTCTCCCATTGAACTGCAGGCGAAGTATAAAAATTATCGATTTGAGGTAGGCAGAAATAAAACGTCTAGAAAGGAAACCGGTGGCAAAGTCACTCAGGAGTGACAGGAAGAGTGAAATAACTCCATTAAATACCAGTGGACGAGGACGCTCATCACAGAAATTGACACCTGGATTACTCGAAGTTTCACACTACCCCAGCCAGGTCCTGACGGGCCACGATTGTTTCCGAGACTACCTCCACAACATCGGGAGAATATCCGACGCAGATTGCGTCGTATACTCTGGGTTGGCCGATAGTGTTACCCATACTATATTTGAGTGGGAAATACTTGAGAATGACAAACTCTATCCCCAAAATAAGGCGCACCTATTAAGAACAAGTAAGAACATGCCACGCAAAACCCTGAAGAAATGTGACAAGCGGTTCCAGAATAGTCGGGTTAGTTTCTACACCCCACAATAAAAAAAAGATTTCTTCTGTCTAACCTTGATTGCCCAGTCTTTTTTGTATAGCCTTCTCTTGTTGCTTCTTCATACTGTCCATCAAACACATAATAGAAGTATGTGCCCACCGAACATACGAAGGCCGGCCCCGATGATTTCTTACTGCAACTCCAGAAGCGATAGACTATATCGTTCGTTTCAATGAACAGGGTATTAACTCATTATGTTCTTGCCTGTAGATTTTTTTTCTCAGTAATAGCAAAATTGACTAAGTCATGAAGTGAACAAAAACGTTATAAATAAACGTTAATCAATAGTTTAAAAGATACTATAAGAGAGGTTAACCAATTACTTACAGAAATGGAAATACATTGATTTGAAAACTTCAAATCGCTCTGCAGGCCTTTTTGAGTTAATACCCTGTTCATCTGGACCTACGATATAGAGAATATTGATGTTTGTTTGTAAATTGAATAAGTTTTTTTATATTCTTGTAAATGTGTCAAAATGCCATACGCTAAATAAATAAATTGTTGCTTCATTATAACTTTTCTTGGCATTTCGTTAATTGAAGATTTTGCGTGCGAGTTCTTCTGCCTGTTTGAAAAATAACAGAATTCAGAATTAGTTTTGTTTATATTTAAATACATCTGGTTGCTCGAGAACCATTTGTAGATGTCCACAGATAGCTTATTTTCTGCGGCTTCAATCTCGGTCATGGAGTCCGGTGATATAAAACTGGCTAATATTATAAAACTCAAGATAATGAACAATATCTGCAGTGTATAAGGAGAATAATGTCGGCGCGAGCATACTCCCTTGCGGTGCACCGATATTGGTATTGTATGATAGTTTGGAGACACCTAATTTGTGGTTTAGCTTGATATTAGTGACCTGCTTTCTGTTGTGGAGATACGACTGGAACCAGCGACCTCTCTTCCCTCTGATACCGAATCTACGCAGTTTATTTAGGAGTGTCTGATGTGAGATGCATCAGGTGAGCTGCATGTGAGATGCATGAAGGCCTTGGACAAATCGCGAAAAATACCTACAGGTGATTTGGCCTTTGTAGACCTCACCGGGAATTCTGTTGTAAAAATCCAAGATTACGTTGTATTTATTATTTATTTATTAATTTATTTATTTTTATTTTGTGTGATGTTATATTTATTTATTTTGATTTTCCCTTTCTGAAACTGTGTTGTTACTTTGGTACTAAATTGTTTTTGTTTATAAAACTGAACAATCTTTTTTCCATGCTGTAGTCCGTTACTATTGCCCGTGCTGATAGTAGAGAGATTGGCCTATAATTGTCTAGCTTAAATTTATTTCCTTTTTTGTGAATGAAATCAATAATTGGCCGTGTCAGCTCATTGCCAAATTCCTTTTTGATATTGTAGAGCAGCATGCATATCTGGCCCATAACTAGAAATGTTTCTGGATTTTTCCAAAAGTTCTGCCTTTTCCAGTTCCGTGTAATCTTCTAAGTACATTGACTGCACAATCCACGGAATAAGATGATCAGTAATTTTGATGTAAGGAATATTATTGGCTCTGCTCAGTGGCGCATTGATGAAGAAAATATTAAACGCTTCAGCAATTTCATCGGGGTTTTCTGGATAGATGTCATTAAGTTGGATGGTAATGTCTTGCTTCGCTTTTGTTCTGTTGGTCGGTTGATTAATAGTCTGCCATGTGGCTTTTTGCTTATTAACCCCCTGTTCAATTTTGGATACATAATAAGTTCGTTTTGTTTGTATTATTAGAGGATTATGTTTTTTTCTAGTCTTGCTGATATCTTTTTTTTTAAGCGTTGGCAAATTTTTCTGTAAAATATAAAGGTCTTTTAATTCTTTATTTGAGATCTTCACCTCTTCTGAGATCCAGGAATTCCGTTGTACTTTTACTTTTATTAGAGGAAAACATGACAAATAGTGGTGTTGCAATTATTGTATCTGTTTTGCTATCGCAGTTAGTTTTTTTCATGCATCTTCTCTCATGTTTCCTAAATTAAAGCTTTCCGGAATTTTTCTTTTTCGTTATAGTTCTGTTAACTGGTTTACTATTATTTAGTTTGCTGCTATTTAGTACTATTAGTTTGTTGTCCTATTGTGACGACTCGCGATTAGTTTACCGCGAGTTAAGATGTTACGTGCAAATTAATGTTATATTTGCACCAAAAAAGTCTTTATGATGTAGGAGAAAGAATTAAGTGATTGGTTGAATTGAGTTAAGAATATAAGTAATTCTTATATTAAAAGAGATACGATTGTAAATTTTACTCGATTTTATTCTTAAACTTAACTTAAACTTTACTTAAAACTGACAAAACTTAACTTCAAACAAAATGCGGCTGTGCGCTACAAAGTATGAAACTTGAATAACTCTGATAACTCTCTTAAAAGAGATAACACAATCTATTTTATGCTAAAATAAATCTAGGAGTTACACCTACAAGGTATGAAAATCAGGGGTAGGAAAATTCGGTAACGAATAGTGAAACAGGAAAGTGATTAGAAGGCGGGATAATTAGCAAGTCCTGCACTTCGGAGACTATGCAGGGAAGGGGAGAAAGGTGCAAGACTTTCTACCTGGATGGGCAATTTACAAATGGGATTTACAAATATTTCCACAAATTATTTTGTAATTATAGGATTAAAATGCAGACAAAAACTATCCCATCAGGTAACTTATGAAATATATAAGCTGATCAGAAAAAGACCCAAAAAACATTATTATGGGAAATATATACACAACATTTACAATTATAAGTAAATTAAAAACTAGCAAATAACTTAAGTATCCAACAATATGGCCTAGACATGAGGATAAGCTACATAAGGCTTGGAAATTTCCAGCCATAAATAAATCGAAAAACAACTAAATGTATTTAAAATTTAAATAAAATTAAAGGACTTAAATCCATAAAAATAGATTGTTTATGGCTGTATAAAAGATTTAAAGGTTTTAAAAATAATTAAGAATAATTTAGAGTTGCGTTTTGTATGTTAGTCTTTGCTTCATTTGTCGACTGCATAAAAATATTGTCAATTAATGTTTTGGATGTGCTCGTTACTCTAGAGTACTTTGTTATAATGTCTGATAAATCCAATATGATAGTGAATCTAATATAAAAATCCACATTTGGAAATGCAATCAGAAAGGACGTTTTAGATTTGACTCTAGCTGATGCTTTTACAACATAGTTAATCAAAGATTGGCGAGTACTCGACGAGCCATCATTGTCAGACCACCAAAAGGTTTAGTTCCACTTAGGTGAGGTACACAATGTGGTAATAGAGCGCAGGAACCCTAGGTGTACTGATAGGAAAATCTACAAGGAGATCCTCAGACAGGAAACCGAAGGTCTCCGCCTCATAATAAACACAACAGACGAGCTGGAAGCAGCATCGTCTCAACTAAAAGGCGTTCTAACACACGCCTATAAGACTAGCAGTCCTCTCAAAAATATGCAGAAATCATGGGCTGTTCCTTGGTGGAACAAAGCGCTAGGACGTCTGAGAAAGGCGGCCAGGAAAGCTTTCAACGGTGCGAAAAGAACAGGCAACTGGAAGGCCTACAGAGTAGCACTTACTGATTACAATAAAGAATTGAGAAGGTCGAAAAGGAAAACCTGGCGTGACTTCTGTGAGGGCATTGATCAATCCGCCCCAACGGCAAGGCTGCAAAAGGTTTTGGCAAAGGACCACTAAAATGAAATCGGGCTTAGTAAGACACCCAGTGTAAGTATACCAAAGATTTAGAGGAAAGTCTAAGCGTTTTATTACAGACGCATTTTCCCGGCTCTAAATCAACTATAACTGGTGAAGGGATAACGCGGATGAAGCGCCCAACCAAAATCTGCAAAAACATGGCAACAACCATGTTTACTGTACAAAAAGTCGCATGGGCTGTGAACAGTTTTAAGCCATTTAAGTCTGCCGGACCCGATGGCATTTTCCCGGCAATGCTGCAGAAGGGGATCTAAACCATAGCCCCCTAGAATGCTGAGATATTTAAGGCCAGCTCCCGACTGGCGTACATACCGCTGAAATGGAAAGAGGCCAAGGTGATATTCATCCCTAAGGTAGGGCGCAGGCCTCAAGACCTGGCAAAGTCCTACCGACCAATTAGCCTCACTTCCTACCTCCTGAAAACAATGAAAAAAATTGTGGACAATCACATACGGTGCGGACCTCTCAAAAGAAGTCCTCTCCATAAGCATCAATATGCTTTTCAGCCAGGCAAATCTACAGTGGACGCTCTACACGAGATAACGACCACATTGGAAGCAGCACTGGACTGCAAAGAAATTGCAATAGGTATCTTTATAGATATAGAGGGAGCGCTTGACATCACAACCCGTTTATCAATAAAGAATGCAGCCACCAACAAAGAGATCGAAGACCCTATCATTGAGTGGATTCAAAACATGCTGACTAATCGTAAAATTACCGCCGCATTGAGGGGATGTACCCCCTGAGAGGACGGTAACCACAGAGAGAGGTTGTGGACAAGGGGGGGGGGGGGGGTTGTTATCGTCTCTACTGTGGTGCCTGGTCGTTGATGATCTCCTAGATGTGTAAACAAAGAACGAGTATAAGGCGGTTGGTTATGCAGACGATGTTGCTATCATAATAAGGGGTAAGTTTGGTAGGACAATCATGAACCTTGCACAGAGTGCAATTATCATCATCAACTGTTGGAGCATAAAGTAGGGCCTTATTGGTAACCCGAGCAAAACAGTAATGGTCCCCTTTACTAGAAATAGGAAGCTGAACTTGCAAGCTCCGAGCATTGATGGTCAGACGTTAGAGTTCTCCGAGGAGGTGAAATATCTAGAGGTAACCTTGGATAAGAAACTCACTTGGAACTCGCATCTGAACAAAACGCTCTCAAAAGCCATAGCGGCTTTTTTTATCTGCCTTAAGCTTTTTGGGAATACATGGGGACTAAAACCCAAAATGGTCCTATGGCCTTACACGGCAGTGGTAAGACCGATTATCACCTAGGGTGCACTCGTATGGTGGTACAAAACAAAGGAACAAAGTACCCAAAGCATGCTACAAAAGCTTCAACGGCTCGCGTGCTTAGGAATAACAGGATCGATGCAATCTACTCCTACCACAGCAATGGAAGTTTTGTTGGACTTACTCCCACTGCACAAACAGTTAGAAAAAGAAGGTTTTCTCAGTGCTCTTGGACTAAGGTGTACATCGCCTATTCAGAGACACATGAAAATAAGGGAACAAATCGGACAGGAATTTCTGAAGCATACCTGGGACACAATGTCTACAGAATACGACTTTGACACAGCCGTTGAAGTGGTCATTAATGACCGCCAAAGCAGCGTTCAAAGAATCGAACATCTGAAAGACAAAGCGTCCATATTCTACACCGACGCATAAAAAACTGCTAAGGGTGCAGGAATTGGCATATATAGCCGGAGTCGCAGGGAGTCCACGGCATTCATTGGGTCAGGCTCTCATGGTACTACAGGCTAAAACTATAGCCATTGAAAGATGTGCACAAATCTGCCTAAAGAAACGTCTTAAAGGAGCGCCAATCTACATCCTAACGGACAGCCAGGTAGCTCTAGGAATTTAAAAACCCACAACTTTAATTCCTAGTTAACCTGGAACTGTAAACAAACCCTGAAGCAACTGGTAAAAGGTAACAGACTCACGCTAATGTGGTCACCGGGTAACTAGGGCATATATGGGAATGAAATGGCCGACGCACTCGCCAAAAGCGGGGTCGAGGCTCCCTTCTTGCGCCCGGAGCCACCTTGTGGGCTTACAAAGGCCCACTTAAGGCAGGGGGGCTAAGAAATGGGAAGAGGAGCAAAAGCAAAGCTTCTGGAAGACCACGCCAGGACAGAGGCAAGTTAAAATAATCATAAACTATTCTGCGGCGAAAACGCAACAGATGCTAAGCTTCTCTAGAAGAGAAATCAGAATTTTGATAGGCATACTCAGACGACATTGTCCGGTGAGATATCACCTACAGAAAATGGGAAAGGCAGAGGAAGTTGCCTGTAGATTATGTGAATCAGTGTTGCGCTAGCAAACATAAGGCTTGCACACTTCGGGGTCGCAAGAATGACCACTTTGGAGCTGAGTAGCAAGCCTCCCAGGAATATCTTAGAATTCGTTCACGAAGTTGAATTCCTGGGAGAGTAATTTTAGTAGGGTCAAGCACAATAGATCCAGTTGGTCGGAGTGCAGAAAGGCTTTGCAGCCAAACGACCCCCACAAAAAAAGAATCTAATATGAATGTCATGAAATTATGTTGAAATTGATATTAAAATCTCTAATAATATCATTTCTGTGGATTCGCATTATATATTATCTAGAATGTGTTCTAAAGTGGCTATAAATGTAACGAAGCATCCTACCGGAGGTCTATATACTGTGATAATGTACGCGAGGTGACTCCTCGATTTCCATTTAATTCCTTAGTCTTGTTTGTCTAGTCTCGTCTGTCCATAGTCCATTTTTTTAAGAATGCAGCACAGGGAAGATAGGGCTTATTTGACCTTGTTCTATGATTGGCTTAAATCGAAGTTCACACAGACGATATTTATTAATCTTTTATCTACTCATCTCTCTCTGTGCACGTACATTTGCAGTCACTGGCGTACAATTTGGTGATATACTATACTATACTACGAATAATTTCTAAATATAATAGAATGCTATTGAAAATTATACTACGGCTAATAAGTACTATATTATAAAATAATGTTTTATATATAATTTTATATTCAATTTTAAAATAAAAAATAATTTGCTCCAAGTATATTTTTTTCGTACGCCAATGCATGTTGAGCTGTTTGTCAATGACTGCCGTGTCAATTCACAATTGTCATCTGATCTGTTTGTATCATTCAGTTTTTTTTTGCATTTTTCTCGATTTATTTGTTTGTATTTTATTACTATTGTTGCCATTTGGTGTAGGTATTTAATAAATATTCAATCAAACCATTAATAAATTACCAATTTTATATTCAAGTAACTATATTTGAATATAGCGCCAAATTTTGTAACTAGATTGAACATTTTTCATAGTGTAAACCAGGTTTCTAGTTACTGCATTCTTAAAAAAATGATCTATAGTTTTGTCTCTCTAGTCTTATTTCTCAAATCCTGTCTTCTCTAAACTAATATTTCCGTCGAGAAAGGATGAGACAAGCCAAACTTATTTTCTGTGAAAAATTGTGTTTAAAAATTGAAATATCGACAACATTGAAACTTTATTGGAAAAGCTGAGCCGACAAGGAAACAGAAGATTGGAAAAAAAACTTTTTCTTTTTCGTGTTTCCTCCAATCTCACATGAGTAATGAGAGTGTAATACCTGCCGGCATCCGCAATAACCCGCAAAGTGCAAACTCATCGGACGTTTTCTTCCTTCTGTCTTTCCGTCACTGCGTGATTGATCCGACACCCATCCACAAGAAAGAGTTGAACGTCTGCTGCATTATGCAACATTTATTCTCCGAACTAAATCCGCAAAGAAACACAAACATTGTATTTTATTAGCAATTTTTAAGAAAAAAACACACAAAGTAGCCGGATTACGGATTTTATGACGTGATAATTCTTTTAATAAGAACTCGTGGATATTACAAGGAAAGAATCTTACATAGAAACTGCTGGACGGAAACTTTCAGGATTATATTATTTTTGTCATTGTCAGAATCACTTTCTAAAATATCAATAGAATTAACAGCAGGAAATGCGATTGGAATGAACGGGGCGGATAAATTGTTACATTGGTGCAAGAATAGTAACAATTTTATATCATGTTTCTTACGAATTATTTTAATTTATTTTTAATTTTATGATAAAAGAGCCAACATATAAGTTTCTGCAACTGATAACTGAAAGAATGATGTAAGGAGAATGGAATGGAAAGAAAGCAACAAGCGTAGGATATCTAAAGAATTGGACTGGAATAAAGCGAGCTAATATAGATAGCAGCAAGAATACGCCGAAATGAATTCCAGAATCAAATGGAAGACAACATGTAATTTCTAATGTAGTTTTAATAGGCGGGTGAAGAATAAAATATATTAAAACCGCGATTATATTTCCCCAACCTAATAGTGTTGTAACAGTTTTTAAATTGTAACATGTTTAATCTCGAAATGATATTGGACGGGCATAAATCGATAATCGTGTATTGGCAATATTTATAATAATGAATAACTCAGCAAACCAATTATTTGGAGTGACACAATCGAAGCGGAGCATCATCTGTTTTCGAACAGTGAATCCCACACGCATTTCAATTTGATAAAATATCGACAACAACGGGAAAAAATGGTTGTTCGCAAATTAGTTTTTAATTTGTCAACCGAACCGCGAATCGAACGCGGAAATTGTTTCAGCCGCGTATGGGGGGCCGCGTGCTCGCAAACTTCTTCCTACCTGTCGTTAAAATATCGTTAAGATACCGCGGAGTTTGCCAAATTCTTTCCCGCGAAACTTGCAGATAAATTTAGGAGACGGATTTTTTAGGAATACTTTATTCACTCCGTTTCTAGATGGAGTAATAAACTTACCACGTGGTGGAAAAGAGATTTACTGCTGGGTGTAAGTTTTTTAATATTTCGGGTCGAGTGGTGCGGCGTAATTTGTTGCATATAGTGGAACAAACAAAAATCCTTTTTTAGGGTTATCGTTTAGGCTTGCCGGAATTCCAAAATGTCTCAGACAATTCATATGAAAGAACACATCACAGTAGACACTGAAAATAATGTCAGATTCTGGATTTTGTTCATATTTGGATTAATTTTATTTCTATATAACCTTACTATCTCATATATACCTCTTCATATTTTTATATGAAGGTTACTTTCCGGTTTATAAGCCTTTAAACAATTTACGAAATTTGAGGAATAGATTTTTCGAAAGCTATTGCTGCTATTATCCAAAAAGTATGGAGTGTTTTTTTGAGGAAATTAAATAGTCTTGTTGGCAGTTATGACAAATTAGAATTTTTTTTTTTCGTATAGGAAACTAAAACTAAATATTTCAAATAGTATTTCATAGGTTGTAGTATATAAATAATACATCTAGAGTTTAAGAATCGGATCATTACTTTAAAAAAAACTAATGTGCGAATGCGCCGTACTTGCAATTTCTTAGGTTGACTGGTGTACAAGCCAACGCGTTGGTACTAACGATACAAGAAATATAACGCTACTTAAGGGTTATATTTGGAACAAAACGATATCTTTCCTACTTTTATTTAACATTTCTGTGTTAAATTGCTGTTATTTAAAAAACGAGATTGCTTTTGGCAGGATAGTTTCAAGGATAAAAACTAACGGGGGGGCATGGCGAAATTTTCCTTTAATTACTTTACGCCTCATTATTGCCGAGGAAAGTTAAATGTCTCGTAAATATTTGCATTTAAACGGCATTATTATGCATAACTGTTTACTCTCGAGTAAAGTTTTTCGCGACGCTAGGTGCCAAAAGCGGGAATTCTTTGTCTGGAGAATCCTGTCAGGACCAACACTGAAAGGGAACAGGAAAAAAAAATACACGAAATCCCTTTTATAGAGCAATTTATTTGTAAAATTAGGCAAAATAAAGACTCCGTTTGGAAATAAGGTAGTAAAGCGGAATCGTTTTTTCTTTCCTAGCCGGTGTGTGTAAGAGAACAAACAATGTTTCCCTATCTCAGCATCTCATTTTCCTGGAAAGAAAACCGTATTATTTCCATTCACCAGTCCGTTCGGTCTTATTGTAGCTTTTTCACAAAGCGAGTTATTCCTGCTATTTTCTTCTTTGTTCTGCCGCTTTCCATCACGACGTACGCCGCAATATTAATTTATTTTATGACCAGTTTATACTCGGACTTATCTCGTTCATATTCTATAGCCACATCACTTTGTTTACTCTAACCCAAATGGTCCATTCTCATTAGCGAAACTAACTGATTTACTACATTCTTTCACCACAATAAATATGTCCGCCCGGCTTTAACAAACGTCCTTTTGCATTATTTCTTAACACAAACAAACTAAAATCACCTATTAATCAGACCAAACTGCACAATGCGACTAGCTACAGATTTGCAACAAAGAAAACAATAGGTTAAACAGAAATTCAAAGTACAGTCTAATCTTGTGCATCTTGTCTAGTCTTATTGTATTTATTGTATACTTTATACATTATACAAAGGGCTATCGACCACAAGGTCTTTCTGCCCTAGTGGTTTATTATTTATAATTTCATTACAAGACGCAAGTTGTTTCGGCAAGAGACAAAAGGTTTTCTTATACCGTCCATTATTATCATAAATATATTTTTTCCTTTCTCTGTGTTGCTTTGTTTTTTTTTTGTTCAATAAAACATTCCAATCATGTCAATATTTCAATTCGAGGCGCACTTCCTCAGAAGAACCCCGACATTCAACTTTATTCATATATGCGATATCTAAAATTCATCGTGCCGTGTTATATTATTCGACAATTTCAACCAAAAACATTTTTCACCGCAAACTTATTCCATTAACTTCCAACACGATTTCCTTTCTTTCCCCAACCCACACCAAAAACTTCACAAATACAATTCACATATTTTACAACAGATTTAATTTTTGATTTCTTCACGGACAATACTAGACAGACATGGTCAGAGGACAAATCTATACATACAAGACCAAACAGACAAGACTTGACAGACAAGACTTGACAGACAAGACTAGACAGACAAGACTAGACAGACAAGACTAGACAGACAAGACTAGACAGACAAGACTAGACAGACAAGACTAGACAGACAAGACTAGACAGACAAGACTAGACAGACAAGACTAGACAGACAAGACTAGACAGACAAGACTAGACAGACAAGACTAGACAGACAAGACTAGACAGACAAGACTAGACAGACAAGACTAGACAGACAAGACTAGACAGACAAGACTAGACAGACAAAACTAGACAGACAAGACTAGACAGACAAGACTAGACAGACAAGACTAGACAGACAAGACTAGACAGACAAGACTAGACAGACAAGACTAGACAGACAAGACTAGACAGACAAGACTAGACAGACAAGACTAGACAGACAAGACTAGACAGACAAGACTAGACAGACAAGACTAGACAGACAAGACTAGACAGACAAGACTAGACAGACAAGACTAGACAGACAAGACTAGACAGACAAGACTAGACAGACAAGACTAGACAGACAAGACTAGACAGACAAGACTAGACAGACAAGACTAGACAGACAAGACTAGACAGACAAGACTAGACAGACAAGACTAGACAGACAAGACTAGACAGACAAGACTAGACAGACAAGACTAGACAGACAAGACTAGACAGACAAGACTAGACAGACAAGACTAGACAGACAAGACTAGACAGACAAGACTAGACAGACAAGACTAGACAGACAAGACTAGACAGACAAGACTAGACAGACAAGACTAGACAGACAAGACTAGACAGACAAGACTAGACAGACAAGACTAGACAGACAAGACTAGACAGACAAGACTAGACAGACAAGACTAGACAGACAAGACTAGACAGACAAGACTAGACAGACAAGACTAGACAGACAAGACTAGACAGACAAGACTAGACAGACAAGACTAGACAGACAAGACTAGACAGACAAGACTAGACAGACAAGACTAGACAGACAAGACTAGACAGACAAGACTAGACAGACAAGACTAGACAGACAAGACTAGACAGACAAGACTAGACAGACAAGACTAGACAGACAAGACTAGACAGACAAGACTAGACAGACAAGACTAGACAGACAAGACTAGACAGACAAGACTAGACAGACAAGACTAGACAGACAAGACTAGACAGACAAGACTAGACAGACAAGACTAGACAGACAAGACTAGACAGACAAGACTAGACAGACAAGACTAGACAGACAAGACTAGACAGACAAGACTAGACAGACAAGACTAGACAGACAAGACTAGACAGACAAGACTAGACAGACAAGACTAGACAGACAAGACTAGACAGACAAGACTAGACAGACAAGACTAGACAGACAAGACTAGACAGACAAGACTAGACAGACAAGACTAGACAGACAAGACTAGACAGACAAGACTAGACAGACAAGACTAGACAGACAAGACTAGACAGACAAGACTAGACAGACAAGACTAGACAGACAAGACTAGACAGACAAGACTAGACAGACAAGACTAGACAGACAAGACTAGACAGACAAGACTAGACAGACAAGACTAGACAGACAAGACTAGACAGACAAGACTAGACAGACAAGACTAGACAGACAAGACTAGACAGACAAGACTAGACAGACAAGACTAGACAGACAAGACTAGACAGACAAGACTAGACAGACAAGACTAGACAGACAAGACTAGACAGACAAGACTAGACAGACAAGACTAGACAGACAAGACTAGACAGACAAGACTAGACAGACAAGACTAGACAGACAAGACTAGACAGACAAGACTAGACAGACAAGACTAGACAGACAAGACTAGACAGACAAGACTAGACAGACAAGACTAGACAGACAAGACTAGACAGACAAGACTAGACAGACAAGACTAGACAGACAAGACTAGACAGACAAGACTAGACAGACAAGACTAGACAGACAAGACTAGACAGACAAGACTAGACAGACAAGACTAGACAGACAAGACTAGACAGACAAGACTAGACAGACAAGACTAGACAGACAAGACTAGACAGACAAGACTAGACAGACAAGACTAGACAGACAAGACTAGACAGACAAGACTAGACAGACAAGACTAGACAGACAAGACTAGACAGACAAGACTAGACAGACAAGACTAGACAGACAAGACTAGACAGACAAGACTAGACAGACAAGACTAGACAGACAAGACTAGACAGACAAGACTAGACAGACAAGACTAGACAGACAAGACTAGACAGACAAGACTAGACAGACAAGACTAGACAGACAAGACTAGACAGACAAGACTAGACAGACAAGACTAGACAGACAAGACTAGACAGACAAGACTAGACAGACAAGACTAGACAGACAAGACTAGACAGACAAGACTAGACAGACAAGACTAGACAGACAAGACTAGACAGACAAGACTAGACAGACAAGACTAGACAGACAAGACTAGACAGACAAGACTAGACAGACAAGACTAGACAGACAAGACTAGACAGACAAGACTAGACAGACAAGACTAGACAGACAAGACTAGACAGACAAGACTAGACAGACAAGACTAGACAGACAAGACTAGACAGACAAGACTAGACAGACAAGACTAGACAGACAAGACTAGACAGACAAGACTAGACAGACAAGACTAGACAGACAAGACTAGACAGACAAGACTAGACAGACAAGACTAGACAGACAAGACTAGACAGACAAGACTAGACAGACAAGACTAGACAGACAAGACTAGACAGACAAGACTAGACAGACAAGACTAGACAGACAAGACTAGACAGACAAGACTAGACAGACAAGACTAGACAGACAAGACTAGACAGACAAGACTAGACAGACAAGACTAGACAGACAAGACTAGACAGACAAGACTAGACAGACAAGACTAGACAGACAAGACTAGACAGACAAGACTAGACAGACAAGACTAGACAGACAAGACTAGACAGACAAGACTAGACAGACAAGACTAGACAGACAAGACTAGACAGACAAGACTAGACAGACAAGACTAGACAGACAAGACTAGACAGACAAGACTAGACAGACAAGACTAGACAGACAAGACTAGACAGACAAGACTAGACAGACAAGACTAGACAGACAAGACTAGACAGACAAGACTAGACAGACAAGACTAGACAGACAAGACTAGACAGACAAGACTAGACAGACAAGACTAGACAGACAAGACTAGACAGACAAGACTAGACAGACAAGACTAGACAGACAAGACTAGACAGACAAGACTAGACAGACAAGACTAGACAGACAAGACTAGACAGACAAGACTAGACAGACAAGACTAGACAGACAAGACTAGACAGACAAGACTAGACAGACAAGACTAGACAGACAAGACTAGACAGACAAGACTAGACAGACAAGACTAGACAGACAAGACTAGACAGACAAGACTAGACAGACAAGACTAGACAGACAAGACTAGACAGACAAGACTAGACAGACAAGACTAGACAGACAAGACTAGACAGACAAGACTAGACAGACAAGACTAGACAGACAAGACTAGACAGACAAGACTAGACAGACAAGACTAGACAGACAAGACTAGACAGACAAGACTAGACAGACAAGACTAGACAGACAAGACTAGACAGACAAGACTAGACAGACAAGACTAGACAGACAAGACTAGACAGACAAGACTAGACAGACAAGACTAGACAGACAAGACTAGACAGACAAGACTAGACAGACAAGACTAGACAGACAAGACTAGACAGACAAGACTAGACAGACAAGACTAGACAGACAAGACTAGACAGACAAGACTAGACAGACAAGACTAGACAGACAAGACTAGACAGACAAGACTAGACAGACAAGACTAGACAGACAAGACCAGACAGACAAGACCAGACAGACAAGACTAGACAGACAAGACTAGACAGACAAGACTAGACAGACAAGACTAGACAGACAAGACTAGACAGACAAGACTAGACAGACAAGACTAGACAGACAAGACTAGACAGACAAGACTAGACAGACAAGACTAGACAGACAAGACTAGACAGACAAGACTAGACAGACAAGACTAGACAGACAAGACTAGACAGACAAGACTAGACAGACAAGACTAGACAGACAAGACTAGACAGACAAGACTAGACAGACAAGACTAGACAGACAAGACTAGACAGATAAGACTAGACAGACAAGACTAGACAGACAAGACTAGACAGGCAAGACTAGACAGACAAGACTAGACAGACAAGACTAGACAGACAAGACTAGACAGACAAGACTAGACAGACAAGACTAGACAGACAAGACTAGACAGACAAGACTAGACAGACAAGACTAGACAGACAAGACTAGACAGACAAGACTAGACAGACAAGACTAGACAGACAAGACTAGACAGACAAGACTAGACAGACAAGACTTGACAGACAAGACTAGACAGACAAGACTAGACAGACAAGACTAGACAGACAAGACTAGACAGACAATACTAGACAGATAAGACTAGACAGACAAGACTAGACAGACAAGACTAGACAGACAAGACTAGACAGACAAGACTAGACAGACAAGACTAGACAGACAAGACTAGACAGACAAGACTAGACAGACAAGACTTGACAGACAAGACTTGACAGACAAGACCAGACAGACAAGACCAGACAGACAAGACTAGACAGACAAGACTAGACAGACAAGACTAGACAGACAAGACTAGACAGACAAGACTAGACAGACAGGACTACACAGACAAGACTAGACAGACAAGACTAGACTTGAAGATACTGCAATCGTAATACAGCAACTACGAGAGGAGAATAATAAATTGAAATCGGAGATTAAAATACTCAGCGAAGAAGTAGACAAACTCCGCAGAAATGGCGAAAGTATGTATACGCAACAGGAAATAGAGCTGGAAATCCAAACCGCTGTTACCCCAACGGAAAAGCTGAAAATAGCTTAAAAAGCATGGCCAGCTGGCCTGTATAGGAAGACGAGAATCGTAGAGAAAAACGCGTTAGGCGTCCCCTAGGACACCGACCTTGCTATATGTGTTACATTCGAAGATGATATGAAGAGGGGCTGTCCAGACTCTTTAGAGACAGATACCTGGAGATTATGGGCGTACACCAAGCCGAAACCACCACAGAAAAATTAACCTTTGTGTTATCGTCCAATAAAGTGTACACAGACAACGACGAACCTAAAACGAACGATAGATGTATCTACAAACTCACTAGGAGCCCGAAGGAAATATCAGGAACGATACCAGAAAAAACACAAACCCTGATTGAAAAACTCAGAGGACTCACGACCAAAATGCAAAGAAAACGTATAGCTCTGCCGTGCCCTGCAGACATTGATTTGGAATTATTACGTAGGATAATAGAGATTGAATACTCAGACATTCCCGATGTAGAAATATCCATATGCATACCAAGCCCAAGGAGAAGGGACAAAACCGATAGCGCAGCCAGGACAAGAACAGAAGCTCTTGTGGTAAAAGCGGATGGGCTGTCGCACGCTGACCTGGTGAGAACTGTCAAGCAGAACATAGACATCGGACAACATGGCATAAAGGTGAAACAATACGAAAAACCATGGACGAACAAATGCTGATCATAACAGAAAACACTGACGGGAAGATAGATAAATTACGATCAGAAATATCACATATAGAAGGAATGAAAGCAAGAGTAGTTAAGAGCAAAGACGACGCTACACTACTCATCACAGGGATTGATGGCGTAACAACGAGAGACGAAATCATTGAAGCCATGAAAGCAGTAGGCAAGAAAAGACTTGGCAAAGACTATCAGTGGAGCATATATGGCCAACCTATGGGGAAGGGCAAACAGCCAAAGTGACCCTAGACCCTGGAACAGCAGAAGAACTACTAAAAGTAGGGCAGCTGAAAATTGGATGGAACAATTGTAGCATCAAACTCAAGAACAAAGTACAAAGATGTTTTAAATGTTTGGAATTTGGGCACAACACGCAGGAATGCAGCGGCCCCGACAGGAGTAATTTGTGCATAAATTGCGCCAAAAGTGGCCATAAAGCAAAAGATTGCAAGCAGGCGGCCTACTATACAACGTGCAAGGAAGAGGACCACCGTGGTTGGACACTGAAGTGTAAGTTAAAACGGAAGAAAACAGCATCTGCTGCTGAGGATGAACCCCTCACTTCGATATAAAAATTGTCTAAATAAATGCCAATAGAAGTGCTGCCGCACACAACCTTTTAGACGCGACACGGTATAGCATATTTTGCATTCATTCAGGGTGGGCAGCCCGGACGCTTAATGAAAACCGCCCTATTTGTTGACTCCCCGACCAGAATTCGTATCCGGGTCTCCCGCATTGAAGAGACAGACAAAACTAGACAGACAAGACTGTACAAACTATATTAGACAGACAGGACAAGCCAAAGAATAATAAGCAGAAAAGACTCGCCAGACTGTATAAGAGTGGATAAACATTACTAGATGAACACGATAAGTCAGATGGGACTAGTAATACTAAACTTAGTAGGTAAGACTAGACAGATAGGAATAGACAAACAAGACTAGACATATAAGACTAGACAAGATTAGATAGATGAGTCTGGACAGATAAGGCTCGACAGAAAGGATTAGTCAGTCAAGACTAGAAAGGCCAGACTGTGCAAACGTGACTAGTCATTGTAGACTAAGCAGGAAAGACTAGACAGATAAAACGAGACAGACAAGATTAGACAAACAGGACTAGACAGAGAGCACTATACAAGGAGGACTAGATCGGCATGACTAGGTAGAAAAGACTACACAGTCAAGAATATACAGGTTACACAATACTAGACGTAGCAAAACTAGTCAGATGATATGAGACAAACAAGACTAGATGAGAATGTACATGTATCTGTAGTCTTGTATCTTCTTCTTCTTGTTTGAAATAGACCTATTTTGGACCACGCTTGTTCAACTGTTGGGCTTTGATCTTTGTCCAGTATTGTCGCATCTTCTGCCGGTGTAACTCTTTTCTCTCTTCCGTCCAGGGGGCACCTTTCCTTCGGGGTTTTTCCTGAAATCCACGGACTTCCTTCAAGGTGCGTCTCACAGATCTGCTATTCTCATTTCTATAATTTATTTTTTGTAGTCTTGTGTATTGTTGTGAATATCTCGTTTGGGGGCTATAAGCAAGATCCAGTTCCTAGGGATTAATAAGATCAAGAAATAGTTTCCTAATATAATGGGAATAAGTTTCAGGTTTCATTTTGGGGACATTCATTGTTTCTAGTCTTAAATCTAGTTAATATTGAAAGGGTTTTTGGAGAGATTATAAAGTATGTCCCGGAACCGAGAAAGAAAGAGAAAAGCGTTGTAAGTTTGAGGGTTTTAAGAAATAGAGAGAAAGAATTTATGGACAGTATTAAAGGAAATTTCAATATGTAACGTAAGAAATATCGGTTTCCTCGGTGGCAGGGCCACGTTTACACTGTATAAAATATCGCGGGAATAAATTGCGGAACGGAAACGGATAACTTGAACTGCCGATAAATAATAGCTTTTAAAAAATTACGTCGCCCGAATCCATCGGTTGGTGAATTATTTATAAGACACGTCGAAGACGAGGAACTTCTAACAGGTTGCAACACCGAGCGACTCATGAAAATCAAATTGCAGGTAATATTGTAATGGAAAAAATTAGTGTTAGTGAAAATCTTCACAAATCAGGGATATTTTAGAGATTTGACTATGCATTAATAATTGTCTAAATAATGAACCGCGCGATTGAAGTAAAACTTCGTAGACGGTTGTGACACGTATCTCTATAGATTAAATTTGTTAAATAAATTATCCATAAATAATCTAATAGTAGTAATTATAATTAGTATAAAACTTTGTAAAAACATAATAGAAATTAAATTAAAAATTCACATTTGTGGAGGATACGCCGTAGAATAAATATATCACTCACGGTTTGCAGATGAATTTATTTACATTGACGATATATACAAATATACAAGAGATACAAACACTGTTGAGAGAATGGCGGAACTGCAACGTCTTCGTGGAACTTAGATATAATTAGAAACCCGCACTGGACTGGACTGAGTGGAGCTGGACTCGACTGGTCTGGTTGACTGACTGCTGGCTGAGTCTGGTTGAACTGGCTGTGCTCGTCTGACTTGGTCCACTGGCTGGATTGAACTGTCTGAGTCCACTGGCTGGACTGGTCTGTCTAAGTCCACTGGCTGGACTGAACTCTTAGTCCACTGGCTGAACTGACTTGTTTCTTATTCGGTCCCTCATCTTGGGGTGATAATTTTTCTCTATTAGATTATTTGTCGCTGTAGTGATTGCCGATTCGCGGGAGAAAAACATCCTATCGTATTCTTCCCGAATAGGGGGGAATAACAAATTACCGACCCTCATAAAATAATTTCGGAAAATTGTCCGAAACTATTTGGCTAATTATTGTAATGCCCTCGTAAAACTAAAAATAAAAATGGAACGGCTCGTTGCCGCTACACATTTAATAAATTCAACATTTAGTCGATGAAGAAGTTTTTGTTTTACTTCAAAAAGAGAGAAGAAGACAGAAAGAACATTGATATATGTTGGCCACATATATTGACCAATCTGTACAAAATTTAAATTTGTCAAAAAACGGATATATGGTAAGCAGAATATAGACTTTACTTAACTTTAGTTCCGACAGAAAAAAGGCTTGGGTTACTTTCAAGTCGCGCCTCCAGTACTTTCACCGTAAGTTTTCAATGTCGCGAATTTTCAAAATGTTGGAACTGTTAAGGAGCGACATACAAATCTATTTGTCCTAAGCTTACCTAATTTTTATTCTCGTTGCCGTTTCGGCCCGTTTGGGGCTGTGGAAATCTTTACAATGACGGTTACCCATCTATTTCAGTTTCTTTCCAATTTGCCATCCTGATTGCTCCCACGTCTTACCCCACTCTGTGTAGCCACCTTGTGCTCGGTCTGCCACGCGGCCTGCGTCCTCCTATAGTGACTGACAGTTCCCGTTCGGTGTGCCTAGTGTCCTCCATTCTCTCAATATGTCATGTATATCGTAATCTACCACATTTAATTATTGCTACCAAATCTGGCTCATTGAAAATCTGTTGTAGATCATGGTTTATTAAGATCCTCCACCTACGACCTGCATTTCTTCTTCATCAATTGCCCTATGCTCCACGGACGTTGGCTGTTACCATTGCAACCTTGATTTTATTTTCTTCACATTTGAATAATTCTACAGCTGACATTCATTAACCATAAACCATTAACAAAGATTGTGCAGCCAGGAGTGTCTTCTTCCACCTTTTTTTTATATGCGGTTTGGGGGAAGCTCTACTAGCCTGTGCTTACGCCACCCCGGTATCGCTTGCGCATTCCTTCAGGGTGAGCAGCCCGGACGGTTTTTTACCGCCCTAGTTTTTATGTTTTCCTTTTATTTGATCTAGGGTTGGCCTTTGTGACTTGCCACACCATCCTTTCTTTCGTCTTCGTTCTTTCTTTTAAGGGTTTCGGTACACAAATTTGTCATTGTTTTCCAATTGTCCTCGCTCTTAATCATGAGATTGACCATATTCTGCTTATTAATGGGTTCCCTTACCTTCTGTTCCGCAATGGCCCTAATATCAGCCCATTGCGAACATTGAAATAAAGTATGTTCAACAGTATCCGTTACTAGGCAGTATCGGCAGCTATTGCTTTCTATTTTTCCTATCCTCTTAACATAAACGGCAAAATTACCATGACCGCTTAGTATTTGTGTGAGGTTGATAAGTTGATAAGTAAGTTGTAACTCGTAAGTTGTAAGTTGACTTCACCATGTTTGCAATTGTACCATGAGTCAATTTCGGGGATGAGGGTTCGGGTCCACTCGCCTTCCTTGGCGTGGGCCCAATGTTGCTGCCATTTGCTCATCAGTTGGTCTCTGTTTATGGCCCTACCGTCTTTGTTCGTTCCTTGGTTGAAAGTCCTTTCCTCCGCCATAAAGTCTATCGGCGGGACTGCCGCTATAACTTACAAGTAGCGCAAAGTTCGATACTGTGCGGTCGGCACAGCATCTGCTTATGAGCATGGGTATAGCTTATGTGCATATAGTTGTGTTCTTATCAATATATTCCTATTAGAAGCAGCTTTTAGACCATCCGCCCAGGCCGGTGCGGCGTAAAGGAGGATGGAGTTTACTACTTCACTTAGTAGCCTTCTAGTCTTAATGGCAGGGCCCTTCAGTCTAGGCATAAGATTTCGGAGTGCTGCTCCAGCGCGTTCAGCTATCATAGCTGCGTTTTGGATGTGTCTACTCCCGGATAGCCGTTGGTCAATATGGACGCCGAGGTATTTTATTGTCGGTTTTGCCGAAATCAACCTGCCTAGGATATTAACAGTTACGGTGCCTATTCTCTTGCGACCTATAAGTGCGATGACCTCGTACTTCTCTGGAGCTATTTGCAATTCGTTACTTTCTATCCAACGATGAATGGCTTTTTCTGTAGTTTCGACCCTGGCTGCCACAGCTTCCTCATTGGTGTCCGCGGACACCAAAAGCAGGTCGTCGGCGAATGCTACCAGTCTACAGTTCTTGAGGTCTTTTGACTTTTCTAGGTTTAGAACGCCATCGTAGAGAATGTTCTACAGGAGCGGTCCGATAACCGACCCCTGCGGGACACCACACGTCACCCGCCTGGTTGTGTTGTCTATTATTAGGCTCCTGTTCGTGAAGTAGCTTTTAATTAGTTCTATTAAATATGTAGATATCCCTTTCCTTCCTACGATTTGCCGTCAGGGCGCGGTGTTAAACGCATTCTTAACATCTAGTGCAACGGCTAGACATACTTTTCTGTGCCTACGTTTACCCAAGTTAGCATAGTGGGCTATCTTGATAACCTCCTGGAAGGCGTCTATGGTCGACCTTCCCGCTCGAAAACCACATTGTGCTGTTGATAGCCCTCCGTTCAGATCAAGTTTTTGATTTATCCTGGTGCCTACTATACGCTCCAAAAGTTTGCCTAGGCTGTCTAGTAGGCAGATTGGGCGTAGCGACGAGGGCTTTCCTGGCTTGGGGATTAAAACCAATCTGGCCTCTTTCCATCTACCTGGTATTTTTCTACTGCGAATGACCGAGTTGAACATTTTTGCAAAGGTCTCTGTTTGAATAAGGGCGGCCAGTATTACGATTTCCGGTGGCGTGCCATCAGGGCCTGTAGCTTTGTTAGCTTTTATTCTCGCAGTAGCTTCTAAGACTTCTCTAGCCGTAATTTCTGGGGGTACAGTGTCCACGACTTCTCGGTCCCAGAAAATGGGTTCTTTCTGCGGGAACAATTCGTCGGCTGCTTTAATCTTGCACGTAGTGGTAAGGTTTGGTACTAGGCACAATCCTAACCTTTTGCAGACAATTTTATAGCCGTCTCCCCAAACATCGCCGTTCACGGCCTCAATGTCTTCTTCCACCTGGTCCTCTCTTGCTGTCTATTTTGCTTTGGATTATTAGTTGTAATAGGCGGTACTTATCGTGCCTCATGATGTGTCTCAGATATTCGAGTTTTAATTTTTCCACGATTAACACGACTTCTCACTGTTTACCCATTCTTTGTGTGACCTCTGCGATGGTTTTATGATCGGTTCATGGTATTCGGAGCACCCAGCGGTATGTCCACATTTCAAAAGCCTCCAGCCTTTTGATGTATTTTCTAATGGTTTCCATACTTTGACCTCATAAAGCAAAATTGAAAGGATGTAGCATCTGACCAGCCTTGCCCTTAGGGCATAGGGCTTCACACGAGAGTCTCGTTTGGAACTGTTAAGGAGCCACATCCATGATGATTTGTCCTAACCTAACGTAATTCTTCTTTTCGTTGTTACGGCCAGTTGCGGCTCGTTTTGGCCCGTTCTCCCGTTACGGCCCGTTTGGGGCTTTGACATTTTTCACAATGAGGGTTACACATCTATTTCTTGCAGACACTTTTCTTTTTCATGTATTTTCTGATGGGTTCCAAGTTTTGACCTCATAACGCGGAACTGGTAGGATGTAGCATCTAACCAGCCTTGCCCATAGGGCTTCACACTTGAGTCTCTTTCTGATCTCGTTCCGGGCAGCAATAACATTTTCTTCTTAAATTTGAACCCGAGCAACCCGAACTTGCCCGAGCCCAGAACGAGCATAACATTTTCTTTATAAATTTGAAGTCGAGCAACGACGAGGTCAGAAGCGAGACTCTCATGTGAAACCCTACTTTTCCCTTAGTTGTTGAATTCATGTTTTTGTATTGGGCTCTGTCTTTTTCTATTCGTGTTCGTATTTCTCTTGAGTGGTCCCCGTGGTTAACATAATTTAACCTAACCATAACCTAATCGCCAATAGATGAAATCTAGGATAACCTGGATTACATTGACAACGACGAAATAGTGTTCCCATCAATGTGCGTTTTTACTAGTTAGCAATTTTTGGTCACGGGGGCGCTGAACGTTCTAACCTTATTGTGTCAGTAATTTGAAGTATTTTGTTTGTCAAACTTAAAAAAAAGGCTAAAAGAAACTGTGCACTCATTGCGACAGAAATTTAAACTTCGCAGCTCATGCACAAAAGCCCTTCTTCACACACCTGTATTCTAAACTACTATTTTTTGCTAATATGATGTAATTGAAAAATTGTCAGATTTTATAAACAGGTTAATACGGGCAATGGTTAATACGTGGTAATGGTTTTACCACATTTTTTTTACTCTACCACCGGCAAATAGTGGCAAAAACATTGCGAATTTTTTAAATCAGAGTTGAAAATTTGTTACAATTTAGATTTCAATAATATGATTTTAAAATTATCCTTAATTAATATTTCACTTAACTTGTTAGTGTAAATGTAGCATTTTTTTTAAATTAATTTTTTGAAAATTGATGTAGAAATAAGAAAGTTGTGAGAAAATGCAAATGACACTGAAATGTGCATGAAATGTAAACAAAGTATACTTTCCGTCCTGAATATCAATATTTCCATAAAAGCTACATTAAATTTTCCGCATGAATCCGGAAAACGGAAGAAATCTAGCTTGAAAAGCAACTGAGCTTAAAATAACAGATCCGGACGGCTCCAATCCCTTATCTGTGATTTTTTCATTCCAGCTACATGGCCGCCCATTATTTTCATCCAGATGGACTGCCTGCATCCCTCAAACCACCCTCTCTCATGTCTCACTGATTGCACATACTTAATACAATTTATAATTTAATCGAAACTTATCCGAGGAAATAAACGTTGATTGAACTGGATTAACTCAATTACACAACAAAAAGAAACAACTTCCGATTTGAAAGATCTTGTCCTCAGAATTAAACTTTTCATTGTCGAGACATAGTAGCGTAAATCAATGATCCTTTGTATTCGGTTATTTTGACATCGGATATTTATATATCAATTTATTAAAAGGTTGCTATTGAGGTTGTTGAGGTTGCATGTCCCCTGACATAATTTAATATATAGGACACAAAATGGGGTTTGATTCTTGTTAAAGCCATAAAGAGAATTGCAACCCCGGAGCCGGATGTTACTTTTAATTCACTTCGGCCGGTCTTGCGGATTCTACTTGAATTCCACTCTTTTCATAATCGAGTTAATCCACTTTAATAAATGTTGATTCAGAGCGAAATATACTCTACCAGATTCCTCCTTTTACATTTATCACCGTTTCCGGACATCCAGCTTTAGTTTAATTTAGAACATATTCATTCACATTTCCTAACTATATAACATTATTTGTCTCCTACTGCATAATTGATGTTCGTTAATCAAATTTTGTCGAACTAGTTTTCTAGTTTCACTGATCAGTTATTTAGTCTGGTTAGTCTTGTATGTCTAGACTTGCCTCTCTAGTCTTGTCGGTATAGTCTAATCTGTCCACTCTTCAGTCAGCCAGCCCAGTATTTTCCGTCTTTTTGTTCAAAATATAGTCAAAATGAAAATATATTTATTTCATTATTTAAGTACATGAGTGATCCAAATAAAATATGTCACACAGATTTATTATTGAATTAAAATTAATATTTTCTTGAAAATGAAGGTTTGTTTCACAAATCTTGAGAAGGTCACTTTCGAACAGAATTCATCCACAACGTATGGTTCCATATCGATTAATAGTTCAAATAATTCCTTTTCAGTTGTTTGAATGTTCCTATTGTATAATCATTTCCTGGAAGCACGTTATAAATAAGTCTTGTTGGTCTAGTATTGTCCGTCTAGTCTTTTCCGTCTAGTTTTATCCGTCTAGTCCTGTCCAACTCGTTTTTTGTCGTCTTGTCTTTTGTATCGGAATATTTTGGGGTCGTTGGTTCTTGTCTGTCTAGTTTTAGCTTTAATTATACAGTTACGTAGTGTTGTCTGTCTAGTGTTGTCTGTATAGTCTTCTCTGTCTAATCAGTAGTGAAAAATGACTCATTCTGGGTCCACCGCCACCGCTTCCGGTTCCCACCCACACTTCCGACTCCATTCGTGGGGTTATATAGACCTCGCATCCTATTTAGCGTGGGTCTACGTAGACCTCACATTATTATAGTGTTTTAAAGTTGATTCAAAGCTGATTAAAACTAACAGAATTAAGCTGATTAAAAGCGTATACAGCCTAGCCCTCATTAATGGGTTAACGGTAGTTAGCCCATCAATAGGGAATATGCATCATTTTTTTTTAGTGGCTTAATTCACTATATATATATATATATTTCTTGTATACAAAAATGAAAAAAACTAAATATAATCGATATAATAATTACTTGAAAACCATGATACCGCAGGCAAAAGTTAATTATTATAACGACACGCTGAATGACCTAACAAGAAATAGCAAATGCCTTTGGAATTTCCTTGAGACCAAAATTCTGTGCAAGAAATCAAAATCTAAACCTAACCTTCATGAAATTTTATCTTTATCTATAAACAAAATCGTTACAGATAAATTTGAGATTACAAGTGAGTTAAATTCTTTTTTTTCACAAATATCGGATCTCAAATGGCGGAAAGATTTATGGGGAATAGTTTTGAGACGACATACATATTAAATGTGGTGAGTGACAGCTTTTTCATTAAGCCAACAAGTATATTTGAGATTACCGACATTGTAAATAACATGAATTGTAAGAAATCTTCTGGAATTGACTAAATAACCGTGAACATTATCAAATTGATTGTAGATGTCATTGCTCAGCCATTGTCCGAAATAATAAACAATTGTATCGACAAAGATATCTTTCCAAATCTCTTCAAAAAAGCTGAAATTGTACCAATATTCAAAAGTGGTGATGTTACAAATCCTAGGAATTACAGACCAATTTCTATTATTTCTTATTTTGCAAAAATTTTCGAAAAAATACTTAAATCTAGAATCAACAGCTTCATAAATAAACACGATATTCTTTATCCCATGCAATTTGGTTTCAGAGAAGGTATGAGTACCGATAACGCTAACAAAATTTTACTAGGTATTAAAGAACTACTACAGAAGTTAATTATAATATTTTTTCCGATAGTCACTTGTAAGCATTTCGGGAATTTTTCTTTAGTTCCGTACTAATCATAAATTACAAAATTCAATTACAGAATTAAAATTTTATAAATTAAAGTTTTATAAATTAAAATTTAGTTTTTTTTTTTTTTTTGATAATTAAACTTTTTTCGCGGATAGAAAAAATTGTCCGCGGAATAGTAAAATTTCTCCGCGGACCATTGGTGGTTCGCCGGACCAGCGGTTGAGAATAGCTGCCCTAAACGATAACATGCCTTGTGCCACAGTGTTTTTAGATTTAGCTAAAGCGTTCGACACAGTCAATCACAAGATTTTGTTGTTTATGCTGGGAAAAATGGGTTTTAGAGGCAAAGCTGGAAAATTACTTGAAAATTACCTTAGTGACTGAAAACAGTTCGTCAAACTAGGTGATACGAATAGTCATGAAGATACAGTTAAATGCGGTGTGCCTCAAGGCACTATACTTGGACCGATTTTATTTTTATTATATATTAACGATATTTTTACACTCTTAAATCATGAGGAAATTGTAGCATTTGCAGATAATACAGCGATCATTATCAAAGGCAAGTCATGGGACGATGTCATAAACCAAGCGGAAAGAAAAATTAACAAAATTGCAAACTGGCTGAACTTAATTCATTTATCCTTGAATTTAGATAAAACAGTTTTTATGACATATGGCTGCTATGTTGATAGTATACCTGTAACATGTAAAATGCAAATTCACAAAAAAATGTGTAACACATTCCGATGTGATTGCTCCGAAATCAAAAGAGTGAGTTATACAAAATATCTAGGAATAATAGGAATAGTCTTTACTAGTCTTAGAATTACTAGGAATAATCGATTGTAATCTAAAATCGTCCATTTTAGATTACAATCGATTAGTATTCCTAGATATTTTGTATAACTCACTCTTTTGATTTCGGAGCAATCACATCGGAATGTGTTACACATTTTTTTGTGAATTTGCATTTTACATGTTACAGGTATACTATCAACATAGCAGCCATATGTCATAAAAACTGTTTTATCTAAATTCAAGGATAAATGAATTAAGTTCAGCCAGTTTGCAATTTTGTTAATTTTTCTTTCCGCTTGGTGTTTCCGTCCGAGCGGAGCATATCACATATATTACAAAAAAAAAACAAGATATCTTATTTACTTATTTTATAAACTTCGGGTTATTTTTAACGAAAATCAGTTGTTGCAAGTTTATTTTGCACTCTTCTGGCCAATAGCAACCTACGGAATCATAGTATGAGGAGGTTGTTATGAAAACATTCTAAAACCGCTACACCAACTTCATAAAAAGATTTTAAACTGAAACTGAAACTATTAGGAACAAAGAAATAACTAGTATACGCAGATTTTTTCTAGAGAAATCGGTGCTTTCCAATTTCGCTTCAATTAAAAACGAGTAGAATGATAAATTATTATATCGCTATAGAAATATCAAAGTACGTTTACCAACAATAAAAAAGAAATTGGACGTAGAACTCACGTGTACATTAGTCGTAAAGTGTTTAATTTATTACCGAAAACCTTCAAAGCAATGAACAAAAAAGGACTGAACAATAAAAACAAGCTTTTGAGAAAATGGCTCATTGCATTTTCATCTCATCAAATCATACTGATTTTTTCAAGGCTTGAGTGAAATGTATTATTTGTATTAATATTAAATGTAATATTCGTATAATAAAAAAATATTAAATAAGAAAAATTAATAAAAATGAGCAGGTTCGCGCACAGGTTTATCCTCAGCGAAAAGGAATATATTTTATTTATCGTTATCGTTATGTTATATATATATATATATATATATATATATATATATATATATATATATATATATATATATTTATAAAATACCGACTAGATTTGCCCTGATCGATATGCATCACCATTGGTCATAGTTATATGACGCGTACGTTGACATTTATTGGCCTCGATATTCACAAATGTAGGTAGGGTGGACTATACATCTCGATAGGAACTTTATCAAACACTTTATCTGGTGCACTTATAGCAGTGTTTTTGTATTCCGGTACTATACAATATGTATAAAATGTTTTTTTAGCTTTTTCGAAATAGCAAATTCAATCTGAAAATCCTTAACTGTCTATGCAAATATGCTAGGCAACACTGAATGCGATAAATATGACCGTTCATCCCATTTATCGGACGTTTTAGGTAACGTCGCATAACACATGGCATGCAGTGTTGCCTAGCATATTTACATATACAGTTAAGGATTTTCAGTTTGAATTTGCTTTTTCAATAATGGAAAAAGCTAAAAAAATATTTTATAGATATTGTATAGTACCGGAATGCTAAAACACTATTATAAGTACACCAGATAAAGTGTTTAATAAAGTTCCTATCGAGATGTATAGTCCACCCTACCTACATCTGTGAATATCGAGGCCGATAAATGTCAACATGCACGTCACATAACTATGACCAATGGTGATGCTTTTCGCAAATTTGAATTTCGCTCGCATATTTTGGACTTCTTGATTTAAATTTTTGGAATTAAATACAAACTAAATGAGAAAATAATCGTATAGGTGCAATGTCAAGATCATAAAGTATCGGGGATAAAAAAATCAAGTAAATTTAAATATCTTGCATATTCCCTATTGGGGATTATGAGGGAATCATAAGATTTCATGTGAATGGCTGTAAGGTATTTGTCCAAAACGGATATAAACTTCCTAGTGCTGCCGTGTGAATATATGGAGCTGTTAGATCCATCGAGTATTGTAACTTGGGTCTTTTGTTGAGAATGTGGATTCTCGTACAACGGCTGTTCAATTTACTAATATAACTATCTACATCAATCCCTGAACCATTAATTCTATAGCTAGCCACTCTGTTCTTAAACTGGCACAAGCTTGGATGATGTTCTACTGGACCGGCTTCACTGTTGCTTGGAGGTGTTTCTGTGAGTAGATCTCCTGCATACTTTAGTCTTGTTGCGGATTGTTGATTGCATATTTCACAGAAATTATTTGGCTGTATGCGGCTCCAACTTTTCAAATTTCCAAACTTTTTTTCCAAATCTTCTGCGGTGAATATTCAGTATTTAGACTCTTTTTCTCCCCACCATCATTGTTGATTTTAAGATCTTCTCTTGTGAAGGTTGAATTACAAACAGTACATTTGTAGTACATTTTTAGTACAATGATTTTTTTGGACCGGAAGCGGTGGCGGTGGGTCTAGAACGAATCATCTTTCTCTACTCTTATCTTCTCCGTAAAGTTTGTCTAGTCTTGTCCATCCAACCTTGTTCATCTGCGTTTGTCCGCCTAGTCTAGTTTGTGTAATTTTGTTCATGTCGTCTTTTTTGTCGGGCTAGTCATGTCCATCCGTAAAAGATGTCCGTCTAGTCTAGTCCATATGTCCTTGGTAGTGTAGTTTTCAACATACCCGTTTGGCAAGCGAGGGACCCGGGTTCGATTCCCGGTCGGGGAGGCGACAACGAGGGCGGTTTTCATTAACCGTCCTGGCTACCCACCCTGAATGAATGCGAAAAATGCGATACCGAAGCGGCACATACTAAAAGTGGAAAAAAAACCCATGTTTAGTCAGAGCTTCCACCAAACCACTTTAATTAAAAAACGTCTAGTCCATCTAATCTTGTTCATATAGACTTACCCATCTAGTCTCGTCCTGCTGCTCTTGGGCGTCTAGTCTTGGGCGTCCCTCTTCGTCCCTCTTCGTCCCTAAATCCAGGTCGCCATACTGGTGCAGCCCAAATATGGACCGTATAGGTGATATTATAATAAAATGACCTTCTTGATTTTGACCTTCAAAATAAGGCAAATGGGGCATATAGGGTACATTTCTGAGCAGCAAATTGACTCCATTATAGATCTCACTTGTGTCTCAAGCGACATTGCACAGTTCATCTCGATTTGGAAGGTTCTCGACCTAGAATGGCTAAGCGACCAGCGCTAGATTGAAATCCATATGGAAGAACGCCTTAAGAGTAAGAAGAACAACCTACAAAATGCAAGAACAATGAGAATTATAAATAGAAAATATATAATTTCTATAAAAAGAAAAAAAAATAACGAGGAAACAGTTTGCAGAAAGCTTACTAAAGAGCTTTGACAAGAGCCTTTGACAACACCTCGCACAAGGCTGTCAAAGCGCCTATCGAAAGAAGGAATATCGACAGCACTATCTCAAAGTGGATGGGAGAAATGCGGAGAACCAGAATGGCGGAGGCATAAGTGGTAAGAGACACCATCAAGATCTCCACAACTCAAGGGTGCCCACAGGGAGGTATGCCACATGGTAGTTGATGAATTACTGGCTACTCTGAACGACCTAGACATCAAATGTCAAGGTTACGCCGATGAAATTGTCTTCATAGGCAGAGGGTAGTTTGAGGGAACGCTCTGTGAAATCGTACAGAAAGGCCTCAAAGTAACTAGTAGATGGTGTCAAACAGTGGGACTGAGACTCAATCCGAGCAAAACCACGGTGATACCATTTGCTAGAAAGAGCAAACTAAACTGCGTACAGCCCACACTGTTAGATGGGAGGGCAGTGGAATACAAACACGAGATAAGGTATTTTGGGTATCACACTTGATAGCAAACTCCTATGGAATAGACACGCTGAAACAGCTGTAAGAAAAGCCAAAGGCGTTCTAATGGTGTGAAGAAATCTGTCAGCGAAAACGTGGGGTTGTAACCCCACAATCCTGCGATGGATGTACATCATGATAGTGAGACCTGCGATCACTTACTGGGCAGTGACGTGGCGAAGTAGAAACAAGCTGGCTTCTATGAGGAAGCAGCTTGAGAAGATTCAAAGACTGGCGTGTGTCTGCATCACTGTAGAGGGCCGCCAGATCGCCGATTCTAAGGTTCAGCAAGGAAGGAATGGGCAGAAGTAAAATAATCGGGAACAGAGACCGGCACAGCCTCGCTGCCAAAATTCCCTGGTTGGAAGCACCAAGAGAGGCTCATGATATGAAAATACCATTTCGAGAAAAATTACACTGAGCTACTACTACTTATGAGCTTACTACTAATGTGTAGTAGTATTAAAACCGTATGGAGCGACGTATCCTCAGCATACCACAAAGAGCAAAATGCTATCAAGTTGTATACAGATGATTCGAAGGCAAAGGAAGGTACTGGTGCAGGAGTGTTTGGACCTTGTACCAAATACTTCGAATTCATGGGAATATTCCCAAGTATTTTCCAAGCAGAGGTACACCCAATCAAAACATGTGCACAATTTAACCTCGACAAGAATTATCGAAAAAAAACGAATTGCTATTCTGTCAGACAGCCAAGCAGCCATGAAGGCCATTAGCACATATACCATCAGATCCAAACTGGTATGATGTGTGGGAAAGCTATACACGCTTGACAGAGAAAATAAAGTAACGCTATTCTGGGTACCAGGACACACTGGTATAGACGGAAACGAAGATCACCTAGCTAACAAGGGATCCAGTAATCCCTTTATAGGTCCGGAACCCTTTTGCGGTATGAGTGTGAACACCATCCAGAAAAGTTTAAATGAAGAAATAAGAGAACTAGGGATGAAGACATGGAAAGAACTTCCAGGTTTGAGACAATCCAAAGTAATGCTGAGATTTGTTAACCAGAAAAGAACAAAATCTTGCCTGAAACTAAACAGGAGCAAGCTTAGAATTCCGACAGGAGTATTAACGGGACACTGCAGGCTTCGAAAACACCTCAAGACCCCAGGCCCAGAGAAAGGTGCAGCCCAGATGCAGATTCTGTGGTTCAGCAGAGGAAACCTCCATACATCTGCTCAAAGTCTGCGGAGCACTGCACCGAAAAAGACAAATGTATCTTGGGGCCCACTGCTTGAACACAGAGTTGCAGTCCTTGAATCCCACCCAGATCCTGAAATTCCTAATGAAATCAGGACTAGAGAAGGCGCTTTAAATGGGTAAGTATACCAACGTTTAGAGGAAGAGGGTAGGGTACAATAAATCCATGAAGGTCGCAGTACAAGTCGTTGCCACCAAATCCAATAATCTACATCTACTAAAGAGCTAGACAAGCTTCAAGTTAAGACATTTAAAACATTAATAGCAGCAGTAATCAAAACCACGTGAGAAAATATATATACTGGCGGACTGGAGCCTATTGAAAGTAAAAGGAAAACATGTATATCCGTTCATGTATTGTCCTTCGGTGCGACTGAAGGACAAAACATGATGAAAGCTTAGAGCAGATAAAACGGTCATGATACAAAAATTAAGTTATGTAGAGAAATAAACCTGTCCAAAGACAAACATTGGGAGAAGCTCTCCAAAAGCATCGCCGCAGACACTTGGTGAGTTGCCTACAAAATAACTACGAGGGGCTACGAAGAACCAATGAACAAAATTCTAGAGACTGCCAAGAAGCAATTCCTAAACCAATCTCCGAACAACAGCAGGTTAGAGAAATTATGTTGTACGTCGAGGAAGAGCTAAACGTGGCATGTAAGTGCCTAAAGAATAATAGAACGCCCGGTCCAGATGGCATGTCTCCAGAAGCCGTAAAATTGATGGTAGAAACCTCAACAGAACTCGTGCTTAAAAATATAAATGAAAACCAAGTAGATAGATACCAGCGAAGCTAGTTCTCATAAAAAATGGCAACAAGCCAATATGGCAACCTTCTTACACTGGTAAAGCGTATATTCTGTGCCGTTTGCTTCTTTAGCCGGCTGGGCACCAATACCATGGGAACCGCTATGCGACCGATTTTGGTTGATCTTCCCCACCATGGTGATCGGCTGAACCAGACCGAGACCCGGGAGCCATTAGGCCTATACCGGAAAAATCCCCGGTCAAAATTGGAAAGGGCTGTAGGACAACGACACGTTGAAGCTACTGGCCAGATTGATAGGGCTCACATTCCCTGTGGTACCAGTGTAAATCGACTTACGTTCGGTAACCTTGAACTGGTAACGGCTGAACGCTCGTACGCACGTCTTTCTTCTGTCGCAACCTACGGCAACAGATTGGTAACCGATTTGGGTAACCGATGTTTCAGCTGTAGGTTACGACAGAAGAAAGATGTGCGTACGTGCGCTCTGCCGTTACCAGTTCAAGGTTACCGAACTTAATTCGATTTACACTGGTACCACGTGGAGACGGAACTCGTGGGGGCAGTGACTGTGGTTTCGTTGCTGGCATGTGTGCATACGGCCTTAAGAAGGGGACGGAAGTGTAGCAGAACCACTGTCGTTGTCCCACCGCCCATTCCAATTTTGGCCGGGGATTTTTCCGCTATAGGCCTAATGGCTCCAGAGTCTCGTTCTGGCTCAGGCGGTCCCCATGGTAGGGAAGATCAGCCAAAATCGGTCGCATAACGGTTCCCATTAAGGGGGAGATCAGTCTTAATGGGTGGTATAGATTAGTATTAGACTTATACCCGCTGGGAAACTGCTAGAACAAATATTCCTAAGTCGCTTTTAAAAAGAACTTCAGAATTGCAATAACACCTCGGATAGTCAATTCGGTTTCCGCAAGAGCAGATCAACCATAGACGCCATAAACATCGCAAAAAAGGTCAAAGCTTGCACAAAAACTAGTACGCTAGTGACGATAGATATTCGAAACGCGTTAAACTCGTACGCACAAAAACTAGTAATCTTGTGACCATATATTCGAAATGCGTTAAACTCGGACGTCTGGTAACAGATCTTGAAATATTTAAGAAGATGAAAAATATCTACCTCCTACGAATGGTGCGTGGCTACTTTGAGGGCGGCAGTGTTCTGCTGATCGGATATAGGAAAGCTGTCTGTTAATATCTGTTAATATATTCATTATTAGAGATATTATTATATATAAGATATTATTATCGCTAAGAGTTAGTCCTTCACAGAGCACCTTAAAATGGCAACAGAGCGTGCAACAAAAAAATATCTTTCGATCTCTCGAGAAACTTATGCCCAATGCCTGAGGTTTGAGGTGCAGCAAACGCAGACTGCTCAAATCTGCAATGTTGTACGATGCCCCATTCTGGGCAGAGTCCTTAATCAGAAACAACATCCTACTAGCAGCCTACCAAAGATAGCGAGCCCTACGGGTATTCAGATGCAGGTGTAATGGCACCTAGGAGGTTTTGGCGAGGCCCGGGCACACTGACGAATGTAATATCAGAGCCATACTTCAATCTTGAGGGGGACTCAATGTCGAGTAGGATATCATTAGATCTACCCTTCACAACGCAACTACGTGGGATAGAAGGTAAGAAAACAATCACGTTTCAAGGACGGTTCAAGTTGGGTTTTCAAAATGGGACTCGTTTACAGGCGGCTCCAAAAAGCAGTGGAACTGGCGCAGTAATCTACGGACCGTCCCTGAGGTACAGCCGATCGGCCCTGGGACCACATACCACGGAAATACACGCCATCGCGATCTGTGCCCGTGAAAATCTTATGATGGACTACAAAAGTAGAAACATCCGCATTTCCACGGACATGCGTGCTGCTATAAATGCCTTAACATGCCATGAGGTAAAATCCAAAACAATATGGAAATGCCTCCAGAACCTCAAGGCTCTGGCAAGACACAACAAGGTCTAACTTGCTTGGATACCGAGCGACAGGGGACTTGTAGGAAACGATATGGCGGAAAAGTTAGCAAAAGATAGTGCTATAAAAGCAAACAGCAGTGCTGGCAGAGACTCCAACATTACCAAAACCATAGCCCGTAATATAATCTGTAAATGGGTAGCCACTAAGCACCGGCTACAGCGGAATAAAACAAACAGGCAGAAACACAGCAAACGAATGCTAAAAAAAGGCCTGTTTAGCTGCTGAACTCTTGCATCTGAAAAGGAAACAGATCACAATTGTGGCCGGCCTACTTACAGGCCACTGCCCTCTACGAGAACATCTGCACAAAATGGGGATCTGGAGAGATAAACCACTGGGCAGACTATGCTATGAAGAGGAGGAAACTGCCTCTCATATAATATTCCATTGTGAAATAATTAAGCTTAACAAACAACAAGCAAGCTTAGGAGGCACGAGCTTAGCATTGCAGCAAATGAGATCTCCGTGAACACAATTGCCATAGATTCCTAAAAGTAACACAGAGGCTGGATCTATTGGCATGAACAGAACATTGTGGGGATATACAGTAGGCCACAAGGCCGCAGTGTTTTTAGAGCTTACAGCCCTTGGCCCATATTGGTTGCAAAAAAAAGAGTATGCAGTGCTTACTGAACCACAGCCAGAGATGCTGCCCTAGTAATTGCAGATCAGCAGTAATCGTACTACAAATTATACAAAGAAAATACCTATATAATGTTGCCAAAGGCAAAACAACGAGAAAGGTAACCGGCAAGCTGATAAGGCAATGGCAGGAAGCTTGGAATATTACAACACAAGTGAATGGACAAGGATGCTTATATCCTATATAGAGACTTGGTACCGTCGACAACATCGAGAAATGAATTATAACTTAACCCAGCTGCTAGCGGGTCATGGATGTTTTAAGGAATGCCAAACAACATCGGGAGAGTACCAGATATTAACTGCATATATTTCGGACAAGCAGACAGCGTAATCTGTGATTGCTCGAGATCGTTCGAGAGCTGGGAAGCAGCAATACCCAAACCTAACCCAAAAAGTACAACCCAAAGACCCAAAAGTCTGTCTAGTTTTGTCTGTCAAGTTTTGTAATCTTATCTGTCTAATCTAAAATTTTCTATCTAATCTAATATTATCTGTCTAGTCTAATATTATCTGTCTAATATTATGATAAATAATAATCCATCAATTTGAATTCATTAGAAAGTTTGAGGTCGCGTAAGTGTGATAAATGATCGGCAGGGCTAATGCGCGAGTTTGAAATTGATTTATTTTATTCAATTATTTTTTGTCTGGCAGCAGGTGAATAAAAGTGCGGAGGGGATACGATTTAATGCTTTCCTAATTAAGTCGGAAGTCCTCCAGAGATTATTCAAATGATCCCGTGAATCCATTTATGCAATTATCTCCTGTATATATTTTAGTTAAATTATAAAATCCTCGTTTTTTTTTTCTGACTTTGTAAATTTTAATCAGCGCTCGAAAGGTTTTTTCGCTTCGAAGTGTATTCGTGTTGTATTCAAATTTGTTAATGAATGCAAATTTATTTTCTCCTTTGGATGTCCTATATTTACAGCTAGTATTATCTAGGCCACATTTACATCATTCAACTATAAAGTTTATGTTTAACATAATCTGCTTAGGACTTCCAAAATCTACCAAACACAACAAATTCCCATCAAATATTGTTATTTGAAATAGGTTTTAAGCAAAAACTAACACGCTCTGGTTCGAACCACCCAGAACCACCCACTGACTTCCATCAGTTCCTTACAAAGTTTTTCTAATCGACTTTTATGGCCTTTTGTGTTCTTAAATAGGATTAATTCCGAATAAATGGCGTTAATAAAACTTCAGGCATTAAATGCTTGTTGGAAATTAACTATAAGAGAGAGTTTTCCCCAAAAGAAAACCGTGTAAAAACAAATTCAATTTGTAGATAAACCAAACTTTTCTGTCGAATTATTTTGTAAGAGAATTATTTAATAAATAATCTTGGATATGAAAAAAATCCATTAATGCAGCAATGTTAAAAAGCTTCTGGGAATATGGGGAAAACGTTGTTGTTTGAGTGAAAAATGAACGTGTGAAAACCGGGGGGATATAAATTCTAATTGACTACACGGTTACTGTATTAAATAAAAATATTTATTAAGCCACTATTATGCAATAAGCGAAGCGACTAGTGGAAAAACAATGTCAAATTTAAATATAATTAACAAACTAAATTACTCATGAAAAACATTTTCCAGCTTAATTAAAAAATACGAAATAATTATATTTGTAGAAACCAAGTTTATTTTCGATTCCCTAGCTAGTTTGTCAAATCTTGTCTCTCTATTCTTGTTTGTATCGTCTTGCCTGTCTAGTCTTGTCTGTCTAGTCTTGTCTGTCTAGTCTTGTCTGTCTAGTCTTGTCTGTCTAGTCGTGTCTGTCTAGTCTTGTCTGTCTAGTCTTGTATGTCTAGTCTTGTCTGTCTAGTCTTGTCTGTCTAGTCTTGTCTGTCTAGTCTTGTCTGTCTAGTCTTGTCTGTCTAGTCTTGTCTGTCTAGTCTTGTCTGTCTAGTCTTGTCTGTCTAGTCTTGTCTGTCTAGTCTTGTCTGTCTAGTGTAGTCTGTCTAGTCTTGTCTGTCTAGTCTTGTCTGTCTAATCTTGTCTGTCTAGTCTTGTCTGTCTAGTCTTGTCTGTCTAGTCTTGTCTGTCGAGTCTTGTCTGTCTAGTCTTGTCTCTCTAGTCTTGTCTGTCTAGTCTTGTCTGTCTACTCTTGTCTGTCTAGTCTTGTCTGTCTAGTCTTGTCTGTCTAGTCTTGTCTGTCTAGTCTTGTCTGTCTAGTCTTGTCTGTCTAGTCTTGTCTGTCTAGTCTTGTCTGTCTAGTCTTGTCTGTCTAGTCTTGTCTGTCTAGTCTTGTCTGTCTAGTCTTGTCTGTCTAGTCTTGTCTGTCTAGTCTTGTCTGTCTAGTCTTGTCTGTCTAGTCTTGTCTGTCTAGTCTTGTCTGTCTAGTCTTGTCTGTCTAGTCTTGTCTGTCTAGTCTTGTCTGTCTAGTCTTGTCTGTCTAGTCTTGTCTGTCTAGTCTTGTCTGTCTAGTCTTGTCTGTCTAGTCTTGTCTGTCTAGTCTTGTCTGTCTAGTCTTGTCTGTCTAGTCTTGTCTGTCTAGTCTTGTCTTGTCTGTCTAGTCTTGTCTGTCTAGTCTTGTCTGTCTAGTCTTGTCTGTCTAGTCTTGTCTGTCTAGTCTTGTCTGTCTAGTCTTGTCTGTCTAGTCTTGTCTGTCTAGTCTTGTCTGTCTAGTCTTGTCTGTCTAGTCTTGTCTGTCTAGTCTTGTCTGTCTAGTCTTGTCTGTCTAGTCTTGTCTGTCTAGTCTTGTCTGTCTGTCTAGTCTTGTCTGTCTAGTCTTGTCTGTCTAGTCTTGTCTGTCTAGTCTTGTCTGTCTAGTCTTGTCTGTCTAGTCTTGTCTGTCTAGTCTTGTCTGTCTAGTCTTGTCTGTCTAGTCTTGTCTGTCTAGTCTTGTCTGTCTAGTCTTGTCTGTCTAGTCTTGTCTGTCTAGTCTTGTCTGTCTAGTCTTGTCTGTCTAGTCTTGTCTGTCTAGTCTTGTCTGTCTAGTCTTGTCTGTCTAGTCTTGTCTGTCTAGTCTTGTCTGTCTAGTCTTGTCTGTCTAGTCTTGTCTGTCTAGTCTTGTCTGTCTAGTCTTGTCTGTCTAGTCTTGTCTGTCTAGTCTTGTCTGTCTAGTCTTGTCTGTCTAGTCTTGTCTGTCTAGTCTTGTCTGTCTAGTCTTGTCTGTCTAGTCTTGTCTGTCTAGTCTTGTCTGTCTAGTCTTGTCTGTCTAGTCTTGTCTGTCTAGTCTTGTCTGTCTAGTCTTGTCTGTCTAGTCTTGTCTGTCTAGTCTTGTCTGTCTAGTCTTGTCTGTCTAGTCTTGTCTGTCTAGTCTTGTCTGTCTAGTCTTGTCTGTCTAGTCTTGTCTGTCTAGTCTTGTCTGTCTAGTCTTGTCTGTCTAGTCTTGTCTGTCTAGTCTTGTCTGTCTAGTCTTGTCTGTCTAGTCTTGTCTGTCTAGTCTTGTCTGTCTAGTCTTGTCTGTCTAGTCTTGTCTGTCTAGTCTTGTCTGTCTAGTCTTGTCTGTCTAGTCTTGTCTGTCTAGTCTTGTCTGTCTAGTCTTGTCTGTCTAGTCTTGTCTGTCTAGTCTTGTCTGTCTAGTCTTGTCTGTCTAGTCTTGTCTGTCTAGTCTTGTCTGTCTAGTCTTGTCTGTCTAGTCTTGTCTGTCTAGTCTTGTCTGTCTAGTCTTGTCTGTCTAGTCTTGTCTGTCTAGTCTTGTCTGTCTAGTCTTGTCTGTCTAGTCTTGTCTGTCTAGTCTTGTCTGTCTAGTCTTGTCTGTCTAGTCTTGTCTGTCTAGTCTTGTCTGTCTAGTCTTGTCTGTCTAGTCTTGTCTGTCTAGTCTTGTCTGTCTAGTCTTGTCTGTCTAGTCTTGTCTGTCTAGTCTTGTCTGTCTAGTCTTGTCTGTCTAGTCTTGTCTGTCTAGTCTTGTCTGTCTAGTCTTGTCTGTCTAGTCTTGTCTGTCTAGTCTTGTCTGTCTAGTCTTGTCTGTCTAGTCTTGTCTGTCTAGTCTTGTCTGTCTAGTCTTGTCTGTCTAGTCTTGTCTGTCTAGTCTTGTCTGTCTAGTCTTGTCTGTCTAGTCTTGTCTGTCTAGTCTTGTCTGTCTAGTCTTGTCTGTCTAGTCTTGTCTGTCTAGTCTTGTCTGTCTAGTCTTGTCTGTCTAGTCTTGTCTGTCTAGTCTTGTCTGTCTAGTCTTGTCTGTCTAGTCTTGTCTGTCTAGTCTTGTCTGTCTAGTCTTGTCTGTCTAGTCTTGTCTGTCTAGTCTTGTCTGTCTAGTCTTGTCTGTCTAGTCTTGTCTGTCTAGTCTTGTCTGTCTAGTCTTGTCTGTCTAGTCTTGTCTGTCTAGTCTTGTCTGTCTAGTCTTGTCTGTCTAGTCTTGTCTGTCTAGTCTTGTCTGTCTAGTCTTGTCTGTCTAGTCTTGTCTGTCTAGTCTTGTCTGTCTAGTCTTGTCTGTCTAGTCTTGTCTGTCTAGTCTTGTCTGTCTAGTCTTGTCTGTCTAGTCTTGTCTGTCTAGTCTTGTCTGTCTAGTCTTGTCTGTCTAGTCTTGTCTGTCTAGTCTTGTCTGTCTAGTCTTGTCTGTCTAGTCTTGTCTGTCTAGTCTTGTCTGTCTAGTCTTGTCTGTCTAGTCTTGTCTGTCTAGTCTTGTCTGTCTAGTCTTGTCTGTCTAGTCTTGTCTGTCTAGTCTTGTCTGTCTAGTCTTGTCTGTCTAGTCTTGTCTGTCTAGTCTTGTCTGTCTAGTCTTGTCTGTCTAGTCTTGTCTGTCTAGTCTTGTCTGTCTAGTCTTGTCTGTCTAGTCTTGTCTGTCTAGTCTTGTCTGTCTAGTCTTGTCTGTCTAGTCTTGTCTGTCTAGTCTTGTCTGTCTAGTCTTGTCTGTCTAGTCTTGTCTGTCTAGTCTTGTCTGTCTAGTCTTGTCTGTCTAGTCTTGTCTGTCTAGTCTTGTCTGTCTAGTCTTGTCTGTCTAGTCTTGTCTGTCTAGTCTTGTCTGTCTAGTCTTGTCTGTCTAGTCTTGTCTGTCTAGTCTTGTCTGTCTAGTCTTGTCTGTCTAGTCTTGTCTGTCTAGTCTTGTCTGTCTAGTCTTGTCTGTCTAGTCTTGTCTGTCTAGTCTTGTCTGTCTAGTCTTGTCTGTCTAGTCTTGTCTGTCTAGTCTTGTCTGTCTAGTCTTGTCTGTCTAGTCTTGTCTGTCTAGTCTTGTCTGTCTAGTCTTGTCTGTCTAGTCTTGTCTGTCTAGTCTTGTCTGTCTAGTCTTGTCTGTCTAGTCTTGTCTGTCTAGTCTTGTCTGTCTAGTCTTGTCTGTCTAGTCTTGTCTGTCTAGTCTTGTCTGTCTAGTCTTGTCTGTCTAGTCTTGTCTGTCTAGTCTTGTCTGTCTAGTCTTGTCTGTCTAGTCTTGTCTGTCTAGTCTTGTCTGTCTAGTCTTGTCTGTCTAGTCTTGTCTGTCTAGTCTTGTCTGTCTAGTCTTGTCTGTCTAGTCTTGTCTGTCTAGTCTTGTCTGTCTAGTCTTGTCTGTCTAGTCTTGTCTGTCTAGTCTTGTCTGTCTAGTCTTGTCTGTCTAGTCTTGTCTGTCTAGTCTTGTCTGTCTAGTCTTGTCTGTCTAGTCTTGTCTGTCTAGTCTTGTCTGTCTAGTCTTGTCTGTCTAGTCTTGTCTGTCTAGTCTTGTCTGTCTAGTCTTGTCTGTCTAGTCTTGTCTGTCTAGTCTTGTCTGTCTAGTCTTGTCTGTCTAGTCTTGTCTGTCTAGTCTTGTCTGTCTAGTCTTGTCTGTCTAGTCTTGTCTGTCTAGTCTTGTCTGTCTAGTCTTGTCTGTCTAGTCTTGTCTGTCTAGTCTTGTCTGTCTAGTCTTGTCTGTCTAGTCTTGTCTGTCTAGTCTTGTCTGTCTAGTCTTGTCTGTCTAGTCTTGTCTGTCTAGTCTTGTCTGTCTAGTCTTGTCTGTCTAGTCTTGTCTGTCTAGTCTTGTCTGTCTAGTCTTGTCTGTCTAGTCTTGTCTGTCTAGTCTTGTCTGTCTAGTCTTGTCTGTCTAGTCTTGTCTGTCTAGTCTTGTCTGTCTAGTCTTGTCTGTCTAGTCTTGTCTGTCTAGTCTTGTCTGTCTAGTCTTGTCTGTCTAGTCTTGTCTGTCTAGTCTTGTCTGTCTAGTCTTGTCTGTCTAGTCTTGTCTGTCTAGTCTTGTCTGTCTAGTCTTGTCTGTCTAGTCTTGTCTGTCTAGTCTTGTCTGTCTAGTCTTGTCTGTCTAGTCTTGTCTGTCTAGTCTTGTCTGTCTAGTCTTGTCTGTCTAGTCTTGTCTGTCTAGTCTTGTCTGTCTAGTCTTGTCTGTCTAGTCTTGTCTGTCTAGTCTTGTCTGTCTAGTCTTGTCTGTCTAGTCTTGTCTGTCTAGTCTTGTCTGTCTAGTCTTGTCTGTCTAGTCTTGTCTGTCTAGTCTTGTCTGTCTAGTCTTGTCTGTCTAGTCTTGTCTGTCTAGTCTTGTCTGTCTAGTCTTGTCTGTCTAGTCTTGTCTGTCTAGTCTTGTCTGTCTAGTCTTGTCTGTCTAGTCTTGTCTGTCTAGTCTTGTCTGTCTAGTCTTGTCTGTCTAGTCTTGTCTGTCTAGTCTTGTCTGTCTAGTCTTGTCTGTCTAGTCTTGTCTGTCTAGTCTTGTCTGTCTAGTCTTGTCTGTCTAGTCTTGTCTGTCTAGTCTTGTCTGTCTAGTCTTGTCTGTCTAGTCTTGTCTGTCTAGTCTTGTCTGTCTAGTCTTGTCTGTCTAGTCTTGTCTGTCTAGTCTTGTCTGTCTAGTCTTGTCTGTCTAGTCTTGTCTGTCTAGTCTTGTCTGTCTAGTCTTGTCTGTCTAGTCTTGTCTGTCTAGTCTTGTCTGTCTAGTCTTGTCTGTCTAGTCTTGTCTGTCTAGTCTTGTCTGTCTAGTCTTGTCTGTCTAGTCTTGTCTGTCTAGTCTTGTCTGTCTAGTCTTGTCTGTCTAGTCTTGTCTGTCTAGTCTTGTCTGTCTAGTCTTGTCTGTCTAGTCTTGTCTGTCTAGTCTTGTCTGTCTAGTCTTGTCTGTCTAGTCTTGTCTGTCTAGTCTTGTCTGTCTAGTCTTGTCTGTCTAGTCTTGTCTGTCTAGTCTTGTCTGTCTAGTCTTGTCTGTCTAGTCTTGTCTGTCTAGTCTTGTCTGTCTAGTCTTGTCTGTCTAGTCTTGTCTGTCTAGTCTTGTCTGTCTAGTCTTGTCTGTCTAGTCTTGTCTGTCTAGTCTTGTCTGTCTAGTCTTGTCTGTCTAGTCTTGTCTGTCTAGTCTTGTCTGTCTAGTCTTGTCTGTCTAGTCTTGTCTGTCTAGTCTTGTCTGTCTAGTCTTGTCTGTCTAGTCTTGTCTGTCTAGTCTTGTCTGTCTAGTCTTGTCTGTCTAGTCTTGTCTGTCTAGTCTTGTCTGTCTAGTCTTGTCTGTCTAGTCTTGTCTGTCTAGTCTTGTCTGTCTAGTCTTGTCTGTCTAGTCTTGTCTGTCTAGTCTTGTCTGTCTAGTCTTGTCTGTCTAGTCTTGTCTGTCTAGTCTTGTCTGTCTAGTCTTGTCTGTCTAGTCTTGTCTGTCTAGTCTTGTCTGTCTAGTCTTGTCTGTCTAGTCTTGTCTGTCTAGTCTTGTCTGTCTAGTCTTGTCTGTCTAGTCTTGTCTGTCTAGTCTTGTCTGTCTAGTCTTGTCTGTCTAGTCTTGTCTGTCTAGTCTTGTCTGTCTAGTCTTGTCTGTCTAGTCTTGTCTGTCTAGTCTTGTCTGTCTAGTCTTGTCTGTCTAGTCTTGTCTGTCTAGTCTTGTCTGTCTAGTCTTGTCTGTCTAGTCTTGTCTGTCTAGTCTTGTCTGTCTAGTCTTGTCTGTCTAGTCTTGTCTGTCTAGTCTTGTCTGTCTAGTCTTGTCTATCTAGTCTTGTCTGTCTGGTCTTGTCTGTCTTTTGTCTAGTCTTGTCTGTTCAGTCTTGTCTGTCTAGTCTTGTCTTTCTAGTCTTGACTGTCTAGTCTTGTCTCTATAGTATTTTATGCCTAGTTTTATCTGTCTGATCTTGTCTCTTTAGTCTTATGTGTTTAGTCTTGCCTCTTTAGTCTTGTTTGTCTAGTCTTGTACGTTTAGTCTGGTTTGTCCACCCTTGTTTGTCTTAATCTGAAAGATTAAAAAATACATGGAGAGAACTTTCAGTCCAAGTTGATTTAAAAAACATGTTGTTGCTTTTTTAAGATAAAAAGAAAATATTTAATTGTAATGTTATTAAATTCTTCATGTGTAAAACTGTAAAATACAATGCCTTCCCAATGTTCATTTTGCTTATAAATGGAGTTTTTCGGTGTGGTTGGGGGTTGCGAATAAAAAGCGATGTAAAAGCCAGTGGTTTTAAAATACTCCTGTTAAATGATTTGTAAATAAGGAAAAGATTAAGGAGTGCGAATGAATTGTCGGATCGGAAATCCATCCTCGGTTAGCCGAGTGAATTTTCGGCATATTAAAAAGCCGGCGAATCGTCAAGTCACCCAGGGATGAATCCGATCCTGAAACTTAGGGAGATTTATCGCGCGCCGATAAATTTTTAGCGTAAAAATGTTTGGGGAAAAAAGTTGGCCGGTAATTGAATTCACAACTTTTGTTTGTAGTTTGTTAGCGAAATGCTGAAGGCATCCATTTATATCACGGCCAACTCGGGCTTCTCCCGACGATCCATTTCCCCCCAAGAAGACGAAAGAAATATAAATAAACATTGATCACCATCGCCCGATTTTTTCAATTCATTCGCGGAACTTGTCATCTAAATAGATAATCTCCCGAACTACTCTCGCTCCAACAATTCCAAACTCTTGACAAAACTACAAACATAAATCTTTGTCGAGAAGTTTCTGCAATACTTACGGTTACGTTATAAATTCAATATGCTCTCTGATCGCACATACACTTTTATCTCCGAATGCTTCAAAGCTCGTAAATCTTTGAAACTTACCGCCAACAAATACCATCGAGATTACTTATTTATTAAATCTCATAAATGAATCTTACATTGCCATTTCAAATACAGATTTTGCAGCAAACATAAAACAAAAACTGAAAAAGAATGTTTTACCAACAAACTAATTCTCTATAAAGCCTTAACTTACCTAGTCTAGTCTAAACATTATTTAGTCTTGTATAGACTTCTGGTCTAGTTTTGTCTAATCTTGTTTCATCTTGTCCAGAAACTATAGTTAATAATAAGTAAATTTCACTGTATAATCACTATTATCAATCAAGTTTAAAGTTCTTTATTTATGTGTGTTAATTTAATAAATGAAGTTGCAATGTAACGTAAATGGTGTAATATTCGCTAATGCATTTGGTTGCGCGACAAAAAGCGTTGCATTCGTTGATTTCCTTGAGATCTGAATAACGGAGATATCGATTCAAATTTGCTAAAGCAGCGATATGCGAGTTTTAATTAACACAAGAAGGGCGTAGAATTAAAGGCCCATAAGACGAGATTTGTGCAAATACAAAAGTGTATGAGGCGCCTTTAAAGTTAGCTTCCCGCTAAAGGTTCGCAAATTGCACGGCGATTCGCAAAAATTATTAATATTGTATTTCTTGTAGATCAGACAATACCAGAGAAGACCAGACACGACCATACAAAACCAGACAAGACCTGAAAAGAAAAATTTTGGGTCGCGACCTAATGAAGACAGAAAACCGCTGGGCTAACCTAATCAACCTAACCTAAAACAACCAAAACTAAATACTGTCCCCGAGAGAGGGACTGGAATAAAAGTATTTATTTTATAAATAAAACTGCAAGAGTTAAAAACATGATCTGTTCCGTCTTTTTTCAAGTATCCAATATTATGATTGTAAGATTCCGGGCACGGTTTCTCCCGAGCAATTGAGAAGAGTGCGGACGGCTTGGAAATAATTCCACAGCCGCTGCACGTATTTGTGTTTCTTCCCAGAAACGCGGAAAAAGGAGAATATTATCGCTAGGATAAATGTTAAATAGGGTGACTTACAATCGCATTTTTTTTAAGAATGCCGTTACACGGAAACGTTTTTATCATGTACATCGAATCGATCACACGAGCGAGGACTGATAACACTGTTCTGCAAAGTTTAACATTTTTTACTTCCTTCATATTAATATACATGATTTTATGTAATAAAAATATATTTCACGAATACTTTTTTTGTAATCAAATGTTTAAATAAAGCGCTAGTTTTCGTTAATAATTATAATCATAACTTTAATAATTAAATTGATTAACAAAATTCTTTTTCGATAAAATAGGATGTATGTTATAACACTCAGAAAATTCGCTCCGCCAAGCTTCCACTTCAGAGACTCGTAAGGCAAATTGGCTTTTAATGTCAAGGACAACTGCCACCTTTTAGCTCACCACTTTAAAAATCTACTCCACCCAGCGAAGACTTCGACTATAAACAAAGCACACCAAACCCGGACTCGCTGCCCCCTTCATTGGAATAAGTTGACCAGATCATTGAACTTCTTAAGAATAATAAGGCAGCTGGATAGGACTCTATCGTTGCTGAACAGTGGAAAGGTGCTCGAAGCAATGCCGTGAGCAAGCTAACCGAGATAATTCAGGACATCTGAGAAAAAGAGAAATTACCACCCGATTGGAAATCTGCTCTGATCCATCCGCTTCACAAAAAGGGAGATTTTACTGTAAACAACTACCGTGGAATTTCTCTCATCCCGGTAACATTCAAGATTCTCTCCAAGGCGCAACAAACAATGGTAGAAAATCAGCTGGATAGTCAACGGGGAGAATATCAGGGAGGCTCCAGGAAGACCCGATCCTGTGTTGAACAGATCTTAAGACTGTACTTGCATACTCCAAGATAAGAAACCTCAAGGTGGTCGTCACCTTTTTTGATTTTAGGAAGGCCTACGATTGTATTGATAGAGAAACGTTCAAGAAAGTACTACAGGAACTAGGGCTAGACAACAAAACCCGCATACTCATCCTAGAAACCTTGACCAACACCCATTCGAAGGTTAAATTTAGAGGCGATATCTCAGAAAGCTTCGAAATAAAAACTGGAGTGAGACAAGGAGATGGACTTTCCCCACTTCACTTCAACTGTGTCCTTGAAAAGGTTATAAGAAATTGGCGCAAGGAACTGATCAAATTGGATGTTCAGAGTGGTATCTACCTGGGACGTTAGAACGGTGGACTGGTGGTAGATTGCCTAGTTTTGCAGATGACATGGCACTGATTGCTGATTCTCATGAGATGGCATCAATACAGGTAAATTGCCTCAGAAAACAGGCTTTAAATGTCGCTGGAGGAAACAAAATTCTTCACCAACATCAAAGAAGCAAACAGAGAGATGTTACTAAAGCTAGAAAACATCAACAGGACTCAAAAATGTAAGTAGCTCGGCGGATGGATTGAACCCAACTTATCAGAAAGAGCATTATTATCCATGAGAGTTAACAAGTAGAACTAGCCTATCGACTGACTAAGAACACCTACAACAAGAAATGTTTGTCACGCAACCTTAAACTTAAGCACTACACATCAGTCTTACGACCTTGTATGCAATGGAAAGTCTTTCCTTGAACCGAAGGGGTCTGGTAGAGAAATTGGAAGTCAGAGAGAGTAGAATCCTCAGGAATATCCTAGGCCCGGCAAAGGAAGAAGGGGAATTCCGAAGGCGACATAACTCTGAGCTGCACGAACATAATGAGAAGCTCTCTGACTGTGCAAGGAAAAGAAGGGTAGCTTTCTTGGGTAAAGTTGCAGGATTGCCTCCAAACCGACTTACAAACCGTCTGTTCACCTTCTAGCAAAACAAGAAGATTGGTACCAATTGGTTGACAGAAACCGGGATCGATATTAAAGAACTGGAAATAACAGATCTCCAAAACAGATAGTCTGATAGCGTAGGGAGTAGAGACGCAACCCGAAGGAAGTCAGGAAAAACCCCGAAGTAAAGGTACCCCTAGAATAGAAGAGATAAAGTAGTTACACCGGCAGAAGATGCTACAATAGTGGGCAAAGATCAAAGCTCAACAGTTGTACAAGCGTGGTCCTATAGGCCTATAGTAGGCCTATTCGAAACAAGAAGAAGAAGGATGTATGTTATGCAAAATCACACTTCTTCTTAGGACACCGTCTCCCATCGAAGGTTGGCGATCTAAAAGGATATAATGGTGCGTGAAACCGCAACTCTAAAAATCTATATAGATGTCGAGACGAGTTCTGCCGTCTGCACACAGATCCTTTACCCTCGATCTTTCCCTCGATGACGAGTCGAAGGGTCTCGTAACGCTTTCCCATCACTAGGTGGCCTATGTATTGGAGCTTTCATTCTTTGAGGGTTGTCATCAGCTCTTTACCTTTACCTATTCTCCTCAGTACTTCCTCGCTGGTTATCCTGTCTACCCAGGACATACGCAGGACACGGCGATACAAGTGCATCAAAGCGGATCTCCATTCATTGACTGAATGTCCCAGTAGCATTGGGAAAATATAGCAGCGCAATATGCGTATGCGGAGCTGTAGGTTCAGGTTTTTACTAGTGAAGAGACTCTTAATGGAAATGTGAATGTAGTGTGAATGGAGAATGAAATGGAAATGTCCTTCTGGCCTGATCTATCTTCCATATATTTTCCATTTTAGGTTCACTGTTCTCGTTGACGAGGGCTTCAAGATATTTAACGCACTTGTTCCACGGCCTGGTTGTTAAATTTAAGAACCGTCCGTCTTGGTGTCTTGGAGAACACAACCACCTTGGTCTTGGCAATGTTCATGTGCTGACCATACTGTGTGCTATGTTCAACGATAAGTTCCATCATAAAATGCTGTATTTAACCGAAAATCTCCGTATCGAGATTCTGATGATGATCGGCTATGGGAACAGTAAACGAAATCAGCTTGAGGTTTCTCAGTTATTTCGAAAACAGCATCCGGACATACCACCAAGGTACCACAAGCAAAATTGAGACACAATACAACAATTTGGGTCATGTCAGTGTTGTCCCCAGACAGCGAAATCCCACTGTTAAAGCAGATACCAGCCTAAACGAATTATTAACTCTTCAAGAAAATCCGGTGACTCCAGCCAAACAACTGGCCCGTGATAATGAGAGTATTCGTACTATTGTCCTGAAAATTCTTAGACCAGCCAAGCTGCATCCTTACAAGATGCAGGCACTCCAAGAATTAACGGAGGATGACCCGGACCACCGAATCGAATTTTGCGAGCAAATGACAAACCTGATGGACAATAACCAGATTTCATTAGTATGAATTATTTTTCGAAAGAGACTACTTTTACCTTACAAGGCGAGCTTAATCGTCAAAATTGTTATTGGGCTGACCACGACCCTCATTGGATGCGAGAAACTTATAGATACTCAGTTCCCACAAAAGTCAATGTATGGGCTGGAATAATAGGTGATCAGATTGTAGGACCAGTATTCTTCAATGGTAATCCTGATGGAGCAACAAATCTTACGTTTCTTCAAGACGACCTCATGCCAGCGATAGCCTCTTTATTTCAAAATTCTTTTAGATACGGATTTATCTGATGAACGAATATGGTATCAACAGGATGTAGCTCCACCTCATTATGCTGCGATCGTTCGTAGATATTTAGACAAAGTTTTTCCCAATAGATGGATTGGAAGAAGAGGTCACATTGAAGGGCCGGCGAGATCTCTGGATCTTAGTCTCCTTTACTTTTTTTGGTGGGGATATCTCAAGAGTAAGATCTATGCAACAAAACCGAACGAGATTGAGGAACTTAAGCAACGTATTAGGCATGAAATACGGCAAGCCACACCAGAAATATTACAAAACATTAGAGATTAAGAAAGAAACGGTGCCAATTTTGAACATTTGTTGCATTAAATAGTATTCAAGTTATTAAATTGGTTTTCTGTTTTTTAATCACATGGGCTTTGAATATATTCAAGAAATAAATAGTGTGTTGTATTCCATCCGAAGAGATTTTTCAAACGAGGTGTCACTTGACATACCTTTCCATTTAAAAAAATAGTCGGAGGTGGCTGGAACTTCCGGGAACAGATAAACAAACAGCATATACATAGAAATGAGGGCAAGAAAAACAATACGTAACGTGTTTCGCCATTCTTTTAAAAAATCGCCTATATCGAAGTTTTTATTCCAGTTAAAGTTTCCACACTGTATACAATCTAGTGTAATGGTTGCACGCACTTATTTTTTTTAATTGCGTCCTTCATAAGTTCTCGAAATTTGCATTACATTGCACTACCACAATTGAGACTTTTATACCTTATTTTAAAGATAAATATCCGCTCTAGCCACGAGCGTAGCCAGGGTTTAGTTTCGGAAGGGTTTGGAAAAATACAATAACAAAAATGCGCCAATTTACTTTCTAAAAATGACACACAAGGGTTCCTAAACTCCACATTACCATGCTCACTTGAAGAGAGTTGCCTCTCTTCGTCTTTCCTTATTTCAATATAATATTTATGTGCCCCAAAGCGCCTCCCCTGGCTACGCCCATGGTTATAGCCAACTATATAAGTTTGATTTAAAACAAAGCATAAGCATTAGTATAATTTCTTGACATGTTCATCCTTGATATCTTAAAAATCAACGTGTTGGCAACAAATATAGATTCATTGCGTTAAAATCTTCATATCTAAAATATCCGAAGGACAATTTCTTTGCAGGCCAGTGTAATTGCTCACTTCTTGTATTTAGAATCTCCTTTTTTCGAATAACTCGCAATATTTCGATTAAAATTTTCGCGAGACTTTTAAATAATTTTCTTGGTATTTATCCGGAAATCTTTACATCAAGAATGTTATTAAGAAACGGTAAATGCCAAGAATCAATTTTATGGCTGATAATCTTATACTGAACGCTAAAAGTATTATATTAAAATCTGTGTTTCATTCAAAACGAAATCGTTCGAATTTAGATGTAATAAAACGAGGGAATATTGAAATTTCTGGAAGACAACTCGTACAAAAAATTCAAATTAATTTTAATTTTTCCGAGATCTGCATTTGCTTTGTTATGATTTAGGCCGAGGCCGCTCTACGGTTTTTTTCCCGCGAGCGGTAAACGCTATAACCGCGAAACCGCTCGAGAAACACATGGGAAAATTATGGGAAAAATCAGTCTCTGGAAAAACGGCAAGTGAGGCCGCTTGTATTAGCTTACTTGAGTCACAAAATCACGCGATTAAAAACCGCGGCGGTTTAGCCGTAGTGCGGCCTAGGCCTTAGTCAAAATATTTAAAATTTGTAATTAGATAACTAACTACATTGAATATTGGATCCTCTATTATCATATCCAGACTTACGTGGTATGAAGGAACAACGCCAAAATTGTTTGGTTTTACTGGGTCTTGTTTGGAATTGTCATGTCTAATCCGATTCTGATTGTTCTTCTATATTCTCTTGTATTATTGAAACTGATCTACACTTAAATTAAGTGCAGCATAAGCACAACAGTCGCAACCATCCTCTTAATCAAGCGACTTAATTAAGAGGATACTGAATTGAAAAATCTCTATGTTTTTACCACCAATTTTTGTGAAAATATTATATAACTTGTGAAGTTATATAAATCAAAACACTTCCACGGCTCCTTCAATTCACATTTCTCTATACTTAATCTGTAAACAATTTGTCTCGTCTAAACCTAAACAAGCTTGGTTTGCTTCTTGTTGAATCACATTTTACTTTATCGATTCGTTGTTTGATTGAGCAAACCAGTTTCAATTTTAATTATAATTCCTCCTTCAGAATTGAGTGTTTGTTGTACGTTATGAGGGCACGTAGTAGTTATAAATATTTAGGTGGCTTCTTGTGAGGAGAAGGAAATTGTCCTGTCAAGTGTCAAGAATCTAAGCAATACGTGTGCGAGGGTTGAGGACTGAGTTGACACAACATGTCCCATAACTTTAACCTACTTTGGCGTCATTGATTTCTGGTTGTTCGGGCTGAAAAACATTTTGTCACATACGCAACGGCGTTTGTAACACTCACAGCGACAAGCGTAATGATAAATGCACGTTTGATTTCGTGTTTTGCGTTATTTATCGCCGGTCGGTGACTTTTCGGCAAATGTATTTTCTTATTTTTGCATAATATATTACTAAATTTGCTTTGAAATTCACTCAATTTTCTTGTCAATTCATAACATGACAAGACTAGATATACAATACTAGACAGACAAGACTAGACAGACAAGACTAGACAGACAAGACTAGACAGACAAGACTAGACAGACAAGACTAGACAGACAAGACTAGACAGACAAGACTAGACAGACAAGACTAGACAGACAAGACTAGACAGACAAGACTAGACAGACAAGACTAGACAGACAAGACTAGACAGACAAGACTAGACAGACAAGAATAGACAGACAAGACTAGACAGACAAGACTAGACAGACAAGACTAGACAGACAAGACTAGACAGACAAGACTAGACAGACAAGACTAGACAGACAAGACTAGACAGACAAGACTAGACAGACAAGACTAGACAGACAAGACTAGACAGACAAGACCAGACAGACAAGACTAGACAGACAAGACTAGACAGAGAAGACTAGACAGACAAGACTAGACAGACAAGACTAGACAGACAAGACTAGACAGACAAGACTAGACAGACAAGACTAGACAGACAAGACTAGACAGACAAGACTAGACAGACAAGACTAGACAGACAAGACTAGACAGACAAGACTAGACAGACAAGACTAGACAGACAAGACTAGACAGACAAGACTAGACAGACAAGACTAGACAGACAAGACTAGACAGACAAGACTAGCCAGACAAGACTAGACAGACAAGACTAGACAGACAAGACTAGACAGACAAGACTAGACAGACAAGACTAGACAGACAAGACTAGACAGACAAGACTAGACAGACAAGACTAGACAGACAAGACTAGACAGACAAGACTAGACAGACAAGACTAGACAGACAAGACTAGACAGACAAGACTAGATAGACAAGACTAGACAGACAAGACTAGACAGACAAGACTAGACAGACAAGACTAGACAGACAAGACTAGACAGACAAGACTAGACAGACAAGACTAGACAGACAAGACTAGACAGACAAGACTAGACAGACAAGACTAGACAGACAAGACTAGACAGACAAGACTAGACAGACAAGACTAGACAGACAAGACTAGACAGACAAGACTAGACAGACAAGACTAGACAGACAAGACTAGACAGACAAGACTAGACAGACAAGACTAGACAGACAAGACTAGACAGACAAGACTAGACAGACAAGACTAGACAGACAAGACTAGACAGACAAGACTAGACAGACAAGACTAGACAGACAAGACTAGACAGACAAGACTAGACAGACAAGACTAGACAGACAAGACTAGACAGACAAGACTAGACAGACAAGACTAGACAGACAAGACTAGACAGACAAGACTAGACAGACAAGACTAGACAGACAAGACTAGACAGACAAGGCTAGACAGACAAGACTATACAGACAAGACTAGACAGACAAGACTAGACAGACAAGACTAGACAGACAAGACTAGACAGACAAGACTAGACAGACAAGACTAGACAGACAAGACTAGACAGACAAGACTAGACAGACAAGACTAGACAGACAAGACTAGACAGACAAGACTAGACAGACTAGACAGACAAGACTAGACAGACAAGACTAGACAGACAAGACTAGACAGACAAGACTAGACAGACAAGACTAGACAGACTAGACAGACAAGACTAGACAGACAAGACTAGACAGACAAGACTAGACAGACAAGACTAGACAGACAAGACTAGACAGACAAGACTAGACAGACAAGACTAGACAGACAAGACTAGACAGACAAGACTAGACAGACAAGACTAGACAGACAAGACTAGACAGACAAGACTAGACAGACAAGACTAGACAGACAAGACTAGACGGACAAGACTAGACAGACAAGACTAGACAGACAAGACTAGACAGACAAGACTAGACAGACAAGACTAGACAGACAAGACTAGACAGACAAGACTAGACAGACAAGACTAGACAGACAAGACTAGACAGACAAGACTAGACAGACAAGACTAGACAGACAAGACTAGACAGACAAGACTAGACAGACAAGACTAGACAGACAAGACTAGACAGACAAGACTAGACAGACAAGACTAGACAGACAAGACTAGACAGACAAGACTAGACAGACAAGACTAGACAGACAAGACTAGACAGACAAGACTAGACAGACAAGACTAGACAGACAAGACTAGACAGACAAGACTAGACAGACAGGACTAGACAGACAGGACTAGACAGACAAGACTAGACAGACAAGACTAGACAGACAAGACTAGACAGACAAGACTAGACAGACAAGACTAGACAGACAAGACTAGACAGACAAGACTAGACAGACAAGACTAGACAGACAAGACTAGACAGACAAGACTAGACAGACAAAACTAGACAGACAAGACTAGACAGACAAGACTAGACAGACAAGACTAGACAGACAAGACTAGACAGACAAGACTAGACAGACAAGACTAGACAGACAAGACTAGACAGACAAGACTAGACAGACAAGACTAGACAGACAAGACTAGACAGACAAGACTAGACAGACAAGACTAGACAGACAAGACTAGACAGACAAGACTAGACAGACAAGACTAGACAGACAAGACTAGACAGACAAGACTAGAGAGACAAGACTAGACAGACAAGACTAGACAGACAAGACTAGACAGACAAGACTAGACAGACAAGACTAGACAGAAAAGACTAGACAGAAAAGACTAGACAGACAAGATTAGACAGACAAGACTAGACAGACAAGACTAGACAGACAAGACTAGACAGACAAGACTAGACAGACAAGACTAGACAGACAAGACTAGACAGACAAGACTAGACAGACAAGACTAGACAAACAAGACTAGACAGACAATACTTTTTTTGTATGTGGGAAGTGAGGAAGCTCTGTATATGTGCGGAAGCTCTACCAGCCTTTGTGTGAGGCTCTCAGTCATCAAACCCCTTCTTCCACTTGGTTTTAAAGTACGGCACCCCGGTATCGCTTGCGCATTCCTTCAGGGTGAGCAGCCCGGACGGTTTTTACCTCCCTAGATTTTTTGTTTTTCTCCTTAGTACTTCGCTCTTCTGGCGAGACCTTTCGTCTTCTTCCTTAAGTGTTATTATTGCATTATTTTGTTTGCAAGTTCGGTTGCCTCTTTAATTTCCGGTAAGTCCCTTCATTCCTCGTCCAAGCGGTTGCATTCAAGGACCGTATGTCTAACGTTACCTTCGGATCCACAGTACTCACACAGGATGTCCGTTGCTTTTCCAATTTTGTGTAGGTAGTTTCTAAAACAGCCGTGGCTGCTGAGTACTTTCGTGACGTGATAGCCTTCCTCCCCGTGTTTCCCCTGGCCCATTTCTAGTTGTCTGGTATAATAAATCTTGTCCATATTCCTTTATTTGTTAATTGTCCCATTGCTTTTTTTTTGCCCATTTGCCAGGGCTCGTATATCATGTCCGCAGCAGCTTTTTTTATGTCCTGTTTTGACAGGTTCTCTTGCCGTTTCGTCATATATATGTTGTTTCTCTCTGACCCTAGCGCCTCGATGGGCGGAATTGCTTCAATTACTAGAATGGCTTCCCTGGATACCATTCTATACGCGCTGCGGACTCGAAGTATAGACTTCCAAGCACAGCGGCTCTGGTGTCACTAACGCAACGTCAAAGCCGACGCGACATAGCGGTAGTATTATGCTCTAGGAAAAAGTATGAGGCGCCATTCGATCGCAGCGACATTGACGCGCTCTGCGTCAGTGTCGCTGCACTCGAATGGCGCTTCATACATTTTCATAGCGTATAATACTATCGCTATGTCGCCGCGTCGGTATCCCTGCGTTAGTGACGCCAGAGCCGCTCTGCTTGGAAGTCTACCTTTAGGTCCAGTTTTCGTTGCAATGTCGCCAGTTTATTTTTTGTCTTCTGTACCGTTATGGTCTTCTTCCAGATTGGTGCTCCGTACAACATCACAGATTGTGCTACCGAACAGAGTAATTTCCTTCTGCTGACAGTTGCACCTCCCACGTTTGGCATTAGTCTTTCCAGCGCAGCGGTCGTTGATCGGTGAACGATAGGTTTTTGTCAATAATAACGCCTAGATACTGCTGCGTTTTTCGGTTTTATTATGGCATCTTTGATCTTTAGGTTTGTCTCATTTAGCCGTCTCCGCGAATACAACAGCCTCGGTCTTCTCTGGGGCTAACTTTAGCTCCACTCGTACACCAGCCTCATTGACTCATTTGCCATGTCCGTTACTATGTTCTCAGTTTTTCCACAGATTGTGATTGCCAAGACGTCCACAAAACCGACTGTCTCAGCTCCTTTTGGCAATCTTAATCTGAGCATTCCGTCGTACAGAAAGTTCCACAGATTTGGGACCAATAGTAAGCCCTGTAGAGCACCACTGCTGATTTTGAGATGCATTATTTTATATTCTGCTTGTATCGCTATTTTTGTCTTGTCTAGATAGCTTCTGATTATAAGTAGTAGGTATGGGGAGAGTCCTAATTTCGTCGCCTCGTCCATGATTTGTTGCGAGCTTGCTGAATTGAACGAATTTCTTACGTTTAGACTATCTCACTTGTCCTCCAGGTTCTTGCTTTAGCTGCGCTCGCCGCTTCCACCACCTTTCCGATTGCGTTTATCGTTGAGCTTCCTGGCCTTAATCCGAACTGTTTCTCTGACATGTTTGTTTCCGCCCTAATTCTTCATACCAGCAGCTTTCTCCAGCAGTTTGCCTGCCACATCCAAAAGGCTCAATGGTCTGTATCCGGCGGCTTCATTTGGGTTATTTAAGTTTTTCCTGAGTAGGACTAGTTTTGCAACATTCCATATATCTGGGAAGTGTTCAAGTTTGAGGCATCTATTCATAACCGCGAGTATATATTCCGTCGTTTTGCAAGCTGCAAGTTTTATAACGTCCGGTGGAATTCCGTCAGGTCCTGGGGCCCTGCCATTCCGGATGCGGTCTATTTTTAGCTCTTTCAGAGTGAATTCGGGGATGTCGTTTACAGTTGGCTGCACCCAGTTTGTGTCACTTGTTTGTGGGGAAGAGAATGCTGGTTATTTCTTCGATTTTTTCCATTAGGAGCTTTGGTGGGTGTAACTAGTCTTTAGACCTCTTGTGGTTATTGCGTAGGCGTCCCCCCAGAGGTCATCGTCCACCATCTGGCACAGTTTCTTGCAATGTTCCTTTTTTGAGACATTCATTTCCCTTCTTAATGTTTGTTGTTGTATTGTAAATGTTCTATAAATGTATCTTAAATGTTCTTCGTAATGTTTTTATATTCTTCCCTGGATTTAGTTATCGTTTCTTGTATTCGGGATTTTTTTAACAGTCCTCTGGAACTTTCTTCTAAATGAGATGCATTTTTTCCTTAGTTGGGCGATGTTCTCGTTCCACCAATAAACTTTCCTTCTGTTACCGTTCTTCTTCCTATTTGGTATTACGTCATTGCACACTCCGACGATGACCGCCACCATTTCCTCTACCGAATTTTCTTGCGTTCTGCCAGTTTTTGCTTCGAGCCGTTTTGACAGTTTTTCTTCATTTAAGTGCCTAATTGACCAGTCCTGTGTATCCCTTGCCGTATTTTATATATGGGCACTTATGGTTTCTCTGTCGAGTACCTCCCAACTGCTCACTTTCCACCCAAGTTTTTTGGTAAGAGTGAGGTCTACTATGGATCGCGACGTTCTTCTTTCGAAGTTGGGTACATCCCCCTCGTTTTCTATGTGAAGATCTAGTTGGAAGATCCAGTCAGAGAATAGGTCGCCTCGTTCGTCCGTTGTCCTACTTCCTCAGCGTGGGGATTTTGAGTTAAAATCACCCGCTATTAGTTTGCGCCGATTTCGTCAAGAGATTTTTCCACGTCTTTTAATTTCTCATTCGGAGAAAAATAACAGCCGTACATCACCAGGTTCCTTGTTTCCACCCAGACAAAACCTGTTTCACTTCCGCTACCCGTTATTGATATATCCGCATTGTTTACCCTAATCGCTGTGTCGCTTTTCCCGTCTTTGTACTACTCGGGTCCACTTATTCTCTTTTTATTTGGCTCCCATATGATCGTTATGTCATTATGTCACTGTCCATTTCAGTTACTGTGGCGTCTAAAAGGTCGCGCGCCGTACGGCATCGCATTGTATTTATTTCGAGTATTTTGATCATTGTGAGGTGTGTACCTCTCTTTGTCTTGCGTCTGAGTTTTGCGGGGTCACGCTTTGTTACTTAACTACACCTCCGCTTTCGTGTCTTTGGGCACTCTTGCGGCATATTTCAGCTCCTGTCCTGTGGCCATCCAGTCCACATTCTAGACATTTTTCTCCATTTACACATTGTCTAACCTTGTGTCCACCTTGTCCGCATTTCAGGCACAGGTTTGGACCTGTCTTCTCCTTTGCAGTGTCTGGATTCATGTCCTGTGCTCCAGCATCTAAAACATCTGTTGGTTTTCTGTTTCTCTCTTATTCTGTACTGGACCAGACCTATTTTTACACGGACAATAGACAGACAATACTAGACGGATAAAACTAGACGGACAAGACTTGACAGACAAGAGTAGACACGCAAGTCTAGACCTACACGACTAGACATACGAGACTAGACAGACAAAACTAGACAAACAAGACTAGGCAGACAAAACAAAACAGACAAGACTAGACAGACGAGACGAGACTAGACAGACGAGACCAGACAGGATAGAATAGACAGACAAGACTAGACAGACAAGACTGGACAGACCAGACTAGACAGATAAGTCTTGACAGACAGGTCTAGGCGGACGACTGTACGGAGAAAAATAGTGAGACAACGTCAATAACTATATGATATTTGAAGAATTGGAATTTTAAAGAAATCTTGGATCATTGAATCAAAATCGATTGGTGAAGACTGTATAATTTTGTTATATGCCTATGAGTTTTAATGTTCAGTAAACGAGGGTAAAACCGAAAGGTTAATTTAGCATTGAGTTTTATAGTAGATTGTGATACACAGGGGTGTCATGATGTAGCATTAATAACTTTAATAGGAAAGTCAGATTAGGTGATAGTTTCTAGTGTAATTGTAGCTGCAGGGCGCAGAAAGTTACCAACAAGTCCAGAAGCCCCGCGGGATAAAAACAAACTTTTTCTGTGAACTAATGATTTTCGAATCTGAAAATATTTCCAACTACCCCGAAACACACCCGGGTGTATTTGTCCGCCGCGATAAATCTCCGCAATCTTATTTATCTTTGGCGAGAACTTTTGAGTAAATTTCCTGCGGGTAGCGCGATCGTGTGTGTAATTAATTCTCGGCCGTTTTTAATCCCATATTAGAAACACAACACATTCAGCATGCACATCCGCCTGTCCATCAGAAGCTCGACAACTCGTTAACAAAATTGAATTCGTTTTTTCTGCGCGCGCTCTCTCACTCTGCGCTTTCTGTCCCGACGAACGTTGACGCTTATTGATTACATATCCGCTGTTTTTATTTTTTGCGCCAATTGCGAACTAAACCGTAAATCGATCAAAATCGCTATAGTTTATCGGCGAAAAGATAAGTGGAATTGTTTCGACAAAGAGATTTTTGCATCCGCTCTTGTATAGATGATATTAAATTGCCAATATCGCGTTTTAATATTAAACATGAAGCTTTGTCGTGCACTATATATTAAAGACAATTTAAAGAAGATTAAATAAAGTAATATCCGGGATATAACAAGACAATGATTGTAAGAGCTGTCCCGCTTTTACCTCAACAAATAATTATAAAAAGGACACCTCGAGTATGGATCACAAACAAGTTATACAAATGAAAAACAAGACCAAAACACCTTTGACAAGACCTTAGAGAGAAGGCGGTAACACGTAAGACTTCACAAAATCCGACAAGACCGGTCAATATCACGCAACACTAAACTAGGCTCACCTAATCTATGTTGGGAGAGTCTGAAAAGACTCCAACATATTGATGTAAGGCAAACTAGCTTACTATCCTATTTTAGATAAAACTATATCATCTAGTTTGAACATCTTAAATGTAATAAAACTAAATAAATGTAAACCGGAGAGAAACTTGAATATGAAAATTAAGTTTTCTTCCTCGTCTGTTCAGAGTTGTTTCGTAGATTTGAATGTAATGTTCGTTCAGAGAATTCCGCTTTCCCGATGGAGAATTGAATAATAAAGTATAAAATTGGCAATAACATCGAATCTCTTTTTCCTGTTTCAGCCCGTGGGGATGTACCTGCACAAGTACGAGTGGGCCGGCACCCAGGACACGGGCGACTGCTCGATCTGGGTGCGGGCGGCCCAGCTGGAGTTCGACGACGGCTCTTGGGAATGCCAAGTCACGGCCAGCGACTTCCACACGCAGGACGCCCTCACCAGCCAGCCGGTCAAGCTCGTCGTCCGAGGTAATAACAATGTCACTATAAATTACTCAAGATATTAATTAATCTTAGTGGGCAATTAATCAATAAGATATTAATTAAGATGCCTGATTAATTTAATTAGGTTGAGTCATTAATCTAATGCAAGAATTAATTACGAAAACAAAGTAAATGTTTCGATTGATTGGTTTTGAATTACATACAGAAAAGGAATTTTCACACGTTTTTGTCGGGCACCTAGAAACTCGAAACTAATACCAAGATAATTAATAAACTAATAAATTACCAGACAAGCCCAGACAAGACCAAACATGACCAGACAAGACCAGACAAGACCATACAAGACCAGACAAGACCAGACAAGACCATACAAAACCAGACAAGACCAGACAAGTACAGAGAGGACCATACATGACTAGATAAGATCAGACAGGACCAGACAAGTTCAGACAAGACCATAAAAGACCAGACAAGACCAGACAAGGCCAGAGAAAACCAGACAAGACCAGAGAAAACCAGACAGGGCTAGACAAAACCAGACAAGGCCAGACAAAACTAGGCAAGGTTTTTTACCAAGATAATTAATAAACTAATAAATTACCAGACAAGCCCAGACAAGACCAAACAAGACCAGACAAGACCAGACAAGACCATACAAGACCAGACAAGACCAGACAAAACCAGACAAGACCAGACAAGTACAGAGAGGACCATACATGACCAGACAAGATCAGACAGGACCAGACAAGCCCAGACAAGACCAAACAAGACCAGACAAGACCATACAAGACCAGACAAGACCAGACAAGACCAGACAAAACCAGACAAGACCAGACAAGTACAGAGAGGACCATACATGACCAGACAAGATCAGACAGGACCAGACAAGATCAGACAAGACCAGAAAAGAGCAGGCAAGACCAGACAAGGCCAGAGAAAACCAGACAAAACCAGAGAAAACCAGACAGTGCTAGACAAAACCAGACAAGGCCAGACAAAACTAGGCAAGGCCAGACAAGACCAGACAACACCAGACAGGACCAGATAAGACCAGGCAAGGCCAACAAGTCCAGACAAGATCAGGCAACACCAGACAAGACCAGACCAGATCAGGCAGGCCTAGACAAAACATACTAAACCAGACTAAACAAGTCCAGCCAAGACCAGACAAGACCAGGCAACACCAGACAAAAACAGAGAAAGCTAGACAAAACCAAGCAAAACCAGAGAAGGCCAGACAAGACTAGACAGTGCTGATAACAAAAATACAACCTTATAGTTAAGGAAAGCTATGAAACAATTAACAATTAATAATAGAATGTTTAATAAAGAAAATATGAACTTTAAGCATACAAGTAATTGTAATTGTAATTCAGCTGTGACAAGTGTTTATACGTTAGCACACGTTTTGATTTTCAACTTCAACTGATTTTCGTTTTCCTTACTTTTTTTTTATAATTGTTAATTTATTACAATAATCAAATTTGTTGCATTGTTTTAAAGGCACGTGATGGCTAAAATTGTTGCTGTTTTTCGGGGAAAATTGGCGCATGAGGTAAATTTAAATCATAGTAATAACTTGTCACTCGTTTTCCCGATGGACAACCGCTGATATGCACGTCCTCTAAATGCGAATTTTATTGTAATTTTCCGTACAAAATTAGAACAGCCGACACAAGTCGAAGATAATTAGACCATCGTGACTTCAAACTGTATGAGAACCATATATTTTCATATTTCAAACAATATATTATTGAGATTTAATCTAGATATAAGTCAGACTAGACAGACTAGACAATATCATTTATTCAGTTTCTGATGAACTTCTGTTTCATACTTTCCACACATTTTCGGTACACGGGGCAGCCCATAGGATCTGCCCTATGCCCATTCACGTCACACACGTAGCACATGCCATCCTTGACCTTGCTCTCTTGTGCGTTGTGCCCATATTCCCCGCACCGCAGACATACCATATTTCTCTCCTTTTCCTTCCATGCTGCCGCCAAGTGAGCATACATTAATTTCAACACCTAGACCCGACCATTTAAACTCGAGTAAATTGAGAAACGAAATTCAAAGAAGTTACCCATTGAAAAAAAAATTGCAATTCATATTTTTCACTTTTGTGGCTAAACCGAATGATTTAACTAAATTTGCAAACAATACTTTTTTGTGGACACCTTCGTCGTACATACGGGGATCCGATTTACATTTTTTTTATTTTGGAGCGTTGACGAGATATTTGCAAAAAACCTTTGAAGCAAAAATAATTCCCCACGCCACCCCTATTCGAGGCGAAGCGTTCAAAATTGGCCAAAGGATACTTCTTGTGGATACCTATATTCAGTAAAAGTTTCATTGAAATCCTTCTAAGGTAAATACATTTCCTTGCTATTTTTTAATATTTTCTAATCTTGCTGTTTTAATGCATGATTTGGAACTGGTCGGGTCTTCTTCTTTTTCTTTGCGTGCCTTATCCCTTCGGGATTTTGGCGATCAACATAGCAATTTCCGCTCTATTTACAGCCTGTCTGAAAAGTTGTGTTTAGGTGAGCGAGAACCACTGCCTCAGGCTTCCTAGCCACGAGTTTCTTCTTCTACCTGGTTCTCTGTGTCCATCTACTCTTCCTTGCAGAACCAGCTGTAGTAAGCGGTATTTTTGGTTTCTCATTATATGGCCAAAGTAGCCAGTTTGTATCTTCTTGATTGTGCTCAGAACTTCTACGTGCTATGCGGCCTCTGCGTGCCTATTCTTTGTATTACCACCTCATTCGTAATGTGATCCCGCCAGGATATGCGGAGTAGCTTTCTATATACCCAGAGCTCGAACGCTTCTTCCTTTCTGTTTCTTCCGTTAGTGTCCATGCTTCTGCGCCGTACAACAGAGAACAGAGAAACGTAATATCTGACCATTCGGACCTTTAGTTGTAATGTCAGCTCTATCCTTCTCTATTCTGCAGTACAACTCTACGGAGTGCTCCCAGTTGTCGTTGACAATAGTTTCCAGGTAAGTGTACTTCTCTACTCGTTCGATGATCTCTCCTTCTAGTATCAATACTCTGGGATCTGAAGCATTTCGGCTTATTAGCATATGTTTTGTTTTGCTTTTGTTGAGCTTGAGGCCATATTCCAAGCTAGTGATGTGAATCTTGGTCATTAGTTCTTGTAAGCCTTCCAAACTGCTAGAACTGCTAGAACTCCCCATTCATCTTGATTCCTTCGCTGGTGTCTTTGAGCGCTTCTTTGAAGATTTTCTCCGAATACAGATTGAATAGAGTCGGAGATAATACGCATCCCTGTCGTACGCCTCTGCGGATGTTAACCTTTGCGGAGTTGTTGTCATCTACTTTTACATACGCTGTCTGATTCCAATACATGTTGGCTATTATTCTGATGTTTTTTTGTATCTATGCCTGTTTCCTGTAATACCTCGATCATTTTATCGTGCTGTACATTATCGAAGGCTTTGGAAAAATCTATGAAACAGGCATGGACATTACGGCCCATATCTCTGCATCTCTGAATCAGAATCTGGACTGTAAAAATAGCCTCTCTTGTTCCCAGTGCGTTCCTGAAGCCGAATTGGCTTTCACCTAGATATTCTTCGCATTTTTGATAGATTCTAGCATGTATGATTTCAAGAAAGGTTTTAACTATGTGGTTTATTAGGCTTATTAATCTGTGTTCGTCGCAGTTCTTTGCAGTTGGTTTCTTGGGTATCGTGACGAATATGGAGTGTAACCAGTCCTCTGGCATGTTTCCGGTGTTAGAGATATTATTAAAGAGAGCAGTTAGGATGTCTAGATAATCGTTCCCAGTGTTCGCATTGCACATTACCTTTAACATTTCGGTGTTGACGTTGTCTGGACCTGCGGATTTATTATTCTTTGCTAGTTCTATGGCTTTCCTTACTTCGTCTTTCGTGATTTCTGGACCGCTTTCTGTCGTGTTGTTATTGTTATTGGGGTGGTCTGAGCGAGAAGTGTCGTTCAATAGGGTTTCAATGTATTCCTGCCATACCTCTAGTTTGTGCGAGGTTTCCGTGACCAGTTTACCATTCTTATCAGCCAGACTCGTTGTTTTTGTGTTATTTTTCGTTGCTACAATTTCCTTAATTTTCCGATGTACGTTGAAGTGATCGCGTATGTGGTCTAGCTTTTCTATTTCGTCGCATTTGGCTGATAGCCAGCCTTCTTTGGCTTCTTTGATTTTGGTCCTTATATCTTTGTTTATTTCACGGTAACTGGTACCGTCTGTTTGTTTCACTTTCCTTCTTTGTTCCATTAGGTTCAGAATATCTTTTGTCATCCACTCTTGTTTGGCTATCTTTACTTGTTTTAGGTATCTTTGAGAGGCGTTGCAAATTAGTTTTTTTTTATTGCGTTCCATTTTCTTTCCGGTTCCGATATTTCTTTTATAGTATTTACGCCTTCATCGAAGCATTTCTGTAATCTTTCTTTAACTGTGTCATTTATTCTTCTCATGTCCAACCTTCATGTACGTGTAATTTTGCATACTTTAGTTTTAGTTTAAGTTTGCATATTAAAGGGTTGTGATCAGAATTTACGTCTGCTCCGGGATATGTTTTTTATGGATTTGACGGAATTGCGGTTTCTCTTTTTAATCGTGATGTAGTCGATTTGGTTCCTTACTACTCTTACTACTATTGGTATGTGTGTCGACTGGCGACTTCCATGTATATAGTCTCCTAGGGGGTAGTTTGGTTAGTAGTATTTTGGTAAGTATAATATCATTTTCTTTGCAGAATTCTATGAGGCGGTCACCTTTCTCATTCCTCGTTCCGAGTCTGTGCTGGCCAACGAACGATGCGGTCCACTTTTCCTTGCCCGACCTTTGCGTTAAAATCACCTAGTACAATCGCCAGTTCGTTGATTTTTGAGTACTTCATGACGGATGTAATTTGACCATAAAAGTCTTAGATTACTTCAACCTTCTTATCTGCTGTTGACCTGTATAATGTTTACGTGTACTGGGCTTGCTTTAGCTGTAGCAGTATGAATCTATCTGAGTGAGGTACAAAGTTCTTCACTGACATATTTACTTCCTTTGTTAGAATGATTCCAACACCGTTTCTGTGGTGTTTGCCGGTGTTGCCTGAATAATATATTGTATGGTCACCAAATCTACACTTCCCAGTTCCTATCCATCGCATCTCACTTATTCCTAAGATATTTGTGTCCAGTCTAGTCATTTCTCGGACAACATTGTGTGTCTTCCCTGCTTGAAACATGCTTCTCACATTCCATGTGCCTATCTTCGTAGCTGACCCGGTTATTCTTAGCACCCTCTGCCCATTTAAAAGCTGCCGGTACTGAGGGCCATTGTTTGTTTTGTCAGCCATGTTGATTGTACTAAGAATTTCTTTATGAGGTAGTTTTCCATTGCTTTCCTCATCGCAGTACTCGGGTCTAGGTGTTGAAATTAATGAATGCTCGACAAGTGCCCAAAGCCACGGCACCGGTAGCACTTGGGCGGCTTGTTGTTCTCACTCACCCGACCCATAATTCATCCTACCTTAATTCTCCCTTTCTCCAGCACAGTTTACGCCGCTTTTCCTGGAAGAGCGACGACCACCATGCTGGCCCCTCCCCGCCCTGGGCGGAGGGACTACCGCGCAATCCTAGCATTCAGTGACCCTGCCTCTTTTACTTCCCCGCGGGTGGTAACCTCGTTCATGTCCAGGACCAGGACACTTCTGAAGCCCACCTCCATTCTGACATCATTCACCTCTTTCACTTGGGCTACTCTCTCAACCAGTCGGTGTTTTTCCCCCTCGTCTTTCACTCTAAGGATGAGGTTTTACTACGGTTTTCCTCATCCTTTTTACATGTATATCCTCTACATCTTCCTTCTTTAGGGCATGTACCATCTGCGCATAAGAGACACCCTCTGCCTTCCTCACCAGAACGGCTTGGGTCGTTCCAGGGCCTCCTGCTCGTTGCACTCTATGCGATTTGCCTTCCACATTCATCCAATGCAGGGTTACCTCAGCACCTGTCCCGAATCACACGCATTCTATCATCTCTTGCACTTGCCACCTGTTAATGTTCCCAGCCACTCCTATAGCGAACCTCATCGTCTCCGACTTTTCACAAAGTTCTCTCATTTTTACTAAGGTCTCGAACGCCTTATGTTAAAATGCCTTATGGCAACGAAGTGGTATCTCGTCTGAGAGTCCCCCGCCTCGTCGCCGCCCACCACAGTCTCGCTCTTTTTATGGGCCAGGGCCTACATTCAAGTTCTCATACACTCGTTTGCAATCGTCTGCAATCAGAAGGAGTATATCCTCGTCCCTTGCTATAGGAGAGCCCTCGGCCATCTTCTTCATGCTGAAGGCGTCCTCAGGCCACTTCCTCTTCGCTAGAGACATGCACATTTATCCCCGGCTTCAGAGCACCGATCACACCGCATTCGCTCTCATCAGTTTACGTGCCAACCTCCTTGCATACTACACTTACTTGTGTGTCCACACCGTATGTGATCTTCTCGATCGGCACATACCCGAGTTTTTCAAGTCAACGGGCGTACACTCGTTGTCTTCTTTACTCGCACCGCCGCGTCCTTCACTTCCGTTTTTGTGCTACTTCCGCGGCATTAGCACAATAGCGGCATGCCGGCAGCAGTAGTCTGCCTTCCTCACCAGAACTACATAGTTCACTATGTAGGTCCTCGACCTGTTTTCTAAGAGCCCCAATCGCCTCCGCAATTGTGAAAACAATTGAGCACTCCGCTTTCCTATAGCCCTCGACGTCTTCAGTTGACCTATCGGACCTAACAGACTAGACGGACTAGACGCAATATAGGGACTAGACGGACTAGATGGACTAAACGGACTGAACAGACTAGGCAGACTGGCCACATTGGACAGACTGGACAGACTGGATAGGCTGGACAGACTGGACAGACTGGACCGGTTGGACAGACTAGACAGATTAGACAGACTACATAGACTAGATAGACAAGACTAGACAGACAAGACAGACTAGACAGACTAGACAGACTAGACAGACTAGACAGACTAGACAGACTAGACAGACTAGACAGACTAGACAGACTAGACAGACTAGACAGACTAGACAGACATGACAGACTAGACAGACTAGACAGACTAGACAGACTAGACAGACTAGACAGACTAGACAGACTAGACAGACTAGACAGACTAGACAGACTAGACAGACTAGACAGACTAGACAGACTAGACAGACTAGACAGACTAGACAGACTAGACAGACTAGACAGACTAGACAGACTAGACAGACTAGACAGACTAGACAGACTAGACAGACTAGACAGACTAGACAGACTAGACAGACTAGACAGACTAGACAGACTAGACAGACTAGACAGACTAGACAGACTAGACAGACTAGACAGACTAGACAGACTAGACAGACTAGACAGACTAGACAGACTAGACAGACTAGACAGACTAGACAGACTAGACAGACTAGACAGACTAGACAGACTTGACAGACTAGACGGACTAGACAGACTAGACAGACTAGACTAGACAGAAAAGACTGGACCGATAAGAATATACTGACTAGACTGGACAGAAAATTCTACACAGACAAGATTGTACAGTCAAGTCCGTGCAGACTATAGTAGACAGACAAGACTGACATAGAAGTTTAGAGAGCCAAAACTAGACAGTCTAGTTCAGACAGGCAAGAATATTGACAAGACAGAAGAATAAGACATGACTAGATAGGCTAGATAAGACTAGGTAGATAAGACTAGACAGACAAGACTGAGATAGTTATGATTAGACCAATTGTTGGTTACCACATGGTAAGGTAGTCTTACTAGTGGATTTTATTAATGCACATATAGTTTATTTACTTGGTTTATTAATTCTATGTACTAATATTAGTTATAACGTTATCTTCTTAACACCAATAAGACACAACAGACAAAACTAGAGCTATAAGACTGGAAAGACAATAGTATATTACGGAACGAGAGTTGTAAGAAGCATATTACCTACGAGCAGAACAGTTACGCACGACCACCGTAGCCAGGAGTGCGTAATCCCGCGTGCACGTAATTGCCTTACAATTCGAGTTATGTACTATACTTATATACTATCTACGACCACACTAATTTGTTTCTGTTTAATAGGAAAAATATGTTTGATTTAACAAATTTATTTCTTATTTAGTAAATTATTTACCATTATAATAAACAAACAGTTGTATTTTCATATATAACTCTTACTCGACATTATTTAACTTGATAGAAATGAAAAGAAATATATTCTTAATAGTTACATACCTTATTATTTAGTACTTATTTGGGTTAAACTGGAATAAGATTGCTCATAGATATAGGCAACCCATTGTTTGCCAATTTTCGTTAGTTTGAATTGTGGCACGGGCGGCGCTGAACGTTTGTCAGTTTCCGTTAGTTTGAATTGTGGCACGGGGGGCGCTGAAGGTATGATCACGTAGTAGCAGCTCTCAACCAATCAGCGAATCGTAAACCAAACGCACGTGTATGTTATTAATCATAACTTATCATTTATCACTCAGTGTTACATAGGTGTTTGTTATGTGTAACACGCGCAGTGTTATGTGTGCGTATTTACATAGTCCACGAGATGTACAATATTGGGCATCTACAATAGTGGTCGTAGATAAACCTTTTACTCGGTTCAAGTTTCTCTCAACCAGTTGCAATATAAATTATAATATATATGACACATAGAAACAAAGCTATTTGTAGCTGATCTAGTGAGAGAAATCTCTTTGAACTTCTTTATATATTTCGTGTATTCGTTCTATTTTGTCTGTTGTCGTTATGTCCCATTGGAATGTGTACCGTCGTCGTTCGCAGTCGGTTGTCCGTGAAGACATGCCTCTCCTTAAGGCAGAAATATTTGGCAAGCCGTCAGCAATATCTTTTGTCGTGTAGTCATCGGGGGCCGCACAGCTCGACCGGCCGAGTCCAATTAAATGTTTCTTGTTCCCTGTTGCGCCCTGTCAGCCCCAACTATTCCCTTTAGAAATTTCAGAGCTTTTTCTCTCATCTGGAACTAATTTGCAGATAACGCACGGATTTGAAAACACGACTAATTACGTTTGCGATATATTTGGTGTTTTCTGTTAAATCTTGCAGATTAAACTAACAAATGATAACGAATTGAAAGTTATCAGTAAATGATATCGCGTCTTCGTTATGGAAAAAATTAATCATGAATTTATGTATCTTCTGCTTCTTCAAAAATGTTTGCATGAAATTGCATTATTTCCTCTTATTATTTCTTTATTTTATTTTAAATAGATATACGTTCATTATACTGAGCAATAAATATTAGACACATTAAGCTATTGTTTTGTTAAATCTTGTTGATTGTCACATCAATATTTAAATAAATGGGTTTTCTGTCGATGGAGAGCGTGTTTGATGAGAATTGGCTCGAGGGAGATTTTAATATCTGGAGGCGTTTTCTCACAGGGGCGTTAATTAATTTCTATAAAACTTCAATTTATCACCCTAATGATATTGATGAAAATCTAAATTAATTTTGACAAATGTCGGGCTTGGTTAAAATTAATTATTTCCTTTGTAAACACGGCGCAGCGGCTCCGACTTTCAAACACAAATATTTCTCACCAAATTTCTATCCAATCAATTCATAATTATACAAATTTAACAAATTACAACTGGAGAGAGAGAATATATTGTATACTTTATACACTATACAAAGGGCTATCGATCACAAGGTACTTCTGCCCGGAAACACAATTTGATTAAAAAAAAAACGTATATACATATTAATGATATCAATAGAGTAATGAGAATGAATTACAACTGAATGGGTCTTGTCTTATCTTAATTGTTTTGGTTGGCCTGCCTTTTCTGTCTAGTCTTGTTCATAATGTCTTGTCCATCTAGTCTTTTGTACTTTCTCTCTTTGGTAGTGAAATATAAAATTGCAATTTTCGCAAGACAGTTTATTATTTGGTCGTTAATTTCTCAGTTACACGTCCGCCCGTATTTCACAGAGCTGACGGATGTGTTTTTTGTTTTCTGCAACGTACGTAAAATATTCAGTGCACTTTTTACTGACAACAAGCCTCTGTGCCGTCTTTTTTTCATATTTATTTCACATGACCAGCGGCAATTTATTACAATGCCAACTTTACCCATTAATTTCCAAACCCATTTTCTTACTCCAACAAAGGAAAATGTAATGAAAAATTAATAAAAGAACAGAAAGAAAATTATAATTACAAGTCTTATGTCTCGCTGACTAGGTTAGTATTAATAATTAAAAAAATATTTATAAAATGCGTAGAGTTAGACCTAGATACACTAACGTATTCAAATATTTTAGACAAAGTTTTGCAATTTTAGCTTTTACACTTTTACAACCTGCAAGTATAAATAAATTTAGACAGAGAAAATTACGCAGAAAGAGTGCGTATGTAGATAACGATTTTTACACAGTTTAAGAAACTAAATTGGAATGCTTTGATTAGAATATATCAATATATTAGTGTATCTATGTAGTTTATTAGATAGCCTATTTAGTTTATTTGTGAGTGGTGTAAAAGGTTGGGATGGTTTCTGTGAGGAACAGTGAAAGAATTGATGCAAATGTATTCGCGAATTACCATAATGTTCCGCTCGAATGCGATGCAACGGTTCCCAGAAATTGAAGATCAGCCAAACACATGTTTCCCAATATCTGCTATGAAAACACGGTTAGCTGCCCATTCCCTCCGCTACCGGCTTTCTCTGCATTATTGCAACTTTATCTCAACTACTAAACCATATCAGTTTGAGCAACTTTTCAATCTATATACGGAAATGAATATTGAATTGTTCGGTTTATTTCAAACATCTATTGAAATATTTAACTTGTCAGATAGACTAGATAGAGGGACTTTACAGACAAGAATAGACAATCAGGACTAGACAGGTAAAACTAAACATACATGATTTGACAGACAAGACTAGACAGACAAAACTAGATAGACATGACTAGACAGACAAAACTAGATAGACATGACTAGACAGACAAGACTAGACATACAAGACTAGACAGACAAGTCTAGACAGACAAGAATAGACCGACAAGACTAGACAGACAAGACTAGACAGAAAAGTCTAGACAGACAAGAATAGACAGACAAGACTAGACAGACAAGACTAGACAGACAAGACTAGACAGACAAGACTAGACAGACAAGACTAGACAGACAAGACTAGACAGACAAGACTAGACAGACAAGACTAGACAGACAAGACTAGAGAGACAAGACTAGACAGACAAGACTAGACAGACAAGACTAGACAGACAAGACTAGACAGACAAGACTAGACAGACAAGACTAGACAGACAAGACTAGACAGACAAGACTAGACAGACAAGACTAGACAGACAAGACTAGACACACAAGACTAGACAGACAAGACTAGACAGACAAGACTAGACAGACAAGACTAGACAGACAAGACTAGACAGACAAGACTAGACAGACAAGACTAGACAGACAAGACTAGACAGACAAGACTAGACAGACAAGACTAGACAGACAAGACTAGAGAGACAAGACTAGACAGACAAGACTAGACAGACAAGACTAGACAGACAAGACTAGACAGACAAGACTAGACAGACAAGACTAGACAGACAAGACTAGACAGACAAGACTAGACAGACAAGACTAGACAGACAAGACTAGACAGACAAGACTAGACAGACAAGACTAGACAGACAAGACTAGACAGACAAGACTAGACAGACAAGACTAGACAGACAAGACTAGACATACAAGACTAGACAGACAAGACTAGACAGACAATACTAGACAGACAAGACTAGACAGACAAGACTAGACAGACAAGACTAGACAGACAAGACTAGACAGACAAGACTAGACAGACAAGACTAGACAGACAAGACTAGACAGACAAGACTAGACAGACAAGTCTAGATAGACAAGAATAGACATACAAGACTAGACAGAACAGACTAGATAGACAAGACTAGACTGACAAGAATATACGGACAAGACTAAACAGACAACACCAGGCACACAAGACTTTACATACAAGACTAGACAGACAATACTAAAAAAACAGGACTCGACAGGCAAAACTAGACACACAAGACTATATAAACGAGGCTAGACAGGCAAAACAAGACAGCCAATGCTAGACAGACAAGGCTAGACAGACAAGACTTGACGGGCAACACTAGACAGACAAGACTAGGCAGATAGGACTAGACAGACAAGTCCAGAGAGAGAAGTCTAGACAGATAAGACTAGACAAACAGGACTATACAGACAAGACTAGGCAGACAAGACAGGACAGACAAGATTAGACAGACAACACTGATAGACAAGGCTTGACAGACATGACTAGACAGACGATTCTAGACAGACAAGACTAGACAGACGAGACTAGACAGACAGGATTAGACACACAAGACTAGACATACAAGACGAGACAGGCAAGAGTGAGACAGACAATACTATACAGACAAGACTAGACATACGAGGCTAGACAGAGGAGACTAGATAGAGAAGACTAGACAGACAAGACTAGACAGATAAGGTTAGACGGACAAGAATAGACAGGCAGGACAAGACCGACGAAAGACGAGACGAGCAAGACGAGACAGACAATACAAGGCAGACAAAACTTGACGGACAAGACAGGATAGACAAGGCTGGACCGAAAAGACTGGATAGACAAGACTCGACAAGCAAGGCTAGACAGACAAAATTAGATAAACAAGATAGACAGAGATCGCCAGACGGACAGGACTAGGCAGACCCGGCTAGACCGACAAGACTGGACAAGCAAGACTAGACGTATAAAAATAGGCAGAGAAGACTAGACGGACAAGCCTAGACATACGAGACTAGAGAGATAAAAGTAGACACAATGTTAGGTAGACAATACTAGTCAGAGAAGACTAGAGAGACAAAACCAAACAAACAAGATGAAACATTCAAGACCAGACAGACAGTAATAGACTGTCAAGACTAGAAAGACAAAGATTGACAGACAAGACTTGGTAATCGTATCTTGGTAAACAAGATGCGACGGACAAGACTAGTACAAAGTGTAGAGAGATATATTTAGTGTTTGAAATTTATTTTTTCGGAGTAAACCCGGTTCTTTCGCCATTAAGGCATGTTGCTCTTAATGACATGACTAGACAGACAAGACTAGACATACAAGACTAGACAGACAAGTCTAGACAGACAAGAATAGACCGACAAGACTAGACAGACAAGACTAGACAGAAAAGTCTAGACAGACAAGAATAGACAGACAAGACTAGACAGACAAGACTAGACAGACAAGACTAGACAGACAAGACTAGACAGACAAGACTAGACAGACAAGACTAGACAGACAAGACTAGACAGACAAGACTAGACAGACAAGACTAGACAGACAAGACTAGACAGACAAGACTAGACAGACAAGACTAGAGAGACAAGACTAGACAGACAAGACTAGACAGACAAGACTAGACAGACAAGACTAGACAGACAAGACTAGACAGACAAGACTAGACAGACAAGACTAGACAGACAAGACTAGACAGACAAGACTAGACAGACAAGACTAGACAGACAAGACTAGACAGACAAGACTAGACAGACAAGACTAGACAGACAAGACTAGACAGACAAGACTAGACAGACAAGACTAGACAGACAAGACTAGACAGACAAGACTAGACAGACAAGACTAGACAGACAAGACTAGACAGACAAGACTAGACAGACAAGACTAGACAGACAAGACTAGACAGACAAGACTAGACAGACAAGACTAGACAGACAAGACTAGACAGACAAGACTAGACAGACAAGACTAGACAGACAAGACTAGACAGACAAGACTAGACAGACAAGACTAGACAGACAAGACTAGACAGACAAGACTAGACAGACAAGACTAGACAGACAAGACTAGACAGACAAGACTAGACAGACAAGACTAGACAGACAAGACTAGACAGACAAGACTAGACAGACAAGACTAGACAGACAAGACTAGACAGACAAGACTAGACAGACAAGACTAGACAGACAAGACTAGACAGACAAGACTAGACAGACAAGACTAGACAGACAAGACTAGACAGACAAGACTAGACAGACAAGACTAGACAGACAAGACTAGACAGACAAGACTAGACAGACAAGACTAGACAGACAAGACTAGACAGACAAGACTAGACAGACAAGACAAGACAGACAAGACTAGACAGACAAGACTAGACAGACAAGACTAGACAGACAAGACTAGACAGACAAGACTAGACAGACAAGACTAGACAGACAAGACTAGACAGACAAGACTAGACAGACAAGACTAGACAGACAAGACTAGACAGACAAGACTAGACAGACAAGACTAGACAGACAAGACTAGACAGACAAGACTAGATAGACAAGACTAGACAGACAAGACTAGACAGACAAGACTAGACAGACAAGACTAGACAGACAAGACTAGACAGACAATACTAGACAGACAAGACTAGACAGACAAGACTAGACAGACAAGACTAGACAGACAAGACTAGACAGACAAGACTAGACAGACAAGACTAGACAGACAAGACTAGACAGACAAGTCTAGATAGACAAGAATAGACATACAAGACTAGATAGAACAGACTAGATAGACAAGACTAGACTGACAAGAATATACGGACAAGACTAAACAGACAACACCAGGCACACAAGACTTTACATACAAGACTAGACAGACAATACTAAAAAAACAGGACTCGACAGGCAAAACTAGACACACAAGACTATATAAACGAGGCTAGACAGGCAAAACAAGACAGCCAATGCTAGACAGACAAGGCTAGACAGACAAGACCAGACAGGCAACACTAGACAGACAAGACTAGGCAGATAGGACTAGACAGACAAGTCCAGAGAGAGAAGTCTAGACAGATAAGACTAGACAAACAGGACTATACAGACAAGACTAGGCAGACAAGACAGGACAGACAAGATTAGACAGACAACACTGATAGACAAGGCTTGACAGACATGACTAGACAGACGATTCTAGACAGACAAGACTAGACAGACGAGACTAGACAGACAGGATTAGACACACAAGACTAGTCATACAAGACGAGACAGGCAAGAGTGAGACAGACAATACTATACAGACAAGACTAGACATACGAGGCTAGACAGAGGAGACTAGATAGAGAAGACTAGACAGACAAGACTAGACATATAAGGTTAGACGGACAAGAATAGACAGGCAGGACAAGACCGACGAAAGACGAGACGAGCAAGACGAGACAGACAATACAAGGCAGACAAAACTTGACGGACAAGACAGGATAGACAAGGCTGGACCGAAACGACTGGATAGACAAGACTCGACAAGCAAGGCTAGACAGACAAAATTAGATAAACAAGATAGACATAGATCGCCAGACGGACAGGACTAGGCAGACCCGGCTAGACCGACAAGACTGGACAAGCAAGACTAGACGTATAAAAATAGGCAGAGAAGACTAGACGGACAAGCCTAGACATACGAGACTAGAGAGATAAAAGTAGACACAATATTAGGTAGACAATACTAGTCAGAGAAGACTAGAGAGACAAAACCAAACAAACAAGATAAAACATTCAAGACCAGACAGACAGTAATAGACTGTCAAGACTAGAAAGACAAAGATTGACAGACAAGACTTGGTAATCGTATCTTGGTAAACAAGATACGACGGACAAGACTAGTACAAAGTGTAGAGAGATATATTTAGTGTTTGAAATTTATTTTTTCGGAGTAAACCCGGCTCCTTCGCCATTAAGGCATGTTGCTCTTAATGTTTAACTATTGTCTTCAATCCGAATGCTTTGCAGTTAGTTGTGTTTAATAAAATATAAGCGACAGAAACATATTTATTGCACATCGGTAATGTTGCAGAAATGATAACCGGCAATAGGAAAATGCGTGAGTTGTGTGTGTTTGCCGATAAATCCATCGGATGATAAGCCATTCGAAACAAATTTGCAACGGGCGACAACAATGGAGTGTTTGATCCGGCACCGCCGGGACCCGGAAGTCGTTGATTTATAGATACACGTGACGTCAGAGCGCTTCCTGCGTCCGACACTAACGGCACCTCGTGAAATAATGCAAAAACATTGTGCGCGCCAAATCGCCAAAATAGAGAAAGACGAGATGGCAAAACAACGTCGGGATTTATTTGTCTGCGGCGCGCTAACTGCTGCCCCCCGTTGGACGCCCCACATTTCATTATAGATTTTTATCTATACTTCTCCAGGAAAGCGTTTCCACTTCCAAATTTATAATCTCTTGTTTAGACAACTTTTGCACAAAATCTTTTAAACTAGGAAGACATTCTGGATTTCATAATCATAAATCCTTAGAATTATACTCACAATAACCCGTAAATACCATAAGAAGAAAAAGACGTTTATCATGAATCGATATTAGCCAAGAAAATTGCTCAAGTATTTTAAATTAACAAGAAAATCTCTAGTTCTTCATGGAATAAGAAAGATCATTAAGGACTAATAATAGTTTAGAAGGTTTATTTCGTTCCTCAACGATCTATTAGTTCTTGGAGAAACTAAGAAATGTCTATAATGATCAATAATTATTTGAAGTTATTTAACTTTTTAAGGGATTTATAAATTACATCTAGTTCATCAAAGGAATCTAGAAAGTTCTTGATGGAACAATACTATTCAAGGAAGTTGCTTCAATAATTTATCAAATTACTTTAGTAGTAGTATAGTATAGTAATCTTTAGTATTCTAGTATAGTAATCTATTTAATATTATCATTTAGTACTTCAAGAAAACGAAGATATTTTTTGAGCGATCAATAAATGTTAATGAACCTCAGTTTTTCAAGAATTAGTCAATGCCCCCTTGTTCTTCGAGGATTCCAGATAGCTCCTGCATCCAGTTCATGTAGTTCTATGGGTCTGTTTTGTTCCTCTAGTTCTTAGAGATACTAAGAAACTTTTTGTAGGATCAATTATAGTTTCAATTAAGTTTACTAATTTCTTGAAAATTTATTAAATCATCCAATTCTTTGAGATATCTAAAACTTTGTTGACGGATTAATAATCGTCAAGGAAGTTTCTCCAAGGATATATCAATTTCCTCTAGTTCATCAGTAAATTTAGCAAATCCTTGAAGGACCAATAATAGTGATGGAAGTGTCTTTAATTCCTTACGGATGTATTTAGTTCCTTTTAGTTCCTAAGCAATTTTTTTAAGCCGCAATTTAAGACATTGGAATTTCTTAAATCCTTAAAGGTTTAATATAGTTCGCTTAATTCATCAAAGAATCTACAGAGTCATTGAAAGATCAATGATAGTAAAGGAAGTTTCTTAAGTTCTGCAAGGATCTATCAAAGAGGACATAAAGGATTTATTAAGAAGCTGTAGTACTTCGAGGATATTCTGTATTGATCTTCCTCACGGATCTGTTAAGTTCCTTTAGTTCATCGAGGAGCCAAGAAAATTCTTAAAGAATCAATAACAATCAAGGAGGTTTTTTAACGTTTATAGAGATTTATTGAGTTCACCTAGATAGTTATATACTATAGTTCATAGAGCATATTAAAAAGTTCTTTGTGAAATAGATTTTTAAGTTCTTCATGGATCTTACTTTCGTACTTTCGAAGTAATCTTACTTTCAAGTTATTCTAAATCTTCCAGAAAGTTGGAAATTTTTGGAGGGACGAAGAAGTATCAATTTTAGGCTATTAACTTTTAAGTTCCTTTAGTTCATCGAGGAATCAAAAAATTACTTAAAGGAAATTTTTAGTTAATTATGTTTAGTTAATTTTTAAGTAGGTGAACTAGTACTGGAAGGAGATTCATCAAGTTCCGCTAGTTCATCATTGAAATTAGAGAGTCCTAGAAAGATAGTGAAGGAAGTTTCTATAGTTCTTCTAATCTAATAAGTTCCTCCAGTTCTATGAGAAATCAAGAAAGTTTGTACACCGGCAGAAGATGCGGCAATACTGGGCAAAGATCAAAGCCCAACAATTTAACAAGCGTGGTCCAATGTAGGCCTATTCGAAAGAAGAAGAAGAATAGTTGAAGAAGTTTCTTAAGGTCTTCAAAGATTCAGCAAGCTCCGCTAGTGCATCACTGCATTTAGAAAGTCCTTCAACGAGAGTAAAGGAAGTTTCTTTAGTTCTTCAAGCATCTATTAAGTCTCTATAGTTTTTTTGAAAAACCAGGAAGTTTGTTGCAGGATCTATAATAGTCAATGAAGTTACTTAACGTTCTCAAGGATCTATAAAGTTCCTCTCGTACTTTGAGAAATCAAGAATTAAAACTGTTTTTTTCATAGAATTTCAAATTTGTTTCTGTAAAAATCAATAATGTAACAATCTGTAACTTTCTGTAGAAAGTTTTTTCTGTAGTCTTTCTGTAGACTGTAAATTTCTGCAACAATCAATATATGTCGAAGAAGATTAAGATTAAGTTCTTTAAGGATTTCTACAGTTCTCTAGTTCTGTAAGACGCTAAGACTTAGATCAATAATAGATCAATAATAGACTATGAATTTTTCAACTTCTTTAAGGTTTTATCAAGTTCTTTTGGTCTATCAAGGTTTCTAGAAAGTTCTTGAAGGATCAATAATAATCAATGAAGTTTGTTAATTTCTTCAAGGATCTACTAAGTTCCTCCAGTTCTATAAGAAATCAATAAAGTTTGAGCATCAATAATAAACAAGGAAGTTTATAAGCTTCTTGAAGGATTTGTCCAGTTCATTGAGAAATCAAGGAATGTTATTTTAGGATCAATTATGGTTATGGAAGTTTATTGATCTTCCTTCGTCCATCGTGGAACCAGGAAAATTCTTGAATGATTAATTGTTGTTATAAAATTTTCAAGGCTCCATTAAAGTTTAACTTGTTTTTCGTTTATAATGTATTTAAAGAATCTTCAATATCCAAGTAATTTCTTCTTAGAACCTTGGTGATTAGACACCTTAGACCAGTGCTGCGCAAAACTATTGTCAGTCGCGACCCTCCATTTCGTGTAACCCCTGGGTACATCATCATTAGCTTTGGCTCCACAACCCATTTTGGGTCTTGGCCAGAATTTTTTCCATTCTAATCTATTCCGGGCCTTAGCTTTCCATCCGGTCACCTTCATTGCTAATAGATTCTCCTGCACTTGGTCCAGATATCTTGTTTTTGACCTGCCCCGTGTCCTTTTTCCTACTGGTCTTTATCGTGTAATAAGTTTTGCTGGCTCTGAATCCTTCATTCGCTCGATATGTCCTATCCATCTTAATCTAGCAATGTTTATAGTACGAACAGGTGGTGCAGCTTATGGTTGTATCGCCGTCTCCATTCTCCGTTTTCCTGTACGTCTTTATATATGTGTCTAAGAATCTTTCTTTCGAAACATCCCAAGATTCTTTCTTCCTCCTTGATTAGGGTCAAGGTTTCGGCTGCGTATATCAGTACAGGTCTTATTAGGCTCCTATAGATTTGACATTTGGTTCTTCTGGATATAGTCTCGGATTTTAGATGTCGCATTAGTCCATAATATGCTCTATTTGCAAGGTATAATCTTTTTTTATCTCTTTGTTGCAGCTGTTCGCAATTTGGGAGCCCAGGTATATGAATTCCGATACGCCTTCAATATTATGTGTCCCGATAGTTACGTTTTGTACTTGTGCATCCCGCGTAGAAACAAACATGTATTTTGTCTTATCTGTGTTTATTACTAGACCCATTCTTTTTCCTGCTGCTTCAATGGCCGTGAATGCTTGGATCATCTAATTTTTCGTGTTAGTTATTATCTATATCGTCTATATAGATAATAACTATCTATATCGTCTGCGTATGCTAGTAGCTGTTCTGACTTGTTGATTATCGTGCCTATTTTGTTTACTCCAAATTCTCTGAATACTTTTTCAAGGGCGATGTTAAATAAGGTGCACCATATGGAGTCTTCTTGTCGTAACCCGGTGTGTGTAGTAAAAGATCTTGATACACTATTTTGGATCCTAACTCTGCTTTCCACTCTTGAAAAAGTTACCTTCGTAAGAAGTACCAGATGTTGTGGTATGTCTAGTTCAATCATTGCTTCGAATAGTGCTTTTCGATTGACAGTGTCATACGCGCTTCTGAAGTCAACAAATAGATGGTGCGTGTCAACGTTATATTCCCGAGTCTTTTCTAGGATCTGCCGTAGTGTAAATATCTGGTCTATTTTGGACCTATTTTGATAGAAGTCGCACTGGTAGTTTCCGATCTCCTTCTCTGCATAAGGTCGGATGCGGTCGAATATGATATTGGCTAGTACTTTGTAAGCAGTATTGAAGAGAGTTATACCTCTGTAATTGTTGCAGTCTAGTTGGTCACCTTTTTTATGTATAGGAATGATTATGCCCGTGTTCCATTCGTCTGGTATAGTTGCCAGATATCCGTTATAAGTTCTTGGATGAATGTGGCTAATGTGGCACCTGGATACATAGTAGTCGTGTTTTTAGTAGACATTGCAATATTTTACGTTACGTTACGTAACCTTTTGCGTTATTTTGAATTCATTTTAATAGAATTTGGAGATCCCTGGAAGAGTTGTGACCCACGGTTTGCGCACCTTTGCCTTAAACCATAGAAAGTAATACCATAGATTATATGGTTTATGGTTATGGTTTAAGGTTCTATGGCATAGAACCTTAAACCTGTCAAACTTATTTATACTTCGCAAAAGATTTGTTAATATAAATTACAATATAAGTTACAATCAGTGGATAACTAAGGATATAATATAAAGGATATAATAAGTAAGTTCATCATAGAACCGTAGTTGTCGTTGAAACTTGAATCTCGCAAAGGATTTATTATATAAGTTACAACACAAGCAAGAAAATCTATTAAAGTTTGTTTGTTCCTCAGGGGTTTGTAAAGACAATCTTCTCCAAGGATCTATAAGAATTATAACATTTCCTTTGAGGAAATAAATATTTATAGTAACGTAATGGATCAGATACCATAACAAGAAAACAATTAATACAGATTCCACAAAGAGACAAAACAATAAGTATTAAAAATAGTTATATAATGGCTACAAGTCTATTTAATGAGCTTCGGAATGAATTTAAAAGGTTTAAGAATAATGTAACAACGAAATAAAATTTAGAGGCGAGATCTCAGAAAACTTCGAAATAAAAACTGGAGTGAGACAAGGAGATGAGTAGGGAAAGATGATGCGTTCTGGCGCCACCTCCCGCACCTTATGGGAAATTACATGTAAATCTTTGTCCAAGCACCTTATGGTCCTATACAAAAAAAAATCCTATACAAAATAGTACAGTACGCGGCCGAGCGTGTATGTGTAGATGGCGCAATGATATATTAAAAAATTCGCGGTGAGGGGGGCCTCTGTAGAGTTTCTGGACTAGACGAGATTAGATTAGCTAAAACCAAATAAGCCGTTTAAAGCTGATTAACAGCTGTCTAAAGTGGCGCCTGAAGCGACCTGAACAGCTTAAACAGCTTTTAATCGGCTTTTAATCAACTTTAATCAGAATCTAGTCTGGCTAATCTAGTCTGGTCTAATCCAGGTCATCCTCGCTCGAATTTAAGGTCGTTGTAGCGGCGGCGATTTTTGAACATAGGACCTTTCCCTACTACGAACATAGGATCTTTCCCTACTACCCTATCCTATGTTCTAAATCCACCGCCGCCAAAACGACCTTGAATCCGAGCGAGGGTGACGTGGACTAGACCAGACTAGATTAGCTCAAACCAGATAAGCTGTTTAAAGCTGATGTTGTTGTTTAAGCTGATTAAAATCTGATTAAAGTTGATTAAAAGCCCATTAAAAGCTGTTTAAAGCTGATTAAAAACTAATTCATGTCGGGGCAGGAAAACGGCGCCTAGGTCGCTTCAGGCGCCACTTTAGACAGCTTTTAATCAGCTTTAAACGACTTATTTGGTTTTAGCTATTCTAGTCTCGTCTAGTCCAGAAACTCTACAAATGCCCCCCTCACCGCGAATTTTTGAATATATCCTGGCGCCATCTACAAATCCACGCTCGGCCGTGTACTGTACTATTTTGTATAGGATTTTCCCATAAGGTGCTTGGACCAAGATTTACATGTAATTTCCCATAAGGTGCGGGAGGTGGGGCCAGAACGCATCATCCTTCCCTACTCACATGGACTTTCCCCACTTCTCTTCTACAGTGTCCGTGAAAAGGTTTGGAGAGAATGGCGCAAGGAACTGATCAACTTGGGTGTTCAGAGTGGTAACTACCTGGGACATAAGGAACGAGAGATTGCCTGGCCTTTGCAGATGACATTGCACTGATTGCGGATTCTCTTGGGAGGGCAACAATTCAGGTAAATTGCCAAAGAAAAACAGGCTGCCAAAGTGGGTCTTCAAGCGTCGCTGGAGAAAACAGATTTTTTCACCAATATCAAAGAAGCAAACAGAGATATGTTACTAGAGCAGGGAAACATCAAGAGGACTGAAAAATTTAAGTATCTCGGCGAATGGATTGAACCCAACTTATCAGAAAGAGCATAATTATCCAAGAAAGTCAACAAGTTAGAACTAGCCTATAGACTGACTAAGAACACCTACAACAAAAAATTCCTGTGACGCAACCTGAAACGTAAGCACTACACATCAATCTTACTACGACAAGAAGCCCTGTATGCCATGGAGTGTCTTTATTTGAACCGAAGAGGTCTGGTAGAGAAATTGGAAGTCAGAGAGAGGAGAGGACCCTAGGTCCGGTAAAGGAGGATGGGGAATTCCGTAGACGACATAACTCTAAGCTCTACGAACATATTGAGAGGCTCTCTGACTGTGCAAGGAAAAGAAGGGTAGCTTTCTATGGCCACTTTGCAAGATTACCTCCAAACCGACTAACCAACCGTCTGTTCTCCTTCTGGCAAAAGAAGAATGTTCGTTCCACTTGGTTGACAGAAACCGAGAAGGGTATTAAAGAACTGAGAATAACAGATCTCCAAAACATACTGTCTGTGAGACAGGCCCTGAAGGAAGTCTGTGGATTTCAGGGAAAACCCCGAAGGAAAGGTACCCCCTGGACAGGAGAGAAAGGAGTAACATTGGCAGAAGAAGACAATACTGGGCAAAGATCAATGCCCAACAGTTGTACAAGCGTGGGCCAAAGTAGGCCTATTCAAAACAAGAAGAAGGAGAAGTAACAATGATAGGTATATATAACTAAAGGAATGGATCAGGCAAAATGTGTAGTCCGCATAAATGGATTTACTAGACAGCGAAGGTTTAGGTAAGACTGTTCAGAGTCACTTTAGCCTGGGATACTCGGTAAAATATTCTGGAAAAATTTAAATTTTAAGTTAATTATATAAAAAACTCAATATAGTCGGAACACAGCCTGAATATGTAAATATATTCAACCTTTCCGGAGCTCTGTAGCATTATTGAGTCTTTTTTGGACTACCAAGTCCAAGTAGTAGTCCTAAAAAGACTCAATAATTTTATAGAGCTCCGGAAAGTTTGAATATATTTATATATTCAGGCTTTGTTCCGACTTTAATAAGTTTATACGATTATCTATAATGTAGTATAGTTTTACCAATATGAAGTGAATTATATTTATATAGTAAGATCTACCAGTGCTGCAGATACCTACGTGTACCTCTGCAGGATTTTACGAATAATTTCTTAATGTAATTTACTAATATGAAGTTCTACTGGTTAAATAAATAAATTAATAAAATTAATAACAATTTAAGGAGACAAGTTGAGTCTTGGAGGTTTAATGATTATCAAGTATGTTTATGAAGTATTTATAAGAACACTATACTAACACTATACTAATACTAACTACTATGTCTATCAATTAAATAATTTTATATACGACCACTGTTGTAAATACCTATTATTGTACAGTTCGTAGACTATGTAAATACATAACACACATGTATGTAACAGTCCGCGATTAATGATAATTTATGATTGATAACACACACGTACGTTTGGTTTACGATTCATTGATTGTTTGAGAGCTGTTCCTACGTGCTCATACGTTTAGCGCCCCTCCCCCCGCCGCCGCCCCCCCGTGCCACAATTCAAACTAGCGGAAATTTACATTGCGTACATTGGGTTATCTATATATCTATGAGCAACCTTATTCCAGTTTAACCCAAATAAGTACTAAATAATAAGGTATGTAACCATTAAGAATTTATTTCTTTTAATTACTTTCAAGTTAAATAATCTCGAGTAACAGTTATATATGAAAATACAACTGTTTGTTTATTATAATGTTAAATAATGTACCTAATAAAAATATTTTTTTTACATCAAACATATTTTTCCTATTAAACAGAAACAAATTAGTGTGGTCGTAGTTAAAGTGTAGTGCATAACTCGAGTTGTAAGGCAATTACGCACTCCCCGCTACGCGGGTCGATACTGTTCCGCGCGTAACTGTTCCGCTCCTACTTAATATGCTTCTTACAACTCTCGCTACGTAATACACTATTGTGAATCATGATGGTGTGCGCCTATCAAGTAAATAGTTTTAGAGAGAATAACCTAACAAATATTGTAAATATTTTGGATTCTTGAATAATTTTGCGATCAAATAATTGTAAAGATGCTATAATTTATATTAGTTAAATTAAGTTAAAGGATATTTTAAATATCACTTAATTTGAATTCAATATACAAATTATTATTTTTTGCAGTTTTTAAGATTATATTAAGTAATTAATTTTTGTTGGAAAATATCTTCGTGCTTAGAGTGAATTTGTCTGGCGGTGAGACGAATGTCTCCATGAATCAGACCGCCCGGGGGAATCATATGTCTCCAAGAATTGGTTGCTGCTGGAGGGGGTAGATCAGCAGGGGACCGCAGATATTTGGCCCCATTAGCCGCTCCGATATATTTTATTCGTTTTCGGGCGCATTTTTCATCGCACTACGCCAACTTTTCCAATTCAAATTCATTTCAAATTACAACACGCTTTCAGTTGCGTCCAACCCGTTCGCACATTCCGCACCGAATTACAGTTTTAAAATTATTTCCATTTCCAAAACTCTTTTATTGCTTTTTTTAAATATATGTAGACATTCATTTCGTTTTGAATAATTTACTAGACATAAAAGTCAATGAAATGTAAACAAATTAAGAATTAAGATTTCACAATAAGTCCATCAAAAAATATAACTAATAAAATAAGATAATAATAATTTTAGAAAATACGTTTTTATTTACTTGCAGTAAAAAGAAGACAAAATTTCCGTGTTGGCTATAAATAAATGTATGGAGCATCGACGAATATAACGTCAACAATATGTAAGATATGGTGGAATTATTTTATTATTTGCAAACAACATTCGATACCATTATGTTCTAAAAATTACATCATGTAAATGGGTTTTACGGTTGAGTTGCATCGATCGACGAGGTCCAATTTTGGATACTTTTCCTTATTAAATCTGGCTGCATATCCGCAATAGTTTGTTGTTCTCCAGTTGGGCAAGATTTGTTGGTTTATTTGTTGGCGTAAACCAACGAATTACCGTAGCTCCAAAGAAAAAAGTCTAAGGGAGTTAGATCATGGTGACCACTCGACGTCTGATCTTATCGAAATAACGCACCCCGGGAACTTCTATTTCAATAACTATTATTCGATTATACTAACTATTTCAATAAATCACGCGTATCACCCGCTGTGTGGCAGGTGGCACCATCATGTTGGAACTACATGTCGTATCTGCTCATATCGTGCACTGCGGGCACAAAAAGTGTCTTATCATTGTTCTATACCGTTCGCCGTTAACAGTTACCAGCTGCTCTCTTTCTTTTCGAAAGATGTAAGGACCAATGATGCCGCCCAACCACAATTCGCACCAAACAGTTAGTTTCTCAGGATACATGTGAGCCTCAAGTATTTTCCGAGGATGGGTGTCCCAAATGCGGTAGTTATTGTAGTATCCATTTAACCAAAAATACGATTCGTCGCTGAAAATGATTTTCTCGCCAAAATGAGGATCCGTCGCCAGCTGTTCGAAAGTCCAGTCCACTCCAGCAAAAGTGAGACGGGAGCCGTGGTACCGTGGCTTAAATTTTTCTACCAATTGAATCTTATACGCGTACATATGTGGTCTGTTAGAAAAGTATCCGACCTTTAGCCGGTAAAAAAAAACTGGCATACCTGGAGCGTTGGAAACCTAATCACCCTCAAAGTAGTCTCCTTGCAACTCCACACACTTCTCCCAGCGGTGCCGACATTGTTGGAAGCATTTCGAAAAAGCCTCTTTCGAAATCGACTTTAGCTCGGCTGTCGTTGCAGCCATTATGTCCTCTCTTGTCTCAAATCGCGTTCCTTTCAATGGCCTCTTGACTTTGGGCACTAGCCAGAAGTCGCATGGGGCCATATCAAGAGAGCAAGGCGCCTGTCGAACCAGAGGAGTCTGGTTCATCGCCAAAAAATTCTGAACCAAGTGGAAAGAATGTGCTGGAGCATTGTCGTGATGGAGTCGCTAATTTCCTGATGACCACAACTCCAGTTGCTTGCGCTACAAAGCATCATGTAGGCGACGTAGGACATCCCTCGTTTCACTTGTCGTCATTCTACTTGCATTGAAAAACCAACCATAGCACTACACACTACGTCACTCGAACACTGCTCGACAGCAGCTGACGCTATCTACAGGCGGGAAAAATTCACGCATGCTCACGAAAGTTCAAGGTCGGCTCATGCAAGCGCGCTTGATTCAAATCCATCAGGTTTTCAAAATAAAAAATAAGGTTGAATACTTTTCTAACAGACCACGTATATAAATCTTTCCGCAAAATTTCCGCCAACTTGTGATGTCGTAAAGACCACGTTGTTGTGAACGGCGAAAAATTTACACATTCCCGTCTTCACGCACACTTTCAGCGACAACAGCATAGTTTTCTGTCGAATGCCTGGGACGATCACATATAGGCTTTACTCGATCACAAACCAAACCAGTTTCTTCAAATCTCTTCATGAATCGTTTAATCTCCTTTGGTCTTGTTTGATCATTTCGGCCGCAAACATCATGTGCGCGCAGCACTTGAATCTTACTTGCAGAGTACAAATTTTGATAATTAATTAGATAGATTATTTAAACATTGTTTGATCGGCTAGCTTCGATTCTGCTTGACACGCATTCTTCTCGAAAAAAACTACTTCTCTGACTAAATTTTACGTAGTCCGGACTTTTATAAACAATACCCAGGTTCAGTAATGCTGCGGTCCCTGACACATACATTCACACACAAGCACACGCTTTACGCTTGGAAACGTCGAAATCACATCCCGACCGTTCATTCAGTACCTGGGTGTAATTATCGACGCGAGGCGGAACTTTAAAGACCAAACCGAGCAGATCAACAGAAAGGCCTTTGTCATGGCTACTAGACTGGCGCGGCTCATGCCTATCGTCCGTGGACCCAGGCAGAATAGGAGAGAACTGCTGACATCAGTGACGACTTCAGTAATAACATATGTTAATAACCTCATGTAATAACCTCAGTAATAATAACCTATGACCTATGACCGACGATGGGCTTATCAGTAGGGAATCCTAGGGAAAGTTAATCTAATGCAACTAACCTAACCCAGGATTAAACGATGATCAAGATCTGATTAAGAGCTGATGAACCGGAAGTGGTCAAGGTTGTCGGAAGCGGGGGCAGAGGTAGGGGATCGGAAGCGGGTGCGTAGGTGGGGACGGGGGACCGGAATTCCTCATGGTCACCGGAAGTGGTCGAGGCACCGCAAGTGGTCGAGGTCACCGGAAGTGGTGGCGGTGGGCTCAGAACGAAGGATATTTCCCTACTCATATAAACCAGGCCGTCCAATAGTTAAAGCGAACAGCAATTATCAACCTAGCCAGCAACAGCATTCGGCAGCGGTGCAACAACAACAGGAGCTGTACTTTCAGCAAACGTTCTGTCCTTCTGCATTCACCAACCTACAGAATCAATACCCGCAACTGAGTCAACACCAAAACGTTCGGGCTCATCATCAACAACAACAGCCGCCTTACCAGCAGCCGCAGCAGCAACAACCTGCTCAATCTTGGACACACCAGATGCTTCAAGGACAAGGTTTCGATTCACAATCTGTGGGCCGTAGCAATCTAGCAATCAGTTGGCCCCTTGGTTTTCACCGGATCTTTTGGATAGATCAGGAAAGGGCAAGTTGCCAGGTATTCCGCATAATGCGTTCGCACAGCACGCCTTGAGCCTAGAAGAAGTCGAGCGGCAGACGACGCCCGTCGGGCACAATTAGGTACTCATATCCATATGGATTTTCAGTGCTTCAGCCATTGAAAATCCTGAAGTACCGCAGGAAAGCTGTATCAGCGTTTCGGGTCAGCGCCTTAAAGCTAATCACTGCCCCTGAGGATGTTCTCAACGTTATCGCTGGAATGCTGCCCATCGAGGTGTTCGCCGAGGAGCGTATATCGATGCATCAGCAGCAGGGAGCTATAAATCCTTACATGCAGTGATCTAAGCTAGAGCAACCAGTCTCTATCAGTGGCAGACGATATGCGATGCCTCTACCAAAGGAAGGTGGACACACAGACTAATCCAGAAGGCGGATATATGGGTGAACTGCTCACACGGGGAGCTCAACTATTATCTCACCAAAGTGATCTCAAGGCACGACCACTTCCTCGTATATCTTTATAAGTTTAATGCTGAAGATTCCCTGGATTGCCCAGCATGTGTAGCAGTAGAGGAGAACGTTGAACATGCATTGATCTAACGCCAGAAGACCAGGCAGCCACACAGGAAACAAGCTACCCGAATCCTTAAACCACTGATCGCGACTGATTAGTGACCTAATAAAAAACGTGGTAAAATGCAGCAACAGATGGCTAAATCAATTTTGTCTCTTCTTTAATAAGATTCATTTGTTTAGACAGACAAAGCGTAGTTTTAGAAAATACAAAATATTAGGTGTCCTAATTATTTATTGATGTCCATATATAGCAAAAATCCCTAAATATAGAAACGATATTGTAAGTATCTAAGCAGCAGATGAAGAAAATGAGACCAGATTAAACTACTCTGTTTCTACAAATGAAAGAAACGAATGAGGAAAATCGTTCGCTGTGGTTTTCCATTAACGATTATCTTTCCAGTCTGCTTTCCCATCCGTAATTTCCACTTTCCTTTTCGATAATTCTCCGTCGGGTGACCTGACCACAGCGGATTGATTACCAACCGATAAAAATGGAGATTGTGAGACGACGTCTAACTTTATTAGCGTTATTGAAAAATTTAAATTGAAACGCTTCAGAGTAAATTAGTCGCGGATAAGACGGTGCTCGAGGCGTAATTGGTTGCCAAATCCAATAAACATAGACACCTCGGTTGCACCCTGGGCTATATTACCAAACACATTATCAACCTAATTAAATATAAGCCCTAAACCGATCTCAACTAAATTGCTAATATTGTAGTTATGGAGTAACTACATAAATAGGATTAAACAGATATTATTACAAGACCAAGTAACACCATCCATCAACAGAAGTGTAGATTGAGAATAGTTTTCTATGCAGTTTATAAAGCCTTCTTTAAATACAATTTGTTAAGCTTAGACTACCTTTAAATATTCGTAAATGAAGACAGACAAGAATAGACAGACTAAACTAGACAGACAAAATTAGAAATACAAGATTAGACAGACAAGACTAGAGAGGCAAGACTAAACAGCAAGACCTAGAGACAAGGCTAAATAGACAAGACTAGACAGACAAAACTAGACAGACAGGACTAGACAGATAAGACTAGACCGACAAGACTAGACAGACAAGACTAGACAGACAAGACTAGACAGACAAAACTAGACAGACAAGACTAGACAGACAAGACTAGACAGACAAGACTAGACAGACAAGACTAGACAGACAAGACTAGACAGACAAGACTAGACAGACAAGACTAGACAGACAAGACTAGACAGACAAGACTAGACAGACAAGACTAGACAGACAAGACTAGACAGACAAGACTAGACAGACAAGACTAGACAGACAAGACTAGACAGACAAGACTAGACAGACAAGACTAGACAGACAAGACTAGACAGACAAGACTAGACAGACAAGACTAGACAGACAAGACTAGACAGACAAGACTAGACAGACAAGACTAGACAGACAAGACTAGACAGACAAGACTAGACAGACAAGACTAGACAGACAAGACTAGACAGACAAGACTAGACAGACAAGACTAGACAGACAAGACTAGACAGACAGGACTAGACAGACAAGACAAGACAGACAAGACTAGACAGACAAGACTAGACAGACAAGACTAGACAGACAAGACTAGACAGACGAGACTAGACAGACCAGACTAGACAGACAAGACTAGACAGACAAGACTAGACAGACAAGACTAGACAGACAAGACTAGACAGACAAGACTAGACAGACAAGACTAGATAGAGAAGACTAGACAGACAAGACTAGACAGACAAGACTAGACAGACAAGACTAGACAGACAAGACTAGACAGACAAGACTAGACAGACAAGACTAGACAGACAAGACTAGACAGACAAGACTAGACAGACAAGACTAGACAGACAAGACTAGACAGACAAGACTAGACAGACAAGACTAGACAGACAAGACTAGACAGACAAGACTAGACAGACAAGACTAGACAGACTAGACAGACAAGACTAGACAGACAAGACTAGACAGACAAGACTAGACAGACAAGACTAGACAGACAAGACTAGACAGACAAGACTAGACAGACTAGACAGACAAGACTAGACAGACAAGACTAGACAGACAAGACTAGACAGACAAGACTAGACAGACAAGACTAGACAGACAAGACTAGACAGACAAGACTAGACAGACAAGACTAGACAGACAAGACTAGACAGACAAGACTAGACAGACAAGACTAGACAGACAAGACTAGACAGACAAGACTAGACAGACAAGACTAGACAGACAAGACTAGACAGACAAGACTAGACAGACAAGACTAGACAGACAAGACTAGACAGACAAGACTAGACAGACAAGACTAGACAGACAAGACAGACAAGACTAGACAGACAAGACTAGACAGACAAGACTAGACAGACAAGACTAGACAGACAAGACTAGACAGACAAGACTAGACAGACAAGACTAGACAGACAAGACTAGACAGACAAGACTAGACAGACAAGACTAGACAGACAAGACTAGACAGACAAGACTAGACAGACAAGACTAGACAGACAAGACTAGACAGACAAGACTAGACAGACAAGACTAGACAGACAAGACTAGACAGACAAGACTAGACAGACAAGACTAGACAGACAAGACTAGACAGACAAGACTAGACAGACAAGACTAGACAGACAAGACTAGACAGACAAGACTAGACAGACAAGACTAGACAGACAAGACTAGACAGACAAGACTAGACAGACAAGACTAGACAGACAAGACTAGACAGACAAGACTAGACAGACAAGACTAGACAGACAAGACTAGACAGACAAGACTAGACAGACAAGACTAGACAGACAAGACTAGACAGACAAGACTAGACAGACAAGACTAGACAGACAAGACTAGACAGACAAGACTAGACAGACAAGACTAGACAGACAAGACTAGACAGACAAGACTAGACAGACAAGACTAGACAGACAAGACTAGACAGACAAGACTAGACAGACAAGACTAGACAGACAAGACTAGACAGACAAGACTAGACAGACAAGACTAGACAGACAAGACTAGACAGACAAGACTAGACAGACAAGACTAGACAGACAAGACTAGACAGACAAGACTAGACAGACAAGACTAGACAGACAAGACTAGACAGACAAGACTAGACAGACAAGACTAGACAGACAAGACTAGACAGACAAGACTAGACAGACAAGACTAGACAGACAAGACTAGACAGACAAGACTAGACAGACAAGACTAGACAGACAAGACTAGACAGACAAGACTAGACAGACAAGACTAGACAGACAAGACTAGACAGACAAGACTAGACAGACAAGACTAGACAGACAAGACTAGACAGACAAGACTAGACAGACAAGACTAGACAGACAAGACTAGACAGACAAGACTAGACAGACAAGACTAGACAGACAAGACTAGACAGACAAGACTAGACAGACAAGACTAGACAGACAAGACTAGACAGACAAGACTAGACAGACAAGACTAGACAGACAAGACTAGACAGACAAGACTAGACAGACAAGACTAGACAGACAAGACTAGACAGACAAGACTAGACAGACAAGACTAGACAGACGAGACTAGACAGACAAGACTAGACAGACAAGACTAGACAGACAAGACTAGACAGACAAGACTAGACAGACAAGACTAGACAGACAAGACTAGACAGACAAGACTAGACAGACAAGACTAGACAGACAGACAAGACTAGACAGACAAGACTAGACAGACAAGACTAGACAGACAAGACTAGACAGACAAGACTAGACAGACAAGACTAGACAGACAAGACTAGACAGACAAGACTAGACAGACAAGACTAGACAGACAAGACCAGACAGACAAGACTAGACAGACAAGACTAGACAGACAAGACTAGACAGACAAGACTAGACAGACAAGACTAGACAGACAAGACTAGACAGACAAGACTAGACAGACAAGACTAGACAGACAAGACTAGACAGACAAGACTAGACAGACAAGACTAGACAGACAAGACTAGACAGACAAGACTAGACAGACAAGACTAGACAGACAAGACTAGACAGACAAGACTAGACAGACAAGACTAGACAGACAAGACTAGACAGACAAGACTAGACAGACAAGACTAGACAGACAAGACTAGACAGACAAGACTAGACAGACAAGACTAGACAGACAAGACTAGACAGACAAGACTAGACAGACAAGACTAGACAGACAAGACTAGACAGACAAGACTAGACAGACAAGACTAGACAGACAAGACTAGACAGACAAGACTAGACAGACAAGACTAGACAGACAAGACCAGACAGACAAGACTAGACAGACAAGACTAGACAGACAAGACTAGACAGACAAGACTAGACAGACAAGACTAGACAGACAAGACTAGACAGACAAGACTAGACAGACAAGTTTAGACAGACAAGACTAGACAGACAAGACTAGACAGACAAGACTAGACAGACAAGACTAGACAGACAAGACAAGACCAGACAGACAAGACTAGACAGGCAAGACTAGACAGACAAGACTAGACAGACAAGACTAGACAGACAAGACTAGACAGACAAGACTAGACAGACAAGACTAGACAGACAAGACTAGACAGACAAGACTAGACAGGCAAGACTAGACAGACAAGACTAGACAGACAAGACTAGACAGACAAGACTAGACAGACAAGACTAGACAGACAAGACTAGACAAACAAGACTAGACAGGCAAGACTAGACAGATAAGACTAGACAGACAAGACTAGACAGACAAGACTAGACAGACAAGACTAGACAGACAAGACTAGACAGACAATACTATACAGACAAGACTAGACAGACAAGACTAGACAGACAAGACTAGACAGACAAGACTAGACAGACAAGACTAGACAGACAAGACTAGACAGACAAGACTAGACAGACAAGACTAGACAGACAAGACTAGACAGACAAGACTAGACAGACAAGACTAGACAGACAAGACTAGACAGACAAGACTAGACAGACAATACTAGCCAGACAAGACTAAACAGACAAGACTAGACAGACAAGTCTAGACAGACAAGACTAGACAGACTAGACAGACAAGACTAGGCAGACAAGACTAGACAGACAAGACTAGACAGACAAGACTAGACAGACAAGACTAGACAGACAAGACTAGACAGACAAGACTAGACAGACAAGACTAGACAGACAAGACTAGACAGACAAGACTAGACAGACAAGACTAGACAGACAAGACTAGACAGACAAGACTAGACAGACAAGACTAGACAGACAAGACTAGACAGACAAGACTAGACAGACAAGACTAGACAGACAAGACTAGACAGACAAGACTAGACACACAAGACTAGATAGACAAGACTAGACAGACAAGACTAGACAGACAAGACTAGACAGACAAGACTGGACAGACAAGACTAGACAGACAAGACTAGACAGAAAAGACTAGACAGACAAGACTACACAGACAAGACTAGACAGACGCCGTTTAAGCCTTTATAGACAATTGTAGAGAGAGAGGAGACTACCTAGTCAACATTATTTAGGCAAGATTCGTTAATCAATACCAGACGGGGTGGTAGAAAAGAAAAGACTTTACTACTATTTATTATTAGTAGTTTTTTAATCCTCAAGTGCTTTGAATTTACGTTTCTGTAAACGATTCTGATAGAATTTGCTGTGGAAGTGTTTTTGAGTTTGATCGTAAGTAAAATGTTGGGATGAAAATTAGGGTAACATACGTTGGAAATCCCGAGCGAGATATTCCCGTGGAAAATTTATATTCTCGATATTTATAAAATCGCATGCGGGAACACAATAAAGAATATTATTTATACGTCTGTTACGCGTTTCTTTGGGAATAGGAAAATCGGCTGTTTGGCGCAATTTCCGTGACAGAAATTTGCCGAATATATGTGAATCGGGCGTGGGAGGCGGGAGGCGGTGGCGGCAAAGGAGAAGAGGAAGCGGAATAAATAAAAACAGTATCTGCATCTGACTACCTCGAGTGCCGATAAGAACTATATTAAGAAAATGGCAGCGCTGAAAATTTTATAGCCTGGAAAATATTTCACACGGCCAGGAAACTATTTATCTTTTACGACTTCCTCTGTACAGTTCCTTCCGAATTCGAAATTCGAGAATTTACTATACAAATCCATTGTTCTCATAAATTCTTTCCTTCTATTATTTATAATATCGACAATTGTAATATTAAAGTTCTAGTTAATAGTCTGGGTCGAGGATTGTGCAACTCAAACCCTCGCTAGTGAATTGGACAACATACCCGTCTGACAAGAAGGAGAATGGTGTTCAATTCCTCGCAGAGGCAGAAACATTTTCAACCAGGGCGGCACTAACCGTCCGGGCTGCCCAGCCTGAAGGAATGGGAAATATGCAATACCGGGGTAGCGCATCAGAAGGAAAAAATTATTTCGTCTATAACCGCCTCCTTATGGGGAAATTACATGTAAAATCTAATCCCAGCAGCCTTATAGGAAATCATGTACAAGATAATGTACGTGGCCAAGCGTGTAGCGTATATGTGTAGATCTCGGTACCGCGAGGTGCGAGAGGGGTAGGGGCATCGTCCTTATGGAAGATCATGGGATTTAGACCGGACAAAACCGGACAAGACTAGACAGATAAGATTAGACAGACAAGACGAAACCAGACAAGACTAGACAGGCAGGACTACATAGATAAGACTAGGCAGACAAGGCTATACGGTTCTAAGCACTTTTTTTTCACGTGAAATTCCTATTTGCAGCGATAAACGTCGCACGGATTGATTGGAATTTTTGGAATTCTGATGGTTGGAATTCTGTTCCTAACTTGCAGTTCACTTCTGTTTCAGCAGTTTTTTCTTCACTGCAAGTTCTTCTTCTTCTTCGTTTTAGGAAATTTTGCCTGTTCCAGCTCGATAACATTCAGAAGCTGTCTTTCCATTTCTTGCTGGGGCGTCCAACACTTCACCCCCCTGGGGGGTTGGCTATCTTTCATTTTCCATTCTTGACACGTGGCTATCCCATTCCTGTCATCTGGCGTTTACCCATACCGTTATTGGTTGTATTTTACATGTTTCTCGTATGTTGTCGTTAGGTATTCTGTCTAGCCTTGTCTTTCGTATTATTTAGTATATTTTAGCCTTGTCTTTAGTATCTTTCGTATTTTCTTAGTATTGCCATCTCTGCCACTTCTTAATATTGCCATCTCTGCACATCTTGAAATTGTCCTGCAATTTGCCGGCGCTGGAAAAAGATGCTGTTCTAGAAACTATCTCTGAGCTTGAATAATGAAGCTAGTTCTAATAAAATGCTCTAAACAAGAAAACTTGAAGGTTCATTGAATATTAGAGAGTTAAGATAGTAAATAAGTCATTACTTCTTTTGGTTTATATTAAGTTAAAACAGGACACTCTTAATTTGTCACCCTTTAATAAAGGAAATCTTTTTTTTTTTGTTGATTCCGTGAAAATGGAATTCGTCATACACTTGGAATAATACGGTATTTTGTGTCGGATCTTGATAAGATTTAGATTAAATAACGAGTATTGAATATTATTTTAGTTATCCAGATAAAGTCAGTTGAAAGTTTTAATTGCATGTTGACAATGTGGAAGAAAGTGAGGGAATTGGACGGGATATCTCATAAATCACATATTCAATATAATGCCAACATGCTAGTTCGGACATTAATCAACAATTCATTCGATCTAAATCTCAATCAATCACATCAAATCCTATCCAATTTCTCAGTCTCAGCCTTTAATTTCTCACAAAATTACGAAAAAAAGTTATTTCTACTTGATTTACTAAGTCAGTTCCCTTTTAGTAAAGTGGAAAGGATTTTGCTTTAATTATTCTTATTTCTTTCCCATTCTTTAAAATTTCCTTAATGAGTTTCTATGTACTATGTAAGCCTTATTTTCTTTAGAAAATTACTAACTTTGTTTTATAAGTCTAGTCTTGTCTGTCTAGTCTTGTCTGTCTAGCCTTTTGTGTCTAGTTTTGTCTATCTAGTCTTGTCTGTCTAGTCTTGTCTGTCTAGTTTTGTCTGTCTAGTCTTGTCTGTCTAGTATTGTTTCTCCTTCTAAGAATTTTATTTACATTAGCAAAGTCCTTTTAATCCGCACCAAATGAAATGCATTTCACGAGTCATTTGTCGATACTTCAGAGGTATAAACAGTGATCAATTTACATCGTATTATATCGGGCATGTAACTTAAAGATTTTCTATATTACTCCTACAAGTAGTCTAATTTACTGTTTCCGCATCGTTTTAAACGTGCATAAGCAAGATTGAGAGCCAGTTTTCCATGGACTGTTCCACTGCAAATTTGCCTTTATTAATTAATTAATTAGGTTTAAATCAATACTTGAACAGGTGCTGCTTGCATTTGGCGAATATTTTGTTACGGGATATTATGCAGTCTGCATTCTTGAAATAGTGCACTCGGTGAAGAAACTACTAACTAATAAGCTAAATAATTCCAATTTGCAATAAATTTCCAAAGCGTAAAAGATTTATACATTTCTTATATTGATCTCCTTTCCGACAGTTCGTTTAGTCTCGTCTTGTTCGATTAGTCTCGTCTTGTTTGTTTAGTCTCGTCTAGTTTTATTACTTTCCAATATTGTGCATAACTATATAGTGTAGTATCTGGAATTGCTAACTAAACAGCAAACAAACTAATTTTTTTTAAGATTTTCCTTTGTTTTTGTTTCTATCCGCATATGCATTGTCCTCGCCCTCTGCAAATTTTGTCTCCATTTTTTTACAGACTTCATGAACTAAAACTCATCAATCACAAACAATAAAGCATTAATTGGGTGGGGGGAGGACTGTAATTAGAGATCCTTAAAGGGGAGCTTTACTTAATTACTCTTACAAACTCAATTTGATATTAAAGATAATAATTCTATATCAAAAGAGATCTTGTCTAGACAGGTAAACGCTAGCCTTGTCTGTCTAGACTTGTATGTACTGTGTATCTAATCTTTACTACACATGACTACAAAGACTACACCTTTTCTCTCTAGGCTAGTCTTGTATATCTAGTCTTGTCTATCTAGTCTTAGCAGTCTAGTCTTATCTGTCTAGTCTTGTCTGACTAGTATTGTCTGTCTAGTCTTGTCTATCTTGTCATGTCTGTCTAGTCTTGTTGGTCTAGTCTTCTCTGTCTAGTCTTGTCTGTCTAATCTTGTCTGTCTAGTCTAGTCTGTATAATCTTTCCTGTCTAGACTTGTCTGTCTAGACTTGTCTGTCTAGTCGTGTGTGTCTAATCTTGTCTGTCTAGTCTTGATTGTCTAGACTTCTCTGTCTAATCTTGTCTGTCTAGTCTTCTCTGTCTAGTCTTGTCTGTCTAGAATTATCTATCTAGTTTTCTCTGTCTAGACTTGTGTGTGTAGTCTTGTCTGTCTAGTCTTGCTGGTCTATTGTTGTCTGTCTAGTGTTGTCTGTCGAGTCATTTGTGTCCAGTCTTGTCTATCTAGTATAGTCTTTTCTGTCTAGTCTCGTCTGTCTAATCTTCTCTGTCTAGTCTGATCTATCTAGTCTAGTCTTGTCTGTCTAGTCCTGTCGTTCTAGTCGTGTCCGTCTAGTCTTGTCTGTCGAGTCTTGTCTTTCCTGCCTTGTATCTCTAGTCTTGTCTGTCTAGTCTTGTATGTCTAGTCTTCTAATCTAAGTACAATACACAACTGTTACACAAGTGAAATATGTCAGATAATATAAAGTAAACTAAAATAAAATAAAATAAGCAGCACACAAGCAAGTCGTGATAATTATACCACACATCGAGTTTGTAAGGAGTAAAATTGGAACAGTAACAAATCAAAAATGCAAGACAAAGCATAACACGAACCAACTTTACCACTGATGTGTGAGCATAAAAACCAAGCACGCTCGATTCTGTGCTACTTAATAATATTTACAAGAAAATTAATTTTAGATAGCAACAAGGCTTAGCAATAATATGAACAGTAAAAATTTAATATTAAATACATAAAGCAAAAATAAGTTAACAACATATACATATCAATATATACATATACATATACATATACACAGAATACATATACATTTACATATTTTTTACTTGAACATAAAATTCATCTAAATTGTAGGCTTCGATTTCTATCTTCGATCTAGTGGTGTCCGCTTAAAGATCTTCAAGTTGTCAATTTTTCTAATGACTTTGGGTAAATGGTTGAATAATATCAGGTTGCTGTAGGGTGGGTATCGCTGGGATATTGTCAAAGTGTGTCTAGACAGCTCATAAGATGTTTGATTGAATCTTGTCTCCCTGTTGTTCGGTTTTACGTATTTCTTAAATAAAGATTTATTTTTTTCTAAAAAAATTAAGCTCACATAAATATAAAGGCCAGTATTTGTTGAAAGGTTCGCTTTTGTCTTGTCTGTCTAGTCTTTTCTGTCTGGTCTTGTTTGTCTAATCTTGTCTGTCTAGTCTTCTCTTTCTAGTCTTATCTGTCTTGTCTAGTCTGTCTAGACTTGTCTCTCTAGTCTTGTCTTTCTAGTTCGTCTAGTCTTTTCTGTATAGTCTTGTCTGTCTAGTGTTGTCTGCCTAGTCTTATATGTCTAGTCTTGTCTGTCTGTTCTTATCTGTCTAGTTTTGCCTGTTTAATCTTGTCTGACTAGTCACCTAGTCAGCAATATAAATATAAATTTATTTTCCTAAACGTAAATGGAAAAACGTTAATTAATTTACTTGGCTTTGCTCGAGAGGATGATACCATCGTATGTCTCTTGGAACCACTTAATGGCGTCTTCCTTTGTTAGGCGGTGTTGGAAACCCACCTTGCCAACTTTCTTGCGTCTGTGGGCAACATTGAATCCGGAGCTTCCCAATACAACGTTATCCATTATAAGTCCAGACCGTAGATGCCTATACTCGAATCGTATTTGATGCCCAAATCGTTGTGTTCTTAAATACCTAATCCAAAGTTACCAGATGCTGAGAAGTTTTCTCTGCACAATTCGTATTCTCTTTTTTTTTCTAGAATTTTTTCAGCTTTGGCTCTACGCGCTGTGCAATAGACAGCAATCTTTTCGGTACCAGGGATACTAAGGGAACATACAGTGTAGCGAGCCTTGGAGAAGACGGATTGTTGTCCTGTCAATTGCTCTAATACTTTGGCGTCTCTTGGAAGTTGTCTCTTCGCAATTTCTATTCTCTTACTTTCGAGACCATTTTTCGATTACCATTTCGAGAATTTCTTCAGCTTTGACTCTACGCAGTGTGCAATAGACAACAATCTTTTTGTTACGACGGATTCCAAAGGAACGTACAGTGTAGCGAGCCTTGGAGAGGACGGGTTGATGTCCTGTCAATTGCTCCAACACTTTGGCGGCTCTTATAAGCCTATCACCAGATTCTTTAACGCAAATGTTCAAACAAGGCTTGCGAATGTGAGGATCACTCATCACATTCTTGGAGTTGTCTTTGACCTCCTTGTTCTTTGCTACGGGCGCCATGACTTTTACTAGTCTTGTAGGTGTAGTCCCATCTGTCTAATCTTGTCTGTCTAGTCAAAATCAAATTTATTTATTCTAAGATGTAAGTACAGAAAAGGAGAAAAAAGGTGAATATTTACATATGTAATTTGTCGTTAAAAAAGCTATAAATAAAATATATAAATTAATGCTATAATAGCACTTCTCTAATAAAATAAGTTTTTTCCCGAAGTCCTTGTAAAAACTTTCTTGGGTTATAGCAGAGGGTAAATTGTTATATATTATAATGCCAATCTTGTTTGGAGCTTTGCTGCATATTGTTAGATTGGATTTTGGTATCCGTAGTTGATTTTGTCCTCTTGTTTTGTGTTGATGTATATCCGTATTGCGTATAATGGAGGATGTATTTTTATGGATGTGGCATGCTGCCTCCCATATACACAGGCATGGTACCGTTTGTAGGTTTTAATTTGTAGGTTTTTGAAGTGTGACATACATGATTTTGTTTGGGTTATACCTGCGATTGCCCGAATTATCCTCTTTTGGGCTTTGAAGACGCTTTGCAATTGTGGAGAGAGTCCTATTAGTCCTCTTGTGGAGAGAGTACTATTATTCCATATGATATTATGGACTGTACCTCTGCATCACATATGTTTACCAATACATATTGCTTTACAATGTTTCGGATATTCCTTATAAGATAAGCTTTGTAGTTTATTTTTTCTGTTATAGAATTTATGTGGATATCCCATGTTAGGTTTTCTTATAAATTTATCCCTAAGAATTTAATTGTGTTTGTTCTTAGGACATTAACATTGCCTATTCTTATTGATAGGTCATTATCTCGCCTGCTTCGTGTCGTTTGGAAAATAATATATTTTGTTTTGTCGCTATTTAGGTGCAGATTGTTAGCAGAGAACCATTAATATACATCACTAAGAAGTTGATTTGCTTCTAATTCTGCTTTATTTAGATACTGTTCCGACACTATAAAGCAAGAGTCGTCCGCGTATAGTATGCATTCTCTGTCATTTAAATAGTGCGCTAGATCTGCGGTGTATAGAGAGAATAGTAAAGGTGCTAGAATGCTTCCCTGTGGTACCCCGATATTTTTTGTGACTTGTGCAGAGGCACTATTCTTATTTAGTTGACAGATTTGGACATATTGCTTCTTTTGTCCAAGAAAGATTCAAACCATCTGCTGACTGTGCCTCGGATTCCATATCTATACAATTTTTGAATGAGTTTTTCATGCGACACACAATCAAAGGCTTTCTATATGTCGCAGAAAATCCCTACAGGGTGCTTCCCTTTATCTATTTCCTCTAAAATTCGATCATAGAATGCACCGATTGCTGTTGTGGTAGATTTTCCTGTCCTGAAGCCATGTTGTTAGGTGGGTATTATGTTGTATTTGTCGATAAAACAGTTGACCCTTTTTTCAATACAGTACTCAATTATTTTAGATGCTACTGATAGGAGTGATATTGGCCTGTAGTTTTTGATACCTGTCTTATCTCCCTTATTGTGTATGGGCATTAGTTTTGAAATTTTGAGTACCTCAGGAAATTCTTCGGTTTCTATTGAATTATTAATGATGTCTGTGATTGGAGCGGTTAATTTCTTCTTGAATTCTTTAAATATTTTATGTGGTAGTAAGTCAGGGCCGCTGCTAGATTTGTTCTTTAGCTTAAGCATGATGTTAAGCACCTCTTCTTTTGTAAATGGTATTTGTATTATATGTGACGTGTGTATTTGTTATTTGGACTTGCTTGATGTTGTTTGCTATATTTGTTGCTGCATTCTTGAAGTGACTATTAAATAATGTGGCTATTTTATGTGGATCTTTCGTTAGTTCTTCATCCACTTTTAGTTGTATTTCTTCAGCTGGGTGACTTTTGTTAGATAGGTCACTTACTATATTCCAAAATTTTTTTTATGTGTAAGTGGCTCAGAACTTATAATAATTGATCGGTGGTCCGACATAGTTGTGTCTTGGCCTTCCCAAAGTAATGGGAAGGCCTAAATCCAGAAACGCATTGTCTATCTTCGTTTGTGAGTTTGTGGTGACTCTGGTATATTGATTGACTCAGGTATATCAATTAAGTCGTAGGATAGTAATAAGTTTATCAGGATAGTTTTTTCTTTCTAGTTTTGTCTATTTAGTCTTGTCTGTCTAGTCTTGTCTGTCTAGCCTTGCCTGTCTTGTATTTTCTAACTAGGCTTGTTTGTATAATCTTTCCTGTTTAGTCTAGTGACTACTCTTGTCTGCCTAGTCAAATCAAATCAAATAATTTATTGCCCATAAGATATTGAATCCATATGAAGTGTCAAACATTAGATCTTTACAATATACTGTTAGAGTTTACATGTTTAATATATAGTATAAATTCTTCGAGGCTGTAGATTGTGTTGGAGAGGAGGATGTTGTTTTCCTAAATATTTATATATTTAATAAGATTTTTCCTCTGTTAGGCTGATTGGTTAGACTGATTGCTATAAATGATTACTGCCTGGTAGTTTGGACCTTTTCCACAGAGTGAGGTTTGTTCTGGGCCTGTATAGTTGGTGTTTAATTCTCGTGTCGTGTTGATGTTTATGCAGATGCTTCTGGAAGGTGTGCTTCTGTTTTGGATGTAGCATGTTAATTCTAGAATATATAAACTTGTGACTGTGAGAATATCTAGTTTCTTAAAATGGGGTCTACACGTGATCTTGATACCCATTAAGGTTCTGATAATTTTCTTCTGAACTATTGAGATGGATTCAGTTTCTGACGAGCATCCCCAAAGCAGAATAACATATGAAATTATTGATTGGATCTCCGTATAGTAGAATGTTAGATCTTCGAATTTTAAAAATTGTCGTAGATACCTTATTTGAAAGAGCTTTCTATATAGTTTGGAGCACATATCTTGTATGGTGGTGTTCCATTGAAGGTGTTACTCTAAATAAATTCCTAGGAATTTAGCCACCTTGGTTCGTTTAATTTAGTCGTTAATTATTTTCAACTGGATGTCTATGGGGTAGTTACTACGTGCTGTATGGAATATAACGTATTCGTGGCATTTTTCCGGTGTCGCGGTAGATCTTAGACTTCTTTGCATTTTTATTATTTGATTAGTTCAGCGAATTTATTTATAACAGACCTTAATAACAGACCTTATTCACTGGTTTACACACTCGTACGACCACTCACATTGACGGTTCAGTCTCGACTGTCGACTAGTCGTGTCTGTCCAGTCTAGTCTTGTCTGTCTAGACTTGTCCCTCTAGTCTTGCCTGTCTAGTCTTGTCTGTCTAGTCTTGTCTGTCTAGTCTTGTCTGTCCAGTCTTGTCTGTCTAGTCTTGTCTATCTAATCTTGTTCTTCTAGTCTTGTCCGTCTAGTCTTGTTTGTCTGGTCTTGTCTGTCTAGTCTTGTCTGTCTGGTCTTGTCTGTCTAGTCTTGTCTGTTTAGTCTTGCCTATTTAGTCTTGTCTGTCTGGTCTTGTCTCTATAGTCAGTTTGTATAGTCCTGTAGGTATAGTATTATCTGTCTAGGTTTGTCTGCAAAGTCTTATCTGTCCAGTATTGTCTGTATAGTTTTATCTGGCTAGTCTTGTTTAGTCGTGTAGTCGAGTAGATTTAAAATTCGTCTGTCTAGTGTTATCTATTTAGCCTCGTCTGTGAAGTCTTGTCAATTCTCGTATAATCTTAGCATTTGAATAAACGATAAAATTGAAGAAGATAATCAATTAGCAGTAAAGAATATTGCGAATTGCCTGTAAGAGCATTTCGCGTAAATAGTAACATTTTATAAGTATAATAAGTAAGCTTAAGTATTTAAGTAGCAAAGTTTTTCAGTCTACTTAACGTTGAATCCATTTGCTCCTGAACGAAAATTTCCATTTAATCTGTCGGGACGGAACTCGGTCTACTTTTCTCGCCACATTAGGATGAAGTACTAAACCTGAATTGATCTTAATATCCTCCTCATCCCCGAAACTTATTGAGCGCGCACGCTGAGCCGCACAGCTCCTCCAAACGCTCGGAATGGAATTGTGTGTGTGTTGGTATGCTGATGGATTCTTGATGATCCATTCTTACAAGACCAGGGATTTATTAACGCCAACATCCGCACTAATTCACTAAACGCTCTCTATCCACTCCAAATCCCACGGATATATCTCCAATTTGATTTCAGTCCGATTTCATTTACTAAACCAGGTAATCAAGGTTTGACTTGCTAGGTTAGGCTATACAAACAACAACCAGCGCAGATAATACTGGACGGACAAAACTAGACAACGAAGATTAGATAGACAAGATGAGACAGGCAAGGCAAAAAGATAAGACTAGGAACAGAAGACTAGAGACACAAGACTGGACATATAAGACTAGACAGACAAGACTAGACAGACCTCAGTAGACAGACAAAATTAAACAGTAAAGACTAAATTGACAATACTGGGCAGATAAGACTACACCGACTAGATTAAACAAACAAGCGGACGAGACTAGAGAGATGAGGCTTGACAAATAAGACTAAACAGACAAGACTATACTGACTATACAACAGTACTAGACTGACAAAATTAGACAGAAAAGACTTAACATGTAAGGCTAGACATGCAAGAATGGACAAACAGGAATAGAGAAGACTGTATAGGGAAGACTTTATAGACAAACCTAGACACAGAGAAGACAGACGAGACAAGAGGGATGAGACCCGACCGACAAGACTAGACAGGCAAGCTTAGACAGACAAGACTAATCACACGAGTCATAGATACAAGAAAGATGAGATTAGACAGACAAGCCTAAACAGACAAGACTAAACCGAAAAGACTAAACTGAACAGGCAGATAAGACTAGACCGACAAGATTAGACAAACAAGACTAGAAAGTCGATACTAGACAGACAAAATTATACAGATTATTATTTTGAGAAAGTATTTACATTTTAATATTGTGGAGCTTAGTGTCGTTTCTCAAATATTTATTCAGTAATTAGGACGTCCTAATAGTGAGTAAAGTATTACAGTAGGAGACAGCCGGACAAATACAGTAATAGTATGTTGTGTTGAAACGTATTTTCCGTAAGTGTTTGGTAAATAGAAGATTGAAAATTCGACAAATAGCAGTAATAACAGATTTTTGTTGGAACTAGTATTTTATGTTTGTATTTACAAATTACTGAGTTCTAGAAATTTCTGTTATTTGCCGCAATTAATCGATTAATTAATAAACGTTTGTATCGGGTGTTATAGGGGAAGGTACACCCTTGAGTAGTAATTTTCATAAGAATGAAAGCAATGAAATATATCAAATCAATTTGAAGAGCAAATATTAAATTTCTTATAATTTTTTTAATAATGCAAGTCTCCGTCCATTTCCGTAATATTTGTTCTGTCACACAAGTCAAATAGAAAATGAATTAAATAAAACGTAATTTTCCATGAACTATTGACATTAATCGATAATTCTAAACACAATTATTCGAAAAAAAGCTCGCATTGATTGACATAAAGTATGTAATTAGGGTAATTGTTGTGTAAAAACTGTGATTATTTGTTAAATGGAAATCACCAAGAAGTACGCATGTTCTGGTTTGACCTAAATGGAAACATATAATTTGCAACATTGTTTTTCCATTATAAAAAATTGTGTACCCGTTCCCAATACTGCTTCACGTTTGTATTCCGTCTATTTGAATACATCCTCTACATTAACACAAACCTGCTATTTCAATCATTTTGTAAAAGAATATATCTGTCTAATTTAGCCTGCAAAGTCCAGTGGGTCCAATATTGTCTTTTTATTATCGTGTGTCTAGTCTTATCTAGTCCCGTCTGTCTAGTCTTGTCTGTCTAATCTTGTCTGTCTAGTCTTGTCTGTCTAGTCTCGTCTGTCTAGTCTTGTCTGTCTAGTCTTGTCTGTCTAGTCTTGTCTGTCTAGTCTCGTCTGTCTAGTCTTATCTGTCTAGTCTTGTCTGTGTAGTCTTGTCTGTCTAGTCTCTCTAGTCTTGCATGTCTAGTCTTGTCTAACTAGTGTAGTCTGCAAAGTCTTGTATATCTAGTGTTGCCTCTCTAGTGTTGTCTGAATAGTCTTGTCTGTCTAGTCTTATCTGACAAGTCTTGTCCATCTAGATTTATCTGTCTAGTCTTGGCACCTATATATTCTTATTTGTCTAACATTAACAATGTAGTCTTGTTTGTTTGTCGTGTTAAGAAAGGAATAAATTTTCTACTTGGAAGTAATTATTGTTAAAGTGAATTTTGCTGGAAGTGCGACAAGCGTTTTAGCAACAAAAGACAACGCGAAATAGAAACGTGGAGGAAGTCCCGAGCGAGACACGACAACAATACGACTTCTGTGGAATGCAATAATAACCCGTCAAAGTCCGAGAGAATGGACAACAAAAGATTTTTCAGGACATGTTAGACCACTCACTACATTTTCCCCTCTGAGTGACGTTTACTTTATATCAACGAATTCAACAGGATTATATTCAGGCAATTCGCAGTGATTACGTAATGTAATATTATCTAATTAGGTACTTTAGGTCTGGATTTATCTGCTCTAATGTAACCTAATCTATCCCTTATCCAATATTTTTTCTTATTTCAGATCGAGAGGTCGCGCTGCCGCGCCAAATGTGGTCTGAATTTATCTCTCTTTCTCTTTCTCTTTCTCTCTCTCCCTCTCTCTCTCTCTCTGTGTGTAGTTCTTACATGGTGGGTCTTGGCTGACTCAACAACCCTCCTCCATCGGACTCTGTTCATCATTAGCTCATCCGCTTCCATTATATTCAGGGATCTAAGATCTGATGCTATGTTGTCTCTCCACCGTAGTCGCGGTCTTCCTAGTGGTCTTTTACAGGTCGGGACCTGTTCCCAAACCAATCTAACCACTCGTCCATCCTCCTCTCTCTTTACATGGCCGGCCCGTCTCAGTCTTTCCGCATTTATCGTTCTTACAATATCTGGTTGGTCATATAGTTCTTCTATTTCCCTCTTTTTTCCTACTGCGGTACTGTTGAGTAGTTTCATCCCGTATAGGCCCAGTCTGTTTTCGTTCTTTTTTGTTATTGTCCAGGTTTCACATTCGTAAGTCATAATCGGTCTTATAATGGAGTGGTATATTCGGATTTTTGTCGTCCGAGATACATTTTTTGATTTAATTATTCTCTGCAATGCAAAACAACATCGATTGGCACTTTGTATTCTGTTGTTAATTTCTTTGGTCATATCATTGTCTGACGTGATAGTGGCATCCTGATATTTAAATTTCTGGACCCGAAGTTGTATTGGTCCATCATCTCATATTGTCCTATCCTATCCCTACGTTTAGTCCTTGATGTGGTCATGGACTGGGTTTTACTCTCGTTTATTTTTTGGCCCATATTTTCCGCTGCAGATTCTATTTTTGGAAACTCTTCTTTAACGTCCCTGGCTGTGTTTCCAATGATGTCTATGTCATCCGCAAATGCCAATATAAGACGCGGGCCCGATTTCTAAATAGCAGTGTCTTCGCTTTTGCCTCCCTCACGACCTTCTCCCGAGCTATATTAAAGAGGAGTGGGGAGATGGCGTCTCCCTGTTTCATGCCATTATTTATCGTTAAAAAGGTTGACAGCTTTCCCCCTATCCGTACTGCACTTTTGGAGCCTTCCATGCTGATCTTTGTTAAGCTGACAAGTTTACTCGGAATTCCCAGTTCCATCATAGCATACCTCAGCTCAACCCTTAAGATGTTGTCGTACGCTTGTTTGAAGTCGATGAACAGTTTTAATGATGTATGACTTTATCGTACTCCCAGCACTTCTCTATTAGTTGACGTATTGTGAAGATCTGGTCTACTGTTGATCTTCTTTTCCTGAACCCACGTTGGTAGTCACCTAACTGGTGTTCATCATAGGGAGTTAGTCTTTCGAGTAGTACCAGGTACCAGATCTTATATCCTGTATTTATCAATGATATTCCCCGATAGTTGGACCATTGTAGTTTGTCGCCCTTTTTGTCTCGGGGCACGATGACACTCTTCTTTCAACTACTTGGTATTTTCTCTTCCTTCCAAATCTGGATTATGAGGGTGTGGAAGTATTTGATAAGAGTTTCTCCTCCATATTTGAGACACTCTGTCGGTATTGTGTCCTTACTAGGGTTTTCGCGTACCCGACTTTTTTTTTATACCCGGATATCGGGTATTATTTTTTCATATTCCCGGGTATACCCGGGTACCCGGGTATTTGCAATTTTTGCAGAAAAAGATTTAATTTTCTTATAATAATGTTTTATGTTACTACGAAAGAGTAAAGAATGTCAATAAGTCTCCTTAAATTATAGTACAATCAGTCACACAGCTAAACAGTCTTATCATTAACTAATTGGGAACTAATTTACTACACTCACAGAACTTTTAACTACAATACATTCTGTTATAAAATACCAAAAATATAACTAAATAAACTTTCTTCTCAGACACATAAACCACATAGTTCAAATTAAACTTATTAGATTTGATACACGAGGAAAGACTTTCCGGATTATTTAAATATTTGACAAGAGAAAATAAACGCACATCTCTTCTTTCTTTGACTCTTTGATCGAAGGTTGCGTAAAGTTCGTCAGATAAAGTAGTACCAATTTTTTGGATAGTATCCAAAGGAACTGACAAAATGGCATCGCAGGTAAGATGGTAGCATATTTTTGACTCAATGTTTGCAGTAAATTTTCTAAACCTTGTTCATTTACCTCATTCCAGCAATAATTTATAACAGCGAGTGCATGTTTTATGTCGTTTCTTCTTCTTTCGAATAGGCCTACTTTGGACCACGCTTGTTCAACTGTTGGGCTTTGATCTTTGCCCAGTATTATCGCATCTTCTGCCGGTGTAACTCCTTTCTCTTTTCTGTCCAGGGGGTACCTTTCCTGAAATCCACGAATTTCCTTCAGGGTGCGTCTCACAGACAGTCTATTTTAGAGATCTGTTATTCCCAGTTCTTTAATATCCTTCTCGGTTTCTGTCAACCAAGTGGTACGAACCTTCTTGTTTTGCTAGAAGGTGAACAGACGGTTGGTTAGTCGGTTTGGAGGCAATCTTGCAACGTAGCCATAGGGGCCCCGTTTAAAGCTGTTTATTAATTTTAGAAATCTTTTTGCAATTAGGAGGCACTCTTTGCGCTAAGTTATCGTCACTGTCGCTGTCACTAGAAAAAATATCCTAATTACATTGTTCTTTAATATCCTCGTACGGTTTGTCTTCATCTTCTATAATAGTTTTCCTTTTGTATATAACATCTATCACAGCTAAGTGCACAGCGTGATTTATGCAGAACATCACCTCTGTTGGGCTTTCTCTGCCAGACTTTTGCAAAACCGCTGCACCAACCGTACTACTAGCCACAATGTGACGTTCAAGTTTCAAACCGAATTTGTCCAGATGTCTAAGAACCATATCTCCGCATTTTCCAGATATAAAAACCAGCCCTAGGTTGAATACGGTTCTGTCATCAGAATGCAAGTTTATGTTAAAGTAACGGCGGTTTTTTAAGCTCATCCATTCATCAAGAGTTAGACTGAATCTACTCTCAGAGTTTGTTATCGTTTGACACTCGTTAACCACACTTGATTCTTGTTGTTCACAAAACTGTAGAACCAGTTCCATTGTCCTGCCTTAGAGTTAGCTGTTTATGATGAGAAGCTTCTCGGATGAATTTACTACGAGTGAACGTCCGAATGGAAATACCGTCTTGTAGAACCAAACGTGCAATAATTTCGGAAATTTTTGTACAGGTTAAAAAAAAGTGGTATTCACGGTCAGATTCAGATTGAGAAGACGATGTCGATGGCACTTCTTTTTCGCACGTAAAGTTCTGTTTTTCGACCTTTATTTTATGTACTTTAGCTAAATGTTTTAACAAAACATTTGTTGAGCCTTTATAGAATAATATTGTTTGTAGTGCAAGTTTGCTAATATAATTTCTAAGGCGCTACTTAGTAATAATTTTCCGGGAATTTTTATTAATTCTGCGATCAAAGTGGCTACCGGGGTACCCGGGTCTGACAATGAAATAGTACCCGGGTACTAAAAATTTCATATACCCGGATCCGGGTACCCGGGTAGAAAACTCTAGTCCTTACCCGGCGCTTTGTTATTCTTTATTCTCATGATCGCCTTCGTTACCTCTTCAAGGGTTGGCTCCTCAACCAGTGGATCTGCGGTGTAGTATCTCTGTACGCATCTCTTCCTTGGTCCTGCTGCGCTTTCAGTAATTGGTCGAAGTAGCTTCTCCACGTCTCCAACATCTCGTTTTTATCTGTCACTAGTCCTCCGTTATCTGTTTTAAGAAACATGTCAGTCCTCGGCCTGAAGCCTCCTTTAATGTTTCTCACTTCTTGAAAAAAAATCCTAGTTTGGTTATTTGTTTCGAAATTTTCGACTTGTTTCCAGTTCTTCTAGCATTTTTTGTTCGTGCGCTCTTTTTTGACACTAAATGTTCTCCGTGCTGCTGTTGTTGTTGTCCTAATCCCTAATGTGTTCATTTGGGTCTTGCAGCGCGTCGATTCTGGCTATGTTTCTTGCGCTTATAAATAGATACTCTGTCTAATCTTGTCTGTCCAGTCTTGTCTTTGTAGTATAACAATTTATCTACTCCGTTATAACCTAATCTAACCAAAAAACATCGCGAAATTGAAACGTTCAGAAAGTCCCGAACGAGACCATCCGCAGCGCGGCCTCTCGATCCGATATAAGAAAAAATATTGGATAAGTGTTAGATTAGGTTATATGCTGCGGTGGCCTTAAGACGTAAGTACCTAATTAGATAATGTTATGCCGAAAATGATGCCGAAACCGAATCCGGAGGAGCCGCCGAGTCTGGACGTCGAGATGAAACGTCTGCTGAACGAGATGAAGTCGTCGCCGTTCGAAATCGTCAATTACGAGAATATTCCGAGAAAGAACGGGGTGGGGGATCAAGCGAGCGAGGTCCAGCAGGAGCAACAACAGCCGCAGCAGAGTCAACAGCAGCCGGAAAAAGAAACCGATGATCCGCAAACGGAGATTAAAGTGGTGGAGAAGAAGTCTAGAGTGATAAATTTAGTTATGAATTCTAAGAAGGTTGTAAGTAATTTGTTGGATGAGGAGGGTAGGAAGAAATTGTAGGAATGGGAGGAGAGCAACGAATTCAAGTCATAGAGTTACAGAACCAAAAGGAGAAGCCGGAGGAAATTAATCCTGATTATATTCCTCTTCCTCATGACGACGCCGAGGAGGATCTGCTGGAGAAAGTGGACGAAAAGAAGATGGTGAACGTGGATTCGAGAGAGAGCGTGGACGGGAAAGGGGAGGGCAGCATAAGGGGCGGTTTGGAGGCCAAGAGCAGCGTCATGAAGAAGAAGAAATGGAATTTCAGTTTCAAGTTTTTCAGGTTCAAAAGGAAGTGGGGTAGCAAACAGGAAAACTGATTCGTTGATTGTATAGGAAATATAAAATATTACATTACGTAATCACGGCGAATTGCCTGAATATAATCCTGTTGAATTCGTTGATATTAAGTAGCAGCTTATAAGATAAAACGCCACTCGGAGGGAAAAATGTAGTGAGTGGTGTAACATGTCAAACCATCCATTTTGTTCAAATCTGTATCTGCGGTGGCGTTAGTACGTAAGTACCTCTAATTATCTAACAGCAGCAGCAGTTCCGACTCTGCGTGACCTCTTTGAGCTTAACTAGATTAGTTTTAATAATGTTGTTATCGCTAGTCTATTTAGTTTTATATATGTGCACTAGACTAATAAGTCTTAAATAACCATTATTGTTGCACTATGTAGCAGTAATATAGGTCTGATGTGAATACACAATACTGGAAGAATGATGAAGCGAAAACAGGGTTCAATTTAAATATGTTGGCTTAGAACGGTTACGGATAAGTTGGCGAACAAAATAAACGTAGAAATTGCTTGTCACCGTCGGCGAACAAAACCTATTTGCAGCGCACACCGCCGGGATGAAATCAAATGTTTTAAAACAGACTTAGTTTATTTACTCGAGCTATTACGACGATCGACAGTAACAGATGGTTTCACACGCGAAAATTACACAAATTTCTCATCGAAATTTAGACGAGAACAAACAACTTATTCAATTGATTGTTAATATGCACATTATATTTATATCGCCACAATATTCTAGACTAGGTTTACCGTACAATCAATTACTACATTTATCAATCTTATATAGTCTCGTCCGCCTACTCTTGTATATTAAGTTCTATCTACAGAACTCTGTCGGTCTAAAATAGTTTGTTTGGTCCAGTCGGAAGAATCCTGTTAGTCTTGGTATAGTTAGTCTGACTGTCATTGTGTATCTAGTCTTATTTGTTTAGTCTTGTCACTCTAATTTTATCTATCCATTCTTGTGTGTCCAATCTGATTTGTCTAGTCTTTTCTGTTTAGTCTTGTTCTTCTTACGAAATTATAAAATCCATCTAGTTTTGTCTTGTCTCGTCCTGATCTATTCTTGTATATCTTGTATTATCTAGTCTTATCGGCTTAGTCTTGTCTGTCTAGTCTTGTCTCTCTTGTTTTGTCTATCTAGTCTTGTCTGTCTGGTCTTGTCTGTCTAGTCTTGTCTGTCTAGTCTTGTCTGTCTAGTCTTGTCTGTCTAGTCTTGTCTGTCTAGTCTTGTCTGTCTAGTCTTGTCTGTCTAGTCTTGTCTGTCTAGTCTTGTCTGGCTAGTCTTGTCTGTCTAGTCTTGTCTGTCTAGTCTTGTCTGTCTAGTCTTGTCTGTCTAGTCTTGTCTGTCTAGCCTTGTCTGTCTAGTCTTGTCTGTCTAGTCTTGTCTGTCTAGTCTTGTCTGTCTAGTCTTGTCTGTCTAGTCTTGTCTGTCTAGTCTTGACTGTCTAGTCTTGTCTGTCTAGTCTTGTCTGTCTAGTCTTGTCTGTCTAGTCTTGTCTGTCTAGTCTTGTCTGTCTAGTCTTGTCTGTCTAGTCTTGTCTGTCTAGTCTTGTCTGTCTAGTCTTGTCTGTCTAGTCTTGTCTGTCTAGTCTTGTCTGTCTAGTCTTGTCTGTCTAGTCTTGTCTGTCTAGTCTTGTCTGTCTAGTCTTGTCTGTCTAGTCTTGTCTGTCTAGTCTTGTCTGTCTAGTCTTGTCTGTCTAGTCTTGTCTGTCTAGTCTTGTCTGTCTAGTCTTGTCTGTCTAGTCTTGTCTGTCTAGTCTTGTCTGTCTAGTCTTGTCTGTCTAGTCTTGTCTGTCTAGTCTTGTCTGTCTAGTCTTGTCTGCCTAGTCTTGTCTGCCTAGTCTTGTCTGCCTAGTCTTGTCTGTCTAGTCTTGTCTGTCTAGTCTTGTCTGTCTAGTCTTGTCTGTCTAGTCTTATCTGTCTAGTCTTGTCTGTCTAGTCTTGTCTGTCTAGTCTTGTCTGTCTAGTCTTGTCTGTCTAGTCTTGTCTGTCTAGTCTTGTCTGTCTAGTCTTGTCTGTCTAGTCTTGTCTGACTAGTCTTGTCTGTCTAGTCTTGTCTGTCTAGTCTTGTCTGTCTAGTCTTGTCTGTCTAGTCTTGTCTGTCTAGTCTTGTCTGTCTAGTCTTGTCTGTCTAGTCTTGTCTGTCTAGTCTTGTCTGTCTAGTCTTGTCTGTCTAGTCTTGTCTGTCTAGTCTTGTCTGTCTAGTCTTGTCTGTCTAGTCTTGTCTGTCTAGTCTTGTCTGTCTAGTCTTGTCTGTCTAGTCTTGTCTGTCTAGTCTTGTCTGTCTAGTCTTGTCTGTCTAGTCTTGTCTGTCTAGTCTTGTCTGTCTAGTCTTGTCTGTCTAGTCTTGTCTGTCTAGTCTTGTCTGTCTAGTCTTGTCTGTCTAGTCTTGTCTGTCTAGTCTTGTCTGTCTAGTCTTGTCTGTCTAGTCTTGTCTGTCTAGTCTTGTCTGTCTAGTCTTGTCTGTCTAGTCTTGTCTGTCTAGTCTTGTCTGTCTAGTCTTGTCTGTCTAGTCTTGTCTGTCTAGTCTTGTCTGTCTAGTCTTGTCTGTCTAGTCTTGTCTGTCTAGTCTTGTCTGTCTAGTCTTGTCTGTCTAGTCTTGTCTGTCTAGTCTTGTCTGTCTAGTCTTGTCTGTCTAGTCTTGTCTGTCTAGTCTTGTCTGTCTAGTCTTGTCTGTCTAGTCTTGTCTGTCTAGTCTTGTCTGTCTAGTCTTGTCTGTCTAGTCTTGTCTGTCTAGTCTTGTCTGTCTAGTCTTGTCTGTCTAGTCTTGTCTGTCTAGTCTTGTCTGTCTAGTCTTGTCTGTCTAGTCTTGTCTGTCTAGTCTTGTGTGTATAGTCGCAGTGTTTTATTCATTATAACTCATTAAACAAATAAAGTTATTGATTAGAAGCTGTCATTATCTTCCGATTTCTTCTTCGATTTATTCTTAGGTTTTGGCTTCGATTTCGACTTGTTGTCTTTCGGCAGCGCCAGCCACTTGATCCGCTTGGTTGGCCGATAAGTCAGCGTTATTGGGTTCACAGTGAACCCGTATTCGTTTATAGGGAGGTAGGGACGTACTTGCGGCAGGGCAATCTCCTGCATCCTTTTCGAAAGTGGCTTTTCCTTCTTAGGCTTCCTCCTCCTTCGTCTCTTGTTAAACTTTGGAGTTACCTATCTCGGCATATTTAGTTCTTCGATGCTTAGCGAAGCGGCGTATTGCATGGACGATGGTTTCACATTGATGCAATTGTCCAGATTTGTGGAAGGTTGTGACCTTCGCTTGTGCAATTGTCTGTGGGGTTGGTGAAGACAATTCTGTCACCCTGCCACTTGGTGTTGCAGTTAAAGCTCTCGGATTTATCAGTGGTTTTATCAAGGATTTATCATATAAATATCAAGGATTTATCATCCTTTTTGATTTTTTCTTGATGGGCTTGGTTTGGGCGAGCTTGGCAAATGACGCGTCCAACGTTGCTTCGTCTAAAATTTTCGGATACGGTGACGGGAGTTTCGGGGGTTTTGCGACCGGTCTGGGCTAGGAGTTCTTCTTTATCCACTGCTTCAGCTCGCGATTCCTCACCCGCAACGGAACCACCGGGATGATTTCTTCCATGGACGAGGAATCTTCTTCAACTTCTCAGGACGCACATCGGACCTCTGTGGAGTAATAATGGATGAATGATATGTAACACTGAAAATTTTGACTTTATGTTTAGTATAGTCTTGTCTGTCTAGTCTGTCTGTCTAGCTAAAATCAAAAATCAATTCATACGACTAGTCTGTCCAGTCTTCTCTGTCAAGTCTTGTGTGTCCAGTTTTGTCTGTCCTGTCTTGTCTGTCCAGTCTTGTCTGCTTAGTCTTGTGTGTCCAGTTTTGTATGTCCAGTCTTGTCTGTCCAGACATGTTTGTGCACTCTTGTCTGTCCAGTTTTGTCTGTTTTGTCTGGACAGACAAGACGGGACTGGACCGTCTTGTGTGTCCAGTCTTGTCTGTCCAGTTTTTTCTCTCCAGTCTTGTATGTTCAGTCTTCCATTCTAGTCGGTGCAGTTTTGTATATCCAGTCTTGTCTGTCCAGTCTTGTCTGGCCAGTCTTGTCTGTCCAGTCGTGTCTCTCCAATCTTGTCTGTCCATTCTTGCCTGTCCAGTCTTGTCTGTCTACTCTTGTCTGTCCAGTATTGTTTATGCAGTCTTATTTTTCCAGTATTGTCTATCTAGTATAATTTATCCAGGCTCTTCTATCCAGTCTAGTCTATCTAATCTTGTCTGTCCAGTCATATTTATAATTTGTTGTCTGTCTAGTTTTGTTGTCTAACTTTGACTAGTTGATCTTTTCCACTTTTGCTACTTAGTTGAATTTGAATAGTCTAGTTTCTGTTGTCTAAGCTGTGTAGTTTAAAACTGTTTAGTGTAATTTTTGTCATGTTGTCGTCTATATTATAAAGTTGCTAAAAGCGAGGTAGAGAATATGACGAACTTTTATTTTTGAATAAATTATGAATTGATTGTGAAAATGAATTTAGTGAAGTAACACAGTGAAATGTATAAAATTGGCGTCACAAATCCCGTTAGGAATATGTCGCAAAATAACGAGGGTATATTTTCGCATTTGAATTTAGATTCGTTTTGCGAAATTACATTTGTCAAACGTCTTTTCACCTCTAAACAATGGAGAAAATGATTCAATTTTACCGCCTGTTTGTCGCCTTTGATTCGATTACCGCAAAGGCTAAAACAGAATAGTGGATTATTTCAAAAATAAAAAGCTTCAATAGATTACAAACTAAGTACTTTGGATGTTTCTTGTAGACTCTAGAATCCTGTCTAATATTTCTAATATTTTATCTAAAATTTTCTAAAATTATATCTAATATTTTAGATATCCTTTTAATTATTCCGTTTCGTTTTGAAGTAAATTTGAATATAATTTGATAGTTTTATCTAAGATAAACCGTTTAAAATGTGAAACGTTATAACAAAACTTAAATGTACACGGCGCCGGCGATATAAACTGCGAAACTTTATGTAAATGCCTTAAACTAAAATATCCCTTTTAACATTTTACCCAAGGAAATATAGGAGGCAATACATAACTCTTAATGTGTGTGTTATCCATTTAAACGGAAATTTCCCCATGGAAATTCGGCCGGTAATTTAATGCTCAACTTTAATCCCACCGAAATAACCAATTTTTAATACGCTAGAACAGTGGTCTTCAAACTTTGTCGACTCACGGAACCCTTTGTATAATTATAACTCTTTTTCGGGGATCCCCATTCCATCCTTAGATTCATATATACACATATCTTTAAATAATAATCAAAATAGATCTATGTGTTATAGTTGTTACGGTAAAAGTACGAAATTCGTAAATGTACATATTTACCGATATACATTCACCAATTTGATCTCAAAAACACAAATTGTCAACTAGGAACTTAATCAACAAAACTATATATCGTTGTTCTCAGTAGAAAATAGTCTATGCTTATTGCTCACTACATAGAATAATAATTAATATTAAACAAGGTCCAATTATAATTGGACTTTATTTAAAACATACAGGATTGAGGCAAGGTTTAGCATATGCTATACTTCTTAACCTCAATAATGGTAGGACAGACAGAGCCACGTGAACAAGTCAATTCAGTATACAGCACATGGATAGTGATGAATCAATGAATTATAATCATAACTAAGTAATAATAAAAACTAGATAATGTTAATAAATAAATATTAATTATATTTAAATAATAATAACTTACAAACTCATTAATGCGAAATATAGCTTGAATATATAAATATATTTAACCTGTTCGTAGCTCTATAATCTTAAGAGACCCTCACAGTGTGAAATTTTCAAAAATTGAAGTTTTTTTTGTATTATCCCGATAGTATACACAGTTATAAACATTCTGCACAATTTTTAAATCGAAATTCGAATTATTTCGGTCGCTACAGCCTTTCTTAGAAAATGTAATTGGAGTATCTGGCGCTCACTCCAATCGCGTTTTTCTCGAAATGGTGTTTTTCAAAACGGTCTCCACTCTCAAAGGAACAGTTTTCAAGCCAACCCTTTGAAATTTGAAACATTCTTCACGTCATTCTTTATGTTCCTATGGAAGCTTTTTTTTAATTTTCCATTTTTTTTACAAATAATTGTCGAACAATAGGTTGAAGATACATTTTTGTCAAACCGACGCCATATTTTTCAAATTCCATAAAAAGAGCTTCGATAGGAACATAGAGGCTTTCCTAGAGATAAATAATCTTGTTGATATATTTGTATCAGATCAAAATTACGTCCGCTATGATGGAGACGATGCAGGAGCTTTCTTTTCTAAGCTACATTAAATTTAATAAAAAAATGTTCAACAATAAATAAATCATTTCAAAGAAAATCATTTTGTATTCTCGATTAGTACTTTAATTTGTAAAAAAAATCTGACCGATTAGTTTATCCTAAACAAAAAAAAATCTCGAAAATCTGCTATTTTTCGAGGTGTCACACTGTGAGGGTCCCTTAAGTCTTATTAAGGCTATTAACAAATATCATTTTGAAACAACTACTTCCTGGCAAATATCACCCAGGATATCGAATTATACAACAGAGATTTGCATGTTAGTACCAGCGCAGTCCATTTTCATGGCACTAACAGATTTAGACAAATAACATTGATTTTAAGGTCATTTCTTTGTATTTAAATTAAATGACTAGCCATCTGCAGACGCGTTTGACCTCGCCAGTCACGCACGAGGTTCTCAAGCTAATGTAAGTATATTGAAATTTATAATTCAACAAAGTAAAGCTTCATTGATGTTAGATTGAACTCGATATCTAACATCAATGCAGCTTTACTTTGTTGAATTATAAATTTCAATATACTTACATTAGCTTGAGAACCTCGTGCGTGACTGGCGCGGTTAGGTTTTGATTCGACATTTGTATAGAAAGATGTAGAAAGACATGTAGAAAGACATAGATGATCTTAAAAACAAATGTTATTTCTCTAACTCTGTTATTGCCATGAAAGTAGACTGGGACTAGTAATAGCATGCAAATCTCTGTTGTATAATTCAATATCCTGTGTAATATTAACCAGGAAGTAGTTGTTCCATATTCAATAATATCTTAACAATAATAGCTAAGTAATAATGATAACAATGATATTTTCAAATCATAGGATCAAAGTGGAAGGGGAAATGAGGATGGGACTCTCTGTCTATTTGACTTTGCCTATTTAATAGAAATTGTTTTAATGTTATACGGAAAGTGTTTATGCCCCTGCATTTATAAAAGTATTCGAAGGTATTATAAATTTGCACAAAATTGAACGTGAAGGACCTTTGCAAGAAGACTGTGCAGAATCGAGGCAGTGATAATTTTTGTCCTAAGTTAACTTGATGCATACCTTTTCGCGAGGAATTTTTTTTTCTGAGAAAAGGTGGCAGAAATATTGCGAACATATTAAAGATAAAGACAGCTAGATAATATTTAAAAAGAAACTAAAATTATAACTAAAAAAAAATAGATAATTTAAAAAACTCGCGAATCTTTTCTGATACGTGATCTCTTTTTCTAAGTTTGTAGATAAATCTACAGCACTTTTTTTCTGTATTTTTACAATTTGCGCTTGTTTATCTGATCTAAATATGGATAAAAAACGATCAAGCCATAATTTAGATGAGACAGGACGAACGATGCACATCGTCTTTTCCGTAATTTAAAGTTAAGCATGTGGTACATTCTTCTATTGTCCGCGTATGTAGTACATATTTGGAATGATTTTGATATTTTGTTTTGGATTGTTACTCTGTGCTTGGATCTCTCTATTGTCATCATGGCTAGTTTGGCAAGTTTATGTGGGATACCCATCAGAACAAGTGCACTTCCTTCCCTTTTCTATATAATACTTGCAAATACCTTTTTAAAATCGATTAACATACAGTGCAGGTCCATATTGTATTCATCACATTTTTCCCTTGCTTGACTTACAACAAACAGTTGATCCAAAGTTGATCTACTTTCTCGAAAGAAACATTGATATTCGCCTAATGTTTCCTCTGCATCTATCAAAATAGCATATATGACAGGAGAAGACCTCAAATATGCTATTTAGATAGATGCTACAACACTCACTATAAAAAGTTTTTGTACACTAACACATTAAGAGCGGGCCGGGTATTAGTACCCGTTTCGCGTAATGCCGTCTATCAGCAGGGCGGGTATTAGTATCCGTTTAAAAGAACCTACGCTAAATGCTCAATTTCAATAAACGTTTGTTATTGTATATTGCGTAACGAGAGATGTAAGAAGCATATCACGTACGAGCGTAACAGTTACGTAATTCCGTGAGTACGTAATTGCCTTACAACTCGAGTTATGTACTATACTTCATCTACGGACACCCTAATTTATTTTTGTTTAATAAGAAAAATATGTATGTTTGACATAACCAATTTATTTCTTATTAGGTCCATTATTTAACCTTGTAATAAACATACAGTTGTATTTTCATATGTAACTGTTACTCGACATTATTTAACTTGATGGAATATTTATAATATTTACTGTGGATAAGGAAGCGGATTACAAGAAATAGTTTTAAATCTTCTGCAGCCATATTTTCAACTTATAGCCTCACATATTACATGGATAATTATTATAATAGTGTTGACAATTGCGAAATACTATTACAACATAGATTCAGGATTTACTGCAGTAACTAACTATTTTGCCACTACTCGCATAAACAGAGGCTTTCCTCTTTTGGAATCCATATTTCGTCGCCGTCAAAACGTTTTGTAGCAATCTTGGCAATCAAAAAGACCCGTCCGAATGATTTCGACAATACATTGAGCCGATATTGTAGATAGTCATAAAACTGGTTGGCTGACAAAAGAAAAAAAAATGGAAGCCAATATGCGTTGTTGATTACAAAAAATGTATGAAGGGTGTTGATCTATATCTGTCATATTACTCGATAGTACGTCGTACAAAGAAAAAAGCGCTGTTGTGTTTTTAATCAACTGCGCACTATTCAATGGGTTTACAGTTTTTAAAACATTTAATCCTGATTCTAAAAAGAGTATAATTTTTTTACGTGAAATAGCAAAATAATGGATAAGCGAACCCACTCCGGAAAATGCAGATGATCCTGTACCAAGTACATCAGCTATCTCCAGAAGATATGATCCTCCGGGACGGCGTTTTCCAAAATGAGGGTCGCGATGCAGCACCGGGTTGTCGATAATGTCGAATATTTTGTCGGGTCACGAAAGTCTATTGTAAAAAAGACAAAAAAAATTACTTTTTGCTGATAAGAAAAAGGGAATTTCTAAATTAATAATACTAGATAAGTATTGAATTAAGTATGCCCGTGGGGCGCGAAATCGCTCCTAAAGGCGGAAGAACCAACAACAAGGTCAACGGCATAGAATGGAGAAGGCAAGAGGGAAACCACTCCATTAAAGATCCTTGGATATCCCTTGTCTAACATCAATGATGGTGGGCTTTGTTACTGAACAATCCGGAGGAAAAATAGTCCTCAATTTGGATTTCCGGCTGGGGAGAGTTTCAAGGCGTGTAGTTAAAGATAGTACAAGACATGTCAAAAAAGGAACATGGAATATACGATCTCTTAAAATCCGTGGGAAACTAGAGAATGTAAAAAAGGAGATGGAAGAACATGATATAGACATACTAGGAATAAGTGAAATAAGATGGTCTGAGAAAGGAGATTTTTGGAGTGGTAATTTTAGAATTATATACTCCGGAGAAAGGAAGTTACGAAGCCGTAGGGATAATACTAAGGAAAAACCTAGACACACGAGTTAAGAACTATGTGCAATACCATGATAGAATAGTAATGGTAAGAATAGAAAATGAACCAACTGACACAGTAATAATACAGGTATACATGCCAACATCCAGTCAAGCTGACGAAGAAATCGATCAAGTATATGAACAACTAGAGGAAGTAATGGAAACGGTTAAAGACAAAGACAACCTCATCGTACTTGGAGACTGGAATGCTTCCGTAGGTGAAGAGGAAGATGGAAATACTGTGGGTAAATACGGACTTGGTAGGAGAAATGACATAGGGCAACAACTAGTTGACTTTTGTAAAGAGAAAGGACTAATAATTGCAAACACATGGTTCCAGCAGCCTAAGAGAAGAAGATATACGTGGACTGCACCCGGAGATAGAGCACGATACCAAATAGATTACGTAATGGTAAGAGGAAGATACCGCAACCAAGTTAAATAATGTAAAAGTTATCCAGGCGCTGATGTAGCTAGTGACCACAATCTTGTGCTGCTAAAATCTGAGCTAAGATTAAGAAGAAAGAAAAATAGTGCTAAAGAATACCGCAAATACGATGTCAAAAAGTTAAGACAAGACAGTGCTAAGGAAAGATATCAAGAACTGGCGCATCAGACAGATAAAGAAATACCAAATGATACAGTAAATGAGAAATGGATTGGTCTGAAACACTCAGTCCTAGAAGCAGCTAGTCAAGAAATAGGAAAGACAAAGAAACAAGTAAAACAACCATGGATTACTGAATATGTATTAGAACTTTTGGAAGAAAGGAAAAAAATTAAAAATGCAAAAAGTGAAGAAGGAATTATAAACTATAAAAGACTCCGAAACATAGTCAACAGAGAAGCAAAGAAGGCTAAAGAGGAATATATAATGAAACAATGCAAGGAAGTTGAAGAAAAGCTAAAGAAGGGAAATATAGAAACAGCCTATGAACTGATTAGGAAGCAGTTCAAGAAAGTCAATGGCCGTAGTAATAACATATTAGATGAAAATGGAAAACTGGTAACTGAGAACAAGGAAGTGGGAGAGAGATGGAAACGTTACATAGAAAAATTATTTAAAGATCCAAGTGAGATGAGTAATCTGGAAAACGAAGAAAATATAACAAATGATCAGTTAGGACCCTCACTAACAAAAGAGGAATATTCAAACGCTGTGAAAGAACTGAAGAACAATAAAGCCCTATACTGTGATGATATAACTGGAGAAATGATAAAAGGATTGGATGATGATGAAACACATAGTTATATATTTAAACATAGAAATATATGAAACTGGAGAAATACCGTAAGACTTTAAAAAGTTCATCATAATCCCAATACCAAAGAAACCAGGTACTCTGAAATGTCTAGAACACCGTACCTTGAGTCTATTATCACACATGTCCAAAATATTAACACGAATAGTATACAACCGAATAAACAACAAAATTGATCAGAATTTAGATGAAGATCAGTTTGGATTTAGACGGAATAGCGGAACAAGGGAGGCTATTTTAATGTTAAGATAGATTGTAGATAAAATGCTGGACCTAAAAAGAATGCTGTTTGTTGCATTTGTGGACTTGGAGAAAGCCTTAGATAATGTAAATTGGAATGTACTGATGAAAATTATGACTAATGCTGGTCTAGATTTCAGAGACAGACGGATAGTACATGAACTGTACAAAAATCAAAGAGGCATTATAAATAAAAAGGGTGAACTACAAGAGGCATACATACAAAAAGGAGTACGCCAAGGATGCAATTTATCACCAGTACTATTCAACTTGTATATTGAGCAGGCAATTAAGGAATGTAAACAGGCTATAGGAGGAATTAAGATCAATGGAGTAGAAATTAATATGACAAGGTTTGCTGACGACATTGTTATCATTGAAGAGAATGAAGAAAATCTGCAAAAAGCGTTAACAGGAATGAATAAGATCCTGAAAATCTACAAACAGAAGACAAACATCATGGTATGCAACCGCCAGCAAATTACAGCCGACATTAGGGTTAACGCTGTACCACTGAAACAAGTTAATACGTTCACCTACCTAGGAAGCAAAATCACATCAGATGGAAAAAGTTCAGGAGACATAAAAATCAGAATTGCGCAAGCAAATATAGCCTTCAACAACAAACGGGTGCTTCTTATATCAAGGAACTTAAATGCAGAGACCAAAAAAGCATTTATAAAATGCTATGTCTAGAGTATGGCATTGTACGGCTCAGAAACTTGGACACCTGGTACTTGCGATAAGAGAAGACTAGAAGCATTTGAAATGTGGTGTTGGAGGAGAATGCAGAAAATCTCGTGGACGGCAAGGCTGACAAATGAAGAAGTTCTTAGAAGAGTTGGTGAAAAAAGAGCCCTATTGAGAACAATAGTGAGGAGAAGAGATCAGTTAATAGGACATCTGTATAGGCACAATGATTTTATAATCAATGTTATGGAAGGAATGGTATATGGCAAAAGAGGCAGAGGAAGACCCAGATTACAATACATGAAGTAAATTCAAGGAGATATAGGAGTAAAATAATATGAAAAATTGAAAAAAAATGTCCGTGAACAGAGAGGAGCGGAGGAGAAGAATTGCTGCCAACCAATCTTCGGATTGAGAAAGGGAGAGAGAGACTAGATAAGTAAGATCTGTAAGTAACAGTATCCTTATAGTGCTTAAGACTAGTACTTGTGGATCGTATTTTTTTGAATGGAATAGTTTTTGTGGATGGAAGAGTTGAAAAGAATAGTTGCTAAAGGTGGAATAATTGATGAGGGTGGAATTGTATATTGAATTTTCAGTCGCGCGACATTTGTGGCGCTTTTAGCACCACATGATATATGTAGAATCTGAAGTTGTATATGAAAGAGTACGCAGAATTGCAAGATGCGCGATTCTTGTGGCGCTTTCAGCATCAGATTAGGTTGCATGTGTGAGATAAATAACAGTGTGGGAGTTGCAAGATGTACAGCTCCTGCTGCACAAAATATTTGCTTATAATTCATTCGTCTCAAATGATTTTAATGCTGTCAGGTTTGTAAAAATATGTAACAGTTATCAAGCTATAGATATTTGAATTTATTACTTTCTCTTCCGGTTTGGCTTTGAAAGGGGGCGGCCACCGTCAGATAAAATTTATTGCAATATTGACATAGTGTATAAATGTTTACAATTTTATTGTTCCACGTGTGGTGGAACCAATAAAGGCCATTTTTTAAGGAAATCAAACTTGATGAATTCGAATTCGTCAATCATGAATTTTAACCAAAACCGAACACGGAAATTTGAAAATATACAAAAATGCATTAACCCCCTATGGATTTCAAAGAAATTTTTACTGTACATGGATACCTATAAAAAGTAAACTCAGGCGAAAATTCAATGTTCCGCCGCCATCGGACGGGGCGGTAAATTATTTTAGTTTTCGAGGTTTTTGGCAAATATCTCTGCAGAGTCTCAAAGCAGAACATTGGGACTAGGTGCACCGTATGTGGAACACGGGTACCTACAAATAAGTAATCTTTGCAAATTTTATAATGTTCGGTTTTTTCACAAATGTGAAAACTGATATTTGTTTCAAAGACTACGCCTCTCTGAATTTGGTTTTACAATTTACATGGGTTTACATGGATAATGAATTCGGAGGTGAACGAAAAAAAATCCCATGACCAAACAATTAACAGCGGAGCTATGAAATTAATGCGTTTACTAAAAGAAAGTCCGCTATATCGATCTGTGTAAAAATTATTTCTTGCAAACCCAGGGAAATGAGGCATGTGATTTTTCGAAAATTAATCAAAAAAGTAGAGGACATTTTTAAACGCTCGTCATGTCAAAGCTATCTGCCGCAAAAAAAAATATAAAATTCAGAAGAACTAGTTGTTGCTAAAGTAAAATAGCCAGTTTTTTCCTTGCAAGTAGAAGCACAGATGTCGAGGATAATGCAAATCTAATGTGTTTTATCAGATATATTGACGAAGACATCATACAAAAAAAATGTTTATTTTGTAAAAGGCTACCGATAAGAATGACCTCATATGAGAATTTAATTTAAATTCGCAAGGCGTTGGTTTTAATATTTTCAAAGTATCGGAAAAAGTTGCTGCAATAATCAAAAATGAGATTGTCGAAACAACGACTTTTAACCCTTTCTCAATATATAATATATAATCAGTGCTCAATATTCTGAACATTACATTATAGCCCATGCGGAATACTTTTATAAATTTGTATTATTTGCAATAATTTGCAAAAAATTGCCAAAATTGCAAAAATCAATATCTCTGTTCGAAACAAATTTTGTTGATTTAAGTAGACAAACTTTGCAAAATTCTTTTGTTTTATGTCAAAATTGAACGAAAACGAGAAAATAATTTGCAAAAATTGCCAAATTTTCTAAAACCAAAATCTCTATTTGAAGCAAATTCTGTTTTTTGTCGATTTGAGTGGACACACTTTACAAAATTCTTTTGTTTTATGTCATAATTAAACGAAAACGATAAAATTATTTGTAAAAATTGCCAAATTTTCAAAAACCAAAATTTCTATTCGAAGCAAATTTTGTTTTTTTGTTGATTTGAATGGACACACTTTGAAAAATTATTTTGTTTTATATCAAAATTGAACGAAAACGACAAAATAATTTGCAAAAATTGCCAAATTTTCAAAAATCAAAATCTCTATTCGAAGCAAATTTTGTTTTTCTGTAGATTTGAATGGACAAGCCTTGCAAAATTCTTTTGTTTTGTGTCAAAATTGGACAAAAACGTCAAAATAATTTGCAAAAATTGCCTAATTTTCTGAAACCAAAATCTCTATTCGAAGCAAATTCTGTTTTCTTGTTGATTTGAGTGGACTGACTCACTTTGCAAAATTCTTTTGTTTTATGTTAAAATTGAACGAAAACGAGCAAATATCTGCAAAAATTGCCAAATTTTCAAAATCCAAAATTTCTATTGGAGGCAAATTTTGTTTTTTTTTGTTGATTTGAGTGGACACACTTTGAAAAATTATTTTGTTTTATGTCAAAATTGAACGAAAACGACAAAATAATTGGCAAAAATTGCCAAATTTTCAAAAACCAAAATCTCTATTCGAAGCAAATTTTGTTTTTCTGTAGATTTGAATGGACACACTTTACAAAATTCTTTTGTTTTATGTCATAATTAAACGAAAACGATAAAATTATTTGTAAAAATTTGCAAATTTTCAAAAACCAAAATTTCTATTCGAAGCAAATTTTGTTTTTTTGTTGATTTGAGTGGACAAACTTTGCAAAATTTATTTGTTTTGTAACAAAATAATTTCCAAAAATTGCCAAATTTTTTAAAACCAAAATCTCTTCGAAGCAAATTCTGTTTTTTGTTGATTTGAATGGACACACTTTGAAAAATTATTTTGTTTTATATCAAAATTGAACGAAAACGACAAAATAATTTGCAAAAATTGCCAAATTTTCAAAAATCAAAATCTCTATTCGAAGCAAATTTTGTTTTTCTGTAGATTTGAATGGACAAGCCTTGCAAAATTCTTTTGTTTTGTGTCAAAATTGGACAAAAACGTCAAAATAATTTGCAAAAATTGCCTAATTTTCTGAAACCAAAATCTCTATTCGAAGCAAATTCTGTTTTCTTGTTGATTTGAGTGGACTGACTCACTTTGGAAAATTCTTTTGTTTTATGTTAAAATTGAACGAAAACGAGCAAATATCTGCAAAAATTGCCAAATTTTCAAAATCCAAAATTTCTATTGGAGGCAAATTTTGTTTTTTTTGTTGATTTGAGTGGACACACTTTGAAAAATTATTTTGTTTTATGTCAAAATTGAACGAAAACGACAAAATAATTGGCAAAAATTGCCAAATTTTCAAAAACCAAAATCTCTATTCGAAGCAAATTTTGTTTTTCTTTAGATTTGAATGAACAAACTTTGTAAAATTCTTTTGTTTTGTGTCAAAATTGGGCGAAAACATCAAAATAATTTGCAAAAATTGCCAAATTTTCTAAAACCAAATCTCTATTCGAAGCAAATTCTGTTTTTTTGTTGATTTGAGTGGACTCACCTTGCAAAATTCATTTGTTTTATGTCAAAATTGGACGAAAATGTCAAAATAATTTGCAAATATTTCCAAATTTTCAAAAACCAAAATCTTTATAAGAAACAAAATTTGTTTTTTTTTGTTAATTTGAATGAACAAACCTTGCAAAATTCTTTTGTTTTGTGTCAAAATAGGACGAAAGCGTCAAAATAATTTGGAAAAATTGCCTAATAACCAAATTTACTAATAACCAAAATCTCTATGCGAGGCAAAGACTATATAATATATAGTTTCAACTACTAGAAGAGATTTTTTCTCCTCGAATCCATATTTCATTTTCAAATTCACGCTGAAACAACTTCATGTTGCGACTTCATGTTGAAACCACACCCTGTTGCGACAACTTCTTGTTAAAACCACTTCAAGTTTCAACAACTTCATTTTGAATTAGACTTCTAACTTATAATAATTAAGTGGACCATGGAAAGCACAATCTAATACATCTAGTCCAATTCAGTTAGCATTGTAGAGAATTCATTAAATTAACTACATTTTAATCTAGTAGACTACATAGACAAGGCAAGAAGGAGACAGGACTAGACAAGATTGGATAATAGTGGATAAGACTAGACAAGACTGGACAAGACTGGACATGACTAGACAAGATTAGACAAGACTAGACAAGACCAGACATAAAAAAAATTATAAAATAAATATTTAACAATCCGCATAGTTAACAAATATTTTTTGGGATTTTATGAACGCTCCAATGTGAGAGTATGTATTTATTAATCTCTTTGTTATATTTAAAAAAGCCACAATTAATTCATGAAGTCTGTAGACTGCTATAGCAGGCCATAGCATCTGACCGCCAAATCAATTGGACTACTATCACAGTCCATAGCACCTGGGCATCAAATCAATTGAACTGCTATAGCAGTCCATAGAAGCGAAAGGGTTAAAAGCAAAATTTGAATATTTTGAAACACTATATAGATTTATTGAAACCCATGCAATCTATGATGAAGAAGATTTACATCTATTATTCGTTTATCAATAATTTAAAAACAATTAAAAAAGCCGTAAAAAATTAAATAACCAATGGGTCCGAGCTTCAATAGATAAGTACTTTGGATGTGTTTCTTATCTCTTTAGAATATTCTAGAATCCTGAATCTGATTATCCTGAATCCTGATATTTTAGATATCCTTGTAATTATTCTGTTTGGTTTTGGAGTATAATTGAATATAATTTGATAGTTTTATCTGAGATAAACCGTTAGAAATACGAAACGTTATAATAAAACTTAAATGTACACGAGGCCGGTGATAAAAGCTGCAAAACTTTATTTAAATACCTTAATATAAAATATATCTTTTAAAATGTTACTCAATGGACAATTGGCTCGAGACTTGTTTATTTTATTTGAAGTGAGAATGCTTCCTTGAGACAAACAAGCTTGAATTTTGCCGGTATCGAGTTCAGCAGCTATCATGATTATAATGATTCCTTCCAAAAAAATACAAAAAATTATCTTCTGAACAATGTGGATTTACACAGTTTTCTACTGAGAACGACGATATGTTACGATAAAAGAAAGAAACTTTGCAAAAATATTAAGGATAAAGAAATATCTTGGATGGATATCGTCAAGAACTTTAAGAGAGCGAATGAAAACATTTAAATTTCAAAAACACACAAAGTAAAATGAACTTGGTGGATAGAACAGATTAAAAGTTTGATGGTGGAATCTGCACTTGTTTCACTAATTAGTGCAGTGATTCCGTATAGTAAACAATGAATGGCAGCGATTTATAGCGTTTTCTTGATTTCTTGGCATTGAGCGTACAAAAAATGTAAACAGATCGGGTCGAAGCGAGCGCTATCAATGCAAATTAGGTGCGTTTGAACACAATTTAGAATGTTTTTAGTTACTGGCGTGCGATTGTCGGGTTCGGATGAATTTTCTTGTGTGCAAAAAATTAAGTAAATGCAATGAAAATTGTGCTAAAATTTTGTGAGGTTGTTGTAAAACGTTGTGTGTGTGTGTGTGTGTGTTGTTATGAACTTGTTGTTGCAATTTACAGTTTGGTCGGTGAGTTTTTGAATTGTTTTTTTTTTCTCTAGATTTAAGGAAGATTTGTTAAATTGCAAAAAAGAAAGTTGTTGATGGAAAATCTGAGGTTCTTTGTTTGTAATATTTAGTTAGTATTGCTTAAAATTCTGTAAAATTCAGCGAACATTGAGGAAACTTTGAGGAATTTGTGGGAATGTGTTACGACATAACTTCGTTAAAATTTGGCGAAATGTTTGGAAAATATATCGGGAAATCAATCAAATTAGCTGCTTTTTTATGAAAACAAGACATCAAAAACAATTTCTCAAACCAATGGCATATTTAAATAAAACGTTTACAATGTTAGATACAATTTATTGAAAATCTAAATAGGCTCTAATAGGATTTTAATAATAGGGTGCAACAGGATTCTAATGTAAATTAAACGCAGGATACAGTTACGCAGGTAAATGTAAGTTGAACTCACATTTACCAACCAAGCTGACAAATGTGTACATATAAGGGTAAATGTGTATATTTACCAAACTATTTTATTTTATAATTTACCATAAAAATTTTAGGTTAAATCCTAATATCAACCCGACGGGTACATAGTGGCGCTGGTGTCGTTTTTTTTTAATTTCGTACATGCGCATTTCAATTTTGGACATACGTATTACAATGGGTGACAGAGGCGCAGTGAAAATAAGTTGAATATATTTTGTGATGAGTAATAAAATATATTTTATATATTAAAGTGGGTAAGGTAATCGCGTAATTCGCGGCAGCGCGAATTCTCGATCCAATGTAGAACAATGTGGCAAGGATCATTGGTTTAACCCCGGTTAAATTAGTTTGCCCACCGCGAGGCGGACAGATAAATCAAGACAACATACGCACGGCAGCGCGAATTCTCGATCCAATATAAAACAATGTGGCAAGGACCGTTGCTCTAATGATAAATTACTACATTCAAACCGACCACCCTTCCTTACACTCCTTGTAACCCTTTTGTGCAAACCCACTTTAAATTTTAGGTGTAGATTGGCGACATTTAAAAATGTAGGGGTGGTGGCGTTAATACGTAAGTACCTAAATTTACCGTAACATAGTTACTTTATTGGATAAGGTGCAGAAAACTGCTTTCTTTGAAACTCAGGTTTTGTACCTGGTGTAACTAACTGTTAATCGCCTTTGGCACTGTTTAACTTAGATCGGAAAGCAAAAATGAAGTTTCTATGGTTGAATGAAGTTTCCTGGTTCAATAAATATTCGTGTTTTTGTTGTACTAAAAATTGTTGACATTTTCAACTTGAGAGATAGTAGATGCGAACGCAACTGACTCGACGTTGCCATGTTTATTTTATTTTGGACCGAGAGTTCGCGCTACCGCGCGTATATGATCTTAATTTATGCGATGCGTCGCGGTGTACAACCTAATCCAATCCCTGGATGTTTGATGATGATTCCTTTGATGTTCTGATTTCTATCTATTATTCTTACTATGTGGTTATCTTGATGTAGATTGTAGATTTTGGTGATGACTTGTACTGCGACCTTCATAGATCTATTGTACCCCTGGTCCTCTTGATGCTTTCTTAGGTCATCATTGATTTGTTTGCGCACAGTATAGTTCAGCCCCTCTATTATTGTCTTTTTTATTTTCCAGTACTAGTTTTCTTCACAGTTTCTGTGAGGTTTGACTAATTCATGGCATCATATATTGTGATCTCTTGGCCGCTTTTGTACCAAAAATTTCTGTAGTTATAGCTTTGTTCATTCGTTTTTCGTCTAGTAGTCTCAGTTCCTCTAATCGTAAAGTATTGGCGTCTCTTAATTTCTTTACGTATTCCGTATTGTTGCTTCACAAAAGTTTTGTGTCGACTTCCTTGGTGAGTGATTCATACTTTATTCTCTCTGGATCACTATTTATTAATATTTTGGCTCGAATGAGGCGATGCATAGTGGGCCCGAATCCAAAAAACCTGATCATAAAGAGAAGTTGATGTCCAATCTTCAATAAATTTGGTGCGTGGGGGTTTTCGAGGACGCTAATGACAAATCCGATATCAATTTTTTCAAAAACAAAATGTCTGATCCAAAATGGTGAATGACTTCCCCAAAAATGTGATTGATTTTCTCCAAAGTAGTAGTATAAAAAGTTTTTTCCAGGGGCTAATCACGAATCGGACATTGCCGACTTTCTACCTGTTGTAGCTGTTGTTAGTCGCCTTTGGCACTGTTTAACTAAGATCAGATAGCAAAAATTAAGTTTCTATGTTGCCTGGTTCAATAAATATTCGTGTTTTTGTTGTCCTAAAAATTGTTGATATTTTCAACGTGACAGATAGTGGATGCGAACGCAACTGACTCGACGTTGCCACGTTTATTTTATTTTGGACCGAGAGTTCACGCTGCCGCGCTTATATGATCTTGATTAATCCGATGCTTCGCGGTGTACAACCTAATTCAACCTGGGTTAAACCATCAGCCCTTGCCACTTTGTCCTATTTCTTTCGAGATCAATTGAGAATAGTAAGAGTGGCAACGCCGAGATAATTGAATACGCACACTTTTTGTCACGTGACCAGAAATCTACGAACCGTAGCGTCAAATGTGTCAATTTTCAGGATATCTATTTTCAAACACGAATTGAACCAGGCAACATAGAAGCTTCATTTTTGCTTTCCGATCTTAGTTAAATAGTGCCAAACACGGTTAACAACAGTTCCACCAGGTAAAAAGTCCGCAAACCTAAGTTAATTTTAATTAAATTTAATGGAATCATTATTAATGAAATTATTATTTATATTCCGCATCTTACCCACAATTAACGAAATGTATTATATTTTTAATTACAAATTTTGGTACTTACGTACTAACGCCACCGCAGCTACAGATTTGAACAAAATCGATGGTTAGATTAGGTTATAACGGAGCAGATAAATCCAGACCACATATCGTGCGGTAGCGCGACCTCTCGATCCGAAATAATAAAAAATATTGGATAAGGGTTAGATTAGGTTATATTTGGGCAGATAAATCCAGACCACATATCGCGAGGCAGCGCGACCTCTCGCTACGGTGGCGTTAATACGTAAGTACCAAAATTTTTAACATAAAAGTAATTTAATTTGCTTATTGGTAGCTTAAACTCGTTGGTAGCTTATTGGTTGCCTATATCTCTGCTACTCCTTGAATATATCAAGGGCTGGAGCGTGCATTTCTTTTACATCATTTGTCCAAGTCTAGATCTATTTATGTATACATTTAATATGTTTTTATATTTTGTCGCTACGTTCGTTGAGAGACATTTTTAGGTAATAATAATAATAATAATAACCTTTATTGGCATAATTAAAATAATTTCCATACAAAATATACATACAAAATAAAACAATAAAAAATAATAAAAAAGTTGTGAAACTAAAACCCCATTAAAAAGAAAAAATAAATCTTACCACCCTATAAACCTATACTTCAACACCTGTACATCGGACATCATCTCACAAAAAAAAAAAAAAAAAAACTAAACCGCAACACTCAAAAAACTACCCCGTCGCATCCGCTCTTTCCATGTTTTCACTCTGTGTAAAAACGACAGTCCCTTCCCGCTCTCGTCCATACACTCCCTCCAATCCTTTCCTCGCCTTCTCTCCTGGTCATTCCACTCCGCCATCGTGCATTCTTCCAACCAATGACTCCACATATCTTCCTTCAACCCACACACCAAACACCTTCTACTTTCCTCCTTCATCCAATGTCTCCTTCCACGCTCTTCATTGCCACACCTAAATCTCGCCAACACTGACTGGTCGTCCGACCCTTTACTTGTCCTCAAATAACCAGGAACACGGCCGTGCACTTGTATCTGACTGTAGCCTTGGTGATATTTACTAGCCTCTATTTTCGATTGGTGCTCTTGGAAGTCCACTTCTAATAACCTCTCTTTTAGCATCCGTTTCCACTGAGCACCCGCACTTTTTTCCGTTTCCAACCCCTCGGATGATAACCCGCCTCTCTCATACAGTTTCCTTTTATTCAACCCCCAACCGCTCTCTCTTCTACCACTTAACCTCTCTTTATTCACTACTCTAAAGATTTCCTTTATTATCCTTTCATCTCCTAACCCATGCACCCTATACTCGAACTTTATCACTCTTTCCGCAGCTATTACCGCCACCTTACAAGCACTCACTTCCTGAAGCACAATGTGACCAGTCGACCTATCAAGTTTCAACGCTTTCTTATAAAACTTTAGCTGCACCCTTTCGATCTTGTCTTCCTCTTTCGTTCCCCAGACCTCGCATCCGTACAGTAACACGCTTCGCACACATGCCTTCCATATGGTCTCTGCTGCTCTAAAGTTTCCATCAAAGTTCCTTTTCCAAACCTCCCAGATACGACCCGCCGCCACCCAGGCCTTCTTTGTAACATACTCTAAGTGTTCTTTATTACTGTATCCAGTCCCAAAGACATACCCCAAATACCTAAATTTACTAACTTCCTCTATTTCAGTACCCTGCCATTCAAACCTTTCTTTCTTATATCGCCCACCCCTTTTAAACCGAATCCATTTTGTTTTACCAACATTCACCCTTAAATCCCTCTTTTCGAAATACCTGCCGAGCCTTTCAATCACGTCCTTCATCTCACTAGCCGACTTTGCAAATACCACCATGTCATCCGCATATGCCAAGCTCCACACCTTCTTTTTCCCAATCACCACTCCTCCAGCTTGCCCGGCCTGTAGAACCTTTTCCATATCCGCCACATACAGATTGAAAAGCGTGGGACTCAAAGGGCAGCCTTGTCTCAGGCCCTTCCTCACCTCAAAATAGTCCGATTCCCATTCATTCGCTACTACCTTACAGACGTTTTCTCGTACAAATTCCTGATGTTCCTTCTTACACTCTCTGAGATACCTAGCTTGCCCAAACACTCGTCAAGTCTCCTTCTGTTCACCGAGTCATATGCGGATTTCAAATCAATGAAAAGAGCAAACAGGCATCCCTTTCTTATTCCTTGGTCTATGATGACTCTCAAGGTCACCAGGTGTTCCACCGTGCTCCTTCCTTCTCTGAACCCCGCTTGTATTTCCGGCAAAAGCTTCCTTTCATTGATTTCCTTCCTCAAGCGACAATCCAGGATTTTAGCAAATATTTTGTATGAGGAGTTCATCAAAGTTATACCTCTATAATTTTCTAGCGCGTCCCTCGTTCCACTCTTAAACACCGGTTGAATTATCCCCACTTTCCAGCTGACTGGTATCCTATTTTCTCCTCTCCCTATCCTTCTCAATTCCTCCGTAAACTTCTCCTTACAGATTCCTGGTGCTTCTTTCCACGCTTCATTTCCGAGTCCATCCAAACCTCCCGCTTTTCTTGGCTTTAAGGAATCAATAACATCCTCCACCTCTGTCACGGTGATATCCTCGGCGAGCTCTTCCTGCTTTCTCTGTCGATGAACTATCATCTCTTTCTGACCGCCTCTCCACCCCTCCAAGCATCCTCATGAAGTGGTTTTGCCATTCTTCTATCGCAATGCTCTTGGGTAATCTTTCCTTCCTTTTCCTATTTTCTCTCACGTATTTCCACAGCTCAGCTTCCGTCTTGATTTCTCGTACCCGCTGCTTCTCCTTCTCCTCCCAAAGCTCCTTTTTCTTCTTCTTTTTTGCAATTCTGTTTTCGCTTCCAGCACGTGCACTTTGAGCCCTTCTCCCTTTCTCCATTCTCTCATAGCTTCTCGAAACCTTTGCTTTGCGTTCCGCACTTCCCCGTCGTACCATGCTCGGCCTGGAAACGCTTCTTTGATTTTCTTTTTCACAAGTGCAGATTCCATTTTCTTTGCCATCATGTCTATATCCTCTATGGCGTTCCACTCTACCTCTTCTAATTTCCTTCTGTACTCTTCTGTCGCCTCCTTATCCCATCTGGCCACCCAAATCTCCGCCTTAACATCTTTCTCTCTTTGCTGCTTCAACGACACCACTGCATACCGGCATATGATCCGACTCACTTCTTATTCCGATTTCCATCAGTTTTATTTGCCGTCTCGCCGCATCATTTGTAATTATTAGGTCAATAACTGAGGTACCCATTGCACCCACAAACGTAAATTCTCCCTCCCAGTCGCCCTCAATACACCCATTCAAAATATCCCATTGGTTCTCTAACACCCACGCCAACCAAACATTTCCCTCTGCATTTTTAATTTTGTCTTTAGAATTCCTTCTTATCACATCACCCGTCTTATCCACCGTATTGGCCTGCTCTTCTCCTATCCTAACATTCCAATCACCTCCTAGTAGCAAGTTTGTCGTTACCATATCTTCTACATTCCTCTTTATACCCTCTTTAATTTTTTCTAGTCCCTTATTATTATAAACGGTTGCTATCTGCCACCACTCCCCCTCCAGTTCTACCTCCCTAAAAACTAGACCCTCCACCTCTTCTAGAATTGTCTCCGATTCCTTGATGCCTCTTCTCACCCCTGTTATTATTCCCCCCTTTGCCCTTCCGTAGTCACTCTCTCTCCGTGCCAGTTGTATCCTCCAATTGTACTCCTTGGGGAGTTTCTCTTTACAGGCTTCCCATTCCTTCTCTTGAACCCAGGTCTCCACTAACCCAACTATTTCGAATTTCCTCAAGAATTCTATAAAGGACCCGTCCACCTTATCCAATTTCTTCCTGAGCCCTGCTACATTCCAAAACATTAGCTTTACATTTTCCTTTTCCGTTCCGTCGTTGAGTAACTGTCCCCTCTTTGTTTGGTCGTTTATTCGTTTTTTGCTACCTTGTCCCATGGTACCCAATTCCCATCTATTTCCATTCTTTGGTATCCTACTTTAATCTGGTGGCCCCTTTCCTTGAGTACCTTTGCCTTCCTTAACAGTTCTTTCTGGATTCCTTGTTCCTTAGGGGTGAAATCATCTTGAATGAATACGTTTGTACCTCTAAGCTTGCGTTTGTTTCTCATTATGTCCTTTTTTACCTCCCAACTTTCTAATTTTAACATAATCGGGCCTTTACTTTCTCTATTATCCCTATTCGAGCCAAGCCTGTATACACTCCCGAAACCTTCGTTTAAACCTAGCTTTTCCCGAAATATGTTCTTTGCCTTTTCCCGCCAATCTTCTCCTTCAATTCCATAAATAACAATGTTATTTCTTAATTCCCTCCTTAGTCTCCTCTCTTCCGTATCTTTTAGTTTAGCCAGCTCCTCTCTCATTGCCTGACGTTCCTCCTCCCACTTACTCTCGGTTCTTCTCTTCTCCTCCTTGACTGCCTCCGCTTCCTCCTCCAGTTTCGATAACTTATTCTTTATTTCCATATTCTCATCTCTTATTGACCTCAACTCTGCTAACAATTCCTTTCTCCAGTCCTTTTCTAATTCTTCCTCCTCCTTTTGTCTCTTCACCACCCTTTCCAATTTTTCCTCCAATCTTCTGTTTTCCCGTCTCATTTCCTCCAACTTCCTGTCTACCGTCGTGAACTCCTTTTTAATTTCTATTAACTCCTGCAATATTCTCTCAAAATGATCACTCTGACCTGCACTGCACTCCCCTCTTCCTTTATCTGACATCTCCTCTTTGGAGAGACATTTTTAGGTAAAATAAGTGTTTCCGGATGGCATCAAAATGTACAGAGTATTCTGCAAAAATCCGCAACCGCGGCTTATTAGAAAAAACGTGTTTTAAAACTGCGCATTCTAATGAAATACGGCTTATAAAAAAGGGCTTATAGACATTCACGAAATATATTTCTTAGAGCTAGGCATTTTATAAGCCGGTTTATAAAGGTACCTCTTCAAGTGAAAAACAATTAAATTTTAAAGCCTTTATTTAACTAAAAATAACAATTCTTAAACAAGAAATTAAAAATATTTGCATTGAATTGAATATTTGAAAATTGCACTATGTTTATACCACACTTTATACTATGTAAAAATGTTATACAACTTATTATTCACAGTTATATAAATTTTTACACATATCACGACTTAAGTTTTGACGTTTGACGGTCATTTTCAAGTTCAGACATTTTCACTTGATAATGACCGTCAAATGTCGAAACTTAAGTCGTGATTTGTGTAAATTGTGTATTTATATAACTGTGAATAATTAGTTGTATAACATTTTTACATAGTATAAAGTGTGGTAAAAACATAGTGAATTTTTCAATTCAATGTAAGTATGAAATACCACGTAGTAACTGTCGCAACCATCCTATTCATAAAAATATTGGATTTGATTTTTTTTGGTTCAAAGTGAAACGCTTCGAGTTTTTTTTTTTTAATTATATTTTAGAATAAGCATGTAAACATTTCGAATACATAATTCGCTTATTCTGAGGATGCTAATTTGTTAACGAAATGTATACATTTATGCTTATATAACATATTGTAATCTTTAATTATGCTGTAACTTACTTAGAACAATAAATGTATTAATAATATTCTAAAATATATTTTTCGAAGATAAGGCTCAAGAGTTTCATTTAATAAATTAAAACAATTCAAATGATAATTTAAAATTCTTTTCACAGCTTTTTTGAAGTGTAATTTAACGTTTCCATTTTTCGGTATTGTTTATATTACACTGAAAAAAGTACACTTTAAAAATTACAGTTTCAAATAGTAGGCCTTACATTTTTGAAACTGTAAATACTACAAATTGCTTTTTGTTAAAATTACAGTTTCGAATATTATTAGTAAATAAGTTTTAAAAATTACAGTGTGCGACTGCAATCTTTTCAAATTCGTATTCGTAAGGCCGCTGAACAGTGGTCTGGATTTCAAAAAAGTTGGCCAAAAATAGAAAGAAGTTTCAGATTTAAACGTCAATTGGTATATAGGGGTTGATTAGGCCGCTGGTTACGAATTTCATAGTTTAATTTTAAAATTGAAAGTAGGAGATTATCATTACGATATCTTCAAATCTGTCAGTAGCTGGAATTACACGGATATCTTCTGTTACTCTTTGGTACACCCCGCTCAAGATGCGTGGTGTGAGCCGTTCGCTGCGTCAAAGCAAGTAACGGGAACTGTCAAGACCAATTTTTGTCAGGGGCTGAAGGCCAACAGATATTATGAAAGAGTAAAGAAAATAAAATTATAATTTGTGTAATTACTACCTTAGAGTCCAAGATAAGAGAATCTCATCCAACGGGAACTCTTATCTGAAGGCAAACTGACAGATAGCGTAAATCAATAAACAAACAACAGATTCCGGTTCCGGAATTCCTATCGCAATGTTCCATGGATTGTGGCCAATCAAATTAATTTACAGAAGAAAGTACAAAGTTTAAAATGAGATGTCATGGTTTGACCCAAATTAATAATAGAATTGAAAGTAGGAGATTATCATTACGATATCTTCATATCTGTCAGTAGCTGGAATAGCCATGGAACTCCAAAGTACCGCGGAACACAGTTTGACGATCACAGGTCTAGAATAATAAACCAACGAAAAAGTCACCCCATTTCCCATCATCCAGCAATAATATGAACTGTTACGAATATGTTGTTGCGTTTTTATAGAACAAATAAAATTTGTATGTACAGGGTGGATGAATGGCAATTGGTTTCAGGGGCGGCTATTATATAACGACACGCTAACGTTTCATGTTTATTGGCGGGATCTTCAGAATTATATTAGTTATTAAAGTCAGCTTATCGCATGTCGTTATTATTACGTCTTGCGTGTTTTGAGGATTAATTTCTATTTAATTACCTCGACGATTTCATGTATAAATTTTCCAATGTCTAGCCTTGCCTGAAGATGTCAAGGAAAACGTTAAATAGAAGCCAAACAAATCCTAGATTTCCTAAATCTCATTTTCAAATTTTCTGGATGAATTGTTCAGACAACAAAATAGTCTATCTTATATAATAGTGTCTAATCCTGTCTAGTCCTGTATCCTGTTTCTAATCTTACCAGTGTAGTCTTGTCTTATTTGTCCAAAGCGTTTATTCCATTATTCACCTTTTATATAAAATTAAATCGTTTCCTTCGAAAGTTTTTAAACTGTTTTTCGCATTATATTTAGCCTCTGTAATTTGAAACGAAGTTGCTATTTTATCTTAAAATAATTGCCAATTAAAGTTGCTAAAGAAGACAAAAGTCCTGAATTTTTCAATTGATAAACTTTGCTGAAGTTTTGCAGATACGAGAAACAAACAGATGTAAATAAAAATCGAGTAGAAGGATGTTTTTTGTTTGTTTCTTTTCTTTAGTTAGAAAGTTGGTTGTGTTACGAATGGGTTTGAGTTTCTTAAATCGTGCATACAAAACAATAAATTCAATTGATGTTTGGTAAAAGATCGGCGGTCAGGGCTGCCCGCGTCCGCCCATTCTGTTATTTAGGAATTTCCACTCCACTGGCCACTCCAACTTTTCCACACACACACATTTATATCAACGAAAATATCACTGTCTACGTTGGAATGGAGAATCTTTTTTTTTGTTATCCAGAGGAAATTCCGTCTCGACGAAATATGCCAGATCTCTTTATGACCGGCCTTTTGTCATCCTGTGAACGTCGCCTTCCTACCACTTGATCTGCCCACTTTACTATGCGAATAAAAATATGAACATGTTTACGTGATGCGACCCAGTCGAATATATTACCTCCCTTCTAACTCCAATCGTCCTTTTCCTTAGACAAGTTGCCTTTTAACTATTGTCACAAAAAAATGTGAATATGTCTCTGATTCTAAAGGAGGACGTGTCCACGTTTCACACGATTTCTTTTTGTCAGGGCTATTTCAAAGGCATTTGAAATTATTTACGGATATGAAGTGACATGCATCAATGGTTTTCAACATATTCAATAAAGGAAACAATAAAAAAATCAAGTTTAGATAGTCCAAGTTTCATATATCAATATTGCGACAGAATTTCGACTTCTACTTAATTTAATTAGATTTTAAACACAATCGCTAATCAAACATTATCGACGTAACTAGACAGACAACGACAGCAAAACAAATAAAACTAGACCGTTACAATATTTCTGGCAAGTTTAGACAAATTAAAGTTCGTGAGTAAATAGACAAGATCAGTGAGTTAAGGCTAGCGAAACAAGACTAGACAGACACAACTAGACAGACAAGAGTAGATCTATCTTGATCTATAGTCTAATGCACTTTAAATTTAGACTATTATGAAGCTTTGACATCTATGTTATAGATTAGACAAGACAATATATAGATTAGATAAGTAGTTCAAATTGCTGTATGCTAAATGTATAATATGTGAGAAATTACACGTAGGACAACACTGAACACATACGACTAGACAGACAGACAAAATCAAACAAACTAGACAGATAAGACTAGACAGACAAGACGAGACAGACAAGACTGGACAGACAAGACTAGACAGACAAGACTAGACAGACAAGACTAGACAGACAAGACTAGACAGACAAGACTAGACAGACAAGACTAGACAGACAAGACTAGACAGACAAGACTAGACAGACAAGACTAGACAGACAAGACTAGACAGACAAGACTAGACAGACAAGACTAGGCAGACAAGACTAGACAGACAAGACTAGACAGACAAGACTAGACAGACAAGACTAGACAGACAAGACTAGACAGACAAGACTAGACAGACAAGACTAGACAGACAAGCCTAGACAGACAAGACTAGACAGACAAGACTAGACAGACAAGACTAGACAGACAAGACTAGACAGACAAGACTAGACAGACAAGACTAGACAGACAAGACTAGACAGACAAGACTAGACAGACAAGACTAGACAGACAAGACTAGACAGACAAGACTAGACAGACAAGACTAGACAGACAAGACTAGACAGACAAGACTAGACAGACAAGACTAGACAGACAAGACTAGACAGACAAGACTAGACAGACAAGACTAGACAGACAAGACTAGACAGACAAGACTAGACAGACAAGACTAGACAGACAAGACTAGACAGACAAGACTAGACAGACAAGACTAGACAGACAAGACTAGACAGACAAGACTAGACAGACAAGACTAGACAGACAAGACTAGACAGACAAGACTAGACAGACAAGACTAGACAGACAAGACTAGACAGACAAGACTAGACAGACAAGACTAGACAGACAAGACTAGACAGACAAGACTAGACAGACAAGACTAGACAGACAAGACTAGACAGACAAGACTAGACAGACAAGACTAGACAGACAAGACTAGACAGACAAGACTAGACAGACAAGACTAGACAGACAAGACTAGACAGACAAGACTAGACAGACAAGACTAGACAGACAAGACTAGACAGACAAGACTAGACAGACAAGACTAGACAGACAAGACTAGACAGACAAGAATAGACAGACAAGACTAGACAGACTAGACAGACAAGACTAGACAGACAAGACTAGACAGACAAGACTAGACAAGACTAGACAGACAAGACTAGACAGACAAGACTAGACAGACAAGACTAGACAGACAAGACTAGACAGACAAGACTAGACAGACAAGACTAGACAGACAAGACTAGACAGACAAGACTAGACAGACAAGACTAGACAGACAAGACTAGACAGACAAGACTAGACAGACAAGACTAGACAGACAAGACTAGACAGACAAGACTAGACAGACAAGACTAGACAGACGAGACTAGACAGACAAGACTAGACAGACAAGACTAGACAGACAAGACTAGACAGACAAGACTAGACAGTCAAGACTAGACAGACAAGACTAGACAGACAAGACTAGACAGACAAGACTAGACAGACAAGTCTAGACAGACAAGACTAGACAGACAAGACTAGACAGACAAGACTAGACAGACTAGACAGACAAGACTAGACAGACAAGACTAGACAGACAAGACTAGACAGACAAGACTAGACAGACAAGACTAGACAGACAAGACTAGACAGACAAGACTAGACAGACAAGACTAGACAGACAAGACTAGACAGACAAGACTAGACAGACAAGACTAGACAGACAAGACTAGACAGACAAGACTAGACAGACAAGACTAGACAGACAAGACTAGACAGACAAGACTAGACAGACAAGACTAGACAGACAAGACTAGACAGACAAGACTAGACAGACAAGACTAGACAGACAAGACTAGACAGACAAGACTAGACAGACAAGACTAGACAGACAAGACTAGACAGACAAGACTAGACAGACAAGACTAGACAGACAAGACTAGACAGACAAGACTAGACAGACAAGACTAGACAGACAAGACTAGACAGACAAGACTAGACAGACAAGACTAGACAGACAAGACTAGACAGACAAGACTAGACAGACAAGACTAGACAGACAAGACTAGACAGACAAGACTAGACAGACAAGACTAGACAGACAAGACTAGACAGACAAGACTAGACAGACAAGACTAGACAGACAAGACTAGACAGACAAGACTAGACAGACAAGACTAGACAGACAAGACTAGACAGACAAGACTAGACAGACAAGACTAGACAGACAAGACTAGACAGACAAGACTAGACAGACAAGACTAGACAGACAAGACTAGACAGACAAGACTAGACAGACAAGACTAGACAGACAAGACTAGACAGACAAGACTAGACAGACAAGACTAGACAGACAAGACTAGACAGACAAGACTAGACAGACAAGACTAGACAGACAAGACTAGACAGACAAGACTAGACAGACAAGACTAGACAGACAAGACTAGACAGACAAGACTAGACAGACAAGACTAGACAGACTAGACTAGACAGACTAGACAGACAAGACTAGACAGACAAGACTAGACAGACAAGACTAGACAGACAAGAATAGACAGACAAGACTAGACAGACAAGACTAGACAGACAAGACTAGACAGACAAGACTAGACAGACAAGACTAGACAGACAAGACTAGACAGACAAGACTAGACAGACAAGACTAGACAGACAAGACTAGACAGACAAGACTAGACAGACAAGACTAGACAGACAAGACTAGACAGACAAGACTAGACAGACAAGACTAGACAGACAAGACTAGACAGACAAGACTAGACAGACAAGACTAGACAGACAAGACTAGACAGACAAGACTAGACAGACAAGACTAGACAGACAAGACTAGACAGACGAGACTAGACAGTCGAGACTAGACAGACGAGACTAGACAGACGAGACTAGACAGACGAGACTGGACAGACGAGACTGGACAGACGAGACTGGACAGACGAGACTAGAGAGACGAGACTAGACAGACGAGACTAGACAGACGAGACTAGACAGACGAGACTAGACAGACGAGACTAGACAGACGAGACTAGACAGACGAGACTAGACAGACGAGACTAGACAGACGAGACTAGACAGACGAGACTAGACAGACGAGACTAGACAGACGAGACTAGACAGACGAGACTAGACAGACGAGACTAGACAGACGAGACTAGACAGACGAGACTAGACAGACGAGACTAGATAGACGAGACTAGACAGACGAGACTAGACAGACGAGACTAGACAGACGAGACTAGACAGACGAGACTAGACAGACGAGACTAAACAGACGAGACTAGACAGACGAGACTGGACAGACGAGACTAGACAGACAGGACTAGACACATAGGACTAGACAGACAGGACTAGACAGGCAGGACTAGACAGACAAGACTAGACAGACAAGACACTTCTGGTTCTTCTTTTGGTTTATCTGTAACAGCATTTGGACAGCGCATGTCCACTAACTCCTCAAACCTTTGGCTTTCCTCTTGATCCTCGCGTAATGACCCGGATCATGTCCGGATCTATTATGAAATGGTACAACACCGCCTTCCAAGAGTCATGGGGAGGTAGATTGTCATAACATTTATTAGCCCTCATTAGAGATTTCTGGTAGTCTTGACCCGGGAACGACCAGGTGCTCGTTGTGGTAACCCACAGTCGTGGTGCTCGTTGTTGTAGCCCCCGCTGAAGGTGATCCAATTTACGAGCCCGAGGTAGATGAAGTGGCCGGCGACCGGGTGAAGGCCCATCGCCAGCACCGACACGAATCACAGGTAACAAAGCACCCTACCACCGAAGTAATACCAGACTAGTTCTCATCGGTAGTGTAGTTAACAACATACCATTCGAATCCTGGTCGGGCAGGCGACAACTAGAGGGCTGCACACTCTAAATGAATGCAAAATATGCTATTCCGGGGTGGCGCATACTAAAAGCCAAAGTGGATTAGCGGGTTTTGTGAGACTGTGCCGTGGAATGTGAGCTGGATGACCGCGTTGGCGTACTCCAGCGTTGGTACATAGGGCTTGGGGTAGGTTATCAGCGGCCGCAAAGCGTGGAAGAAGGGCTGCAGCAGCACCCACGTGAACTTTTCGAGCGTCGTGCAGAATAGCTTCGCTTCCACGTAGGTTGGTATGTCCGTGTCCCTCAAATCGTCAACTAGTTAGCTGTTGTGCTCCAGATAGTACTTTTCAAAGCCAATGGAGATTGGTACGCCAATTGGTAATTTCGCGAAGTACCCAAACAGTGTGTTGTGCTTAGGCCTGGCGTGTCTGAAGGCCAAATTGTGCGACATCTCATGAATGGGTAGCAAGTTCGAATGGTTGATGACTCCGCGAAGAAGTAGGCAGCCAGCAGTGTGACCGGCCAGAACGGTCCTTGTTGACAAAGAGCATGATGAGCTGGAGCGAGACCATCAGCGTCACGACCCACTTGAAGTTCGGGTCGTAGCCGAGTTTCTTGATCTGCGGATTCTTTTCTAGGATGATTTTCCGCCGACTGGCGTAGGGATCCTCCGTTTTTGCACTCATCACTATTACAGCACAGCACCATTGTGGTAGGCCTATTTACAGGACACTGCCCTCTACGAGAACAGCTGCATAAAATGGGTATCTGGAAGGATAAACCTTTATACAGGTTATGCTATGAGGAGGTTTTTTTGGTCATAAAAAACGAAAACCGCCGCCCTTATAATCTTCCACTGTGAAGCAATTGCACGTAGGAGACACAAGCTTGATATTACAGCTGAGAGAGTCCCCGTGAAAAACATTGCACATAGAATCCTGGACCTAATAGAGGGACTGGATCTATTTGCATGAACGAAACAATGTGGGGAAATACAATAGGCCAATGGGCCGCAGTGTTTTAAGGGCTAACCCCCCTGGGTCCACATTGGTTAGAGGAAAAAAAAAATTACAGCACAAAACAAAAACGCTTCACACACAAATCAGTGAAACCAACTCTGATTACAATTGTCAAAACTCTCACGTCGTTCCATTCTAGTCTTGACTTTCTAGTCTTATATATATTGCCAAATCTTGTCTGCCTAGTCATGTCTGTCTAGTGCTGTCTGTCTAGTCTTGTCTGTCTAGTATTGTCTATCTAGTCTGGTGTGTCTAGTCTTGTCCGTCTAGTCTTGTCTCTCTAGTCTTGCCTGTCTAGTCTTGTCTTTCTAATCTTGTTTATCTAGTCATAACAGACCGAAGCAAAGAGAAAAGATTAGAGAGACAAGATTTTAAACTTAAATAGAGAATAAGATTTGAGTACTTGTCTTAAGGATTATAATAGATATCTTCAATTTGTGACTAAATAATTGTATGTCTGATACCCAGCGGTTTCACATTAAAAACAAAACCAAAATAGGTTTTGTTGTATATTTTGTTTGTGTTTTACATTGAAACACAAACAAAAAGTTTTACATTGAAAACTTTTAACTGCAATATATTTAAAACTAAAACGTTTTGAAACCACTGACTTCTATGTATATAAAGGATAATGTTCAATGATTTTCTTTTGCAAGTTTCAAGTGTAACAGAAAAGGTAAGAATTGAAGGTATGGAAACGAAATGTTAATTAAATTCGAACTAATTAGTTTAGAAAGCAGAGAGGCGGGTTTTTTTAGGGCGAAACTGTATATTAACGTGAAACTGCAACGGGACGAAAAAATATATAAAAGTCGATTTAATATAAACCCTTGTCGACTGAACTTTATATTCGACTGGCTAGCGACTTTTTTCCAAGCCTCGCTTCGGCTAATCGAGTTTGCAAACTAATGAACAAATTAACAGAACAGATTATTCATGAAAATTAAAGGTAATTGAATAATGAGCTATAGGGAGGAATTCAATTAGAAAACTGTTGCCTATCTAACAGGAATAATCCCAAAAAACTTTTTTAAAATTAAAAGAAAGAGGGTGAAAATAGAAGGTATGAAATTAATACAAATCGGCAATATTTTCGAGGAAATCGACCTGATTCTTCTGCTCGAAAGTTTTGTGTGGTATTCTATATTTATTTATTTGGCTGGGGGGAATATGTTTTAAGGGATTTTACGGCGCGGCGCCAATAAACGGGAAGCCTATAAAATTGAATTTATCGGAAAAAGTATTATCCAGAAAATACGTTCGCCCACCAAAAAATGTTATAAGTCAATGCCAGCATATTGTTTCTTTTAAATGTTCAAATTTGACTTTTATGTTAGATCGTAAATTATTTATGATTATTTCTTTCTCATGTATCATAAACAAATGTAAATATATCTCTAATATTTGATGGAAAAGATTGGAGAATGGAAAATAAAATGATTTTTGTCAATGGACAATCTAAGAAATGTGAGTAGATAGACACTTCTTGACAGGGAATATCAAAAAGATTATAAATTACAACATTTTTTGGGTTCTCAATTTCTTGTCTTCTCGTTTGTTTAGTCTTCTCTGGGCTTACCTGGTATTCTCTTGTCTGGTGTGATTTTGTCTAGTCATATATGACCTTATCGGTTAAGATCTGATCTTGTCTGAATACAAGTCTTGTCTTGTCTGGTTTTGTCTGGTTTTGCCTGGTCTTGTGTCGCCTTGTCTGGTCCTGTCTGGTCTTGTTTGGTCATGTCTGGTATTGCCTGGCCTTGTTGAGCCTTGTCTGGTCTTGGCTGGTTACGTCTGGTCTTATCTGGTCTTCTCTGTTCTTGTTTGGTCTTGACTGGTCTTGTGTGGACTTGTCTGGTCTTGTCCAGTCTTGTCCGGTATTCTCTAGTTTTGTCTGGGCTTTTCTGGTCTTGCCAGACCCTGTCTGATCTTGCCTGTTCGTTTCTGATCCTGTCTGATCTTGTCTGTTCTTGTCTGGTATTGTCTAGTCTTGTCTGGTCTTGCCTGGTTTTGTCTGGTCTTGTGTGGTTTTGCTTGGTATTGTCTTGCATTGTCTGTTCTTTCTGCTTTTATCTGTTCCTGTCTATTCTTGGCTGCTCTTGTCTGCCCTTGTCTGCCCTTTTCTGATCTTGTATGGTCTTGTCTGGTCTTGCCATTTCCTTGTCTGGTCTTGACCGGTCTTCTCTAGTCTTCTCTGTATATCTCTGTATTTCTCTGGTTTTATCTGGTCCTGTCCGGTCTTATCTTGTATAAACTTGTCTGGTCTTGACTGGTCTTGTCTAGTCTTCTGTGGTCTTGTCTGGTTTTGCCTGCACTTGTTTGGTCTTGACTGGTCTTGTCTGGTATTAATTGGTCTTGTCTGCTATTTTCTGGCCTTGTCTAGTCTTCTCTAGTCTTGTCTGGTCTTGTCTGGTCTTCTCTAGTCTTGTCTGGTCTTGTCTGCTCTTTTCTGGTCTTGTCTGGTCTTCTCTAGTCTTGTCTGGTCTTGTATGGTCGTGTCTGATCTTGTATAGCCATATCTGGTCTTGACTGCCCTTGTCTGGTCTTATTTGGTCTTGTTTGGTCTTATCTGCTCTTGTCTGATCTTGTCTACTCTTGTCTGCTCTTGTCTACCCTTGTCTGTCCTTGTCTGGTCTTGTCTGGGTTTGTCTATATTTTACCTATTAAATATGTGATGTAATTGGAAATGTAATTGGAGTTGAAATTCGTGAACGTGTTTCGGTTTTCCAACAAGGATTTCATGTCTATTTGTTCCTGGATTGTATCTACGTCTACCCTAAAGCCCCAACAATCCACATGTTAGCTAGATAGTGTTGATTAGCGGTGCGGTTGTTCTCGGTATGTGTTTCCAACTAAATATTGGATTTCTGTCTGTGGCTTGTCTTAAGCTTGACCAGCGAACACACACAGCCGCCTGCTTTGTCTCTCTTTGACTAATTTCAATTTCAACACCCTAAATTGACTTTTGAACATAAATAGCAAACAGAAGCGGAAAATGGTCGAGGGTTGGATTATGTTCTGTTCTGTCTGTGTTTTCTTTTAAATATAAAAATTAAACACATCGGTTGGTCTTGTCTGGCCTTGTCTGGGGGGATCATCACCCTTGATCATTATTACGTTTCATGATGTTTCATGAATCGTCTGGTTTGTGAAAGTTTTTTTGTAACTTCTTTATTTATCAGGTAAACGAATTAATGTTATTAATTATTTATTTATTTTATTCTTGGAAAGTTTCTCCGTCGGTTGTGATGTTGCTTACTGGCAGGAGTTTTCCATAAGAGGTTTTCATAAATGTGGTCTTGGGGTAGTTTGCGACTTAGACGTTGGTGAATATTCTTTAGTCCTAAGTTAAAGTGTGTAGCGCTGTCGCAGTGTTGAATATTTTTGTGGAAGGTTAATTGCCTTACAACTCGAGTTATGTACTATACTTTATCTAAGACCACACTAATTTGCTTCTGTTTAATAAGAAAAATATGTTTGATGTAACAAATTTATTTCTTAGTACGTACATTATTTAACATTATAATAAACAAACAGTTGAATTTTCATATATAACTGTTACTCGACATTATTTAACATGCTAGTAATGAACGGAAATACATTCTTAATGGTTACATGCCTTATTATTTTTTACTTATTTGGGTTAAAATGGAATAAGAGTGCTAATAGATATAGGCAACCCAATGTATGCAATGTCACTTTCCGTTAGTTTGAATTGTGGCACGGTTGGCGCTGAACACGTAGTAGCAGCTCTCAACCAATCAACGAATCGTAAACCAAACGCACGTGTGTGTTATAAATCTTAACTTATCATTAATTGCAGACTGTTGCATACGTGTGTGTTATGATGTATTTACATTGTCCACGAACTGTACAATAATGGGCATTTACAATAGTGCTCGTAGATAAATGGTATTTAAATAATGCCGATCGCCAAGTAAAACATGCCGTGTGCCCTCCAGTGAGCATCGCAGAATGCCATCTTCAATGTGTTAAATATCAAATCGGGTTTTCAAAAATCTAATTTGCAAGGTCGTAAAGTAACGAAAATATCGTAAAGCTCGTCATTAGTATTACCCCAACCCCAATAAATAAATAATGTCGGCGTTAATACAACTTTTTGTCCGTTCCGTTTTTTAGATGTAATAACAATTTATAGGGCGCAGTTCAAAACATCTTTACAGCTGACAATAAAACACCTCATTAGAACTCAACAAAAAATATTAAGCCTCAAAAAAAAATCTCTTAATTATCATACCGCCGTAACTCAGGAAATACAGGAATTAATAATTAAGAAATTAATAATAAATTGTTTAAAGGTGGTGAGGGTGCGATAAAATATCTATTTTTTAACGCAATCGCTTTGTGTGTAAGTAAGAGGTTTTCGCCGGTAATTTCCCATTGTTGTTTTCTACAGCTTTCGAGTTTTAATTAAGGGCGGTCAGAGGATTGTGAGAAGGGTTTTTCGAGGGCGGTTTGATTGCAAAATCAATTTAATGACGAGTTGTAATAGGTAAGGCGGCGAGGAGTACGTGTAAGGATGGTAAAACTTGGGGTCAAACTGCGCACGGGAAATTAGTGCGCTAAATGCCGTTGTGCTAAGTAATAAACGGGTTTTAATGACTGTTTATATGCAAATATCCGCGCGTTTAATCCAATTTCGTGTTTGCTGAATTACTTACTATAATAGCCGGCAAAGAATTCCGCCTGTCGATGGACAATTCGATTACATTTACCAAAACCTATTTACCTAATTATCGTACTCCGCTCAATTTAAAGTAATGCAAATCCAATCAAGAAAGATAAAATGGATTAACAAATACACATTGGAAGTTACAGACTAGAAAATTGGACAAAAATTAACAATGTTTTAACAACGTTAATAACATTAAATATTTAACTAACTCACTTAAAATTGCTTTCAACTGCAAATTATTGAGCAGCACTTTTCAGACCAGACAAGAACAGTCAAGACCAGACAGAACCGGATAAGACCAAACAAGACCAGATAAATACAGACAAGACTAGACAAGACAAGACTAGACAAGACCAGACAAGACCAGACAAGACCAGACAAGACCAGACAAGACCAGATAAGACCAGACAAGACCAGACAAGACCAGATAAGACCAGACAAGACCAGACAAGACCAGACAAGACCATACAAGACTAGACAAGACCACCCAAGACCAGACAAGACCAGACAAGACCAGACAAGACCTGATAAAACCAGACAAGACTAGACAATAGCAGACAACACCAAACAAGATCAGACAAGACCAGACATGATTAGACAAGACCATACAAGACCAGACCAAACCAGACAGGACCAGACTAGCCCAGACATGACCAGACAAGGCCAGACCAAACCAGGCAAGGCCAGACCAAACCAGACAAGGCCAGACCAAACCAGACAAGACCAGACCAAACCAGACCAGACCAAACCAGACCAGACAATACCAGACAAGACCAGACAAGACCAGAAAGGACCAGACAGGACCAGACTAGCCCAGACAAGACCTGACAGTACCAGACAGGACCCGACTAGCCCAGACAAGACCTGACAAGACTAGACAAGAGTAAACAAGACCAGACAAGACGAAACAGGTCCAGATAAGACTATATAAGACAAAACAAGATCAGACAAGACTAGATCACACTAGACAAGATCAGACAAGTTCAGACAAGCCCAAACATAAGCCGACAATACCAGACAAGGCCAGGCAAGTCCACAAAAGACCAGACAAGACCTGGCAAGACCAGACCAGATTACACTACACAAGGCCTGACAATACTAGACAAGACCAGACAAGACCAGCCAAAACTAGACAAAAAAAGACAAGACTAGACGAGACCATACAAAACTAGACAAAATTAGAGAAGATCAGACAACACCAGACTAGACTAGACAAGCCCAGACAGGACCAGACAAGGCCACTCAAGATCAGAAAAAACCAAACATAAGCAGATCTGTCCAGATAAATGAGACCCATTAAGGTTTTATTTCTTGTACAATGACCGTATACATATGAGCAAGATTTGAGTTTACTTACTTATATAAACCATTGACTAATGCATCGCTTTTTAGTTTATTAAAACTTTTTTGTTTATATTGCCACAGTTGCCAAGATAACTGTGATGTCATCCGGTTTTCCTCCTATAGTGTTTATGCCGTTGGCGAATGCGCTTTCTGCGAAGGGAGAGATGAACGTTTCATCGAACGAGGGATTCCTAGCCATCCATGTATTGGAATTCGCCACGATTTGCAATCTTGTCGCACAACGTTCCCCTTGAAGCTTCTGCAATTCGTTAATCAACAACGTCTATGGAAGATCATCAAAAACGCCGTCTGTTGCAAGTAGGATTACATCTCCATCCTCGACAGAAAAATTATCAGTCTTCGCGGAGTCTGGCCGGTCAGATAAGACATCCGCTTGGTACCCGGGAGGCGCAAACGACAGCTGGAACCGCTTGTTGAAATAGTGCTGCTGCTCTTCCGACTTGTTGATGACCCGTCCATGTCGAACCACCATGAAACCGCTGTCTGCGATGTTCGCCGTGTACATCGTATTGTTTTCCCGGTTTAATATCACCACGCACGCCGAACTACTTTCTAGAATGTGTTTCTTATGGTGTAAGAGTTCATAGTAACTTTTAGCAAAAGAATCGGAAAGGTTGTTAGGAGCGAACCTTCTCAATTTGACTAATCGTTCGCACATCCTCATTAAATGCAGGGATAATTCGCCACGGTCGATGTCGTATGCCCGCCAACCACCCAAACCATCTGCTACACCTAATATATCAGCACTCGTCGATTTGGCTATCAACCAGGCATTATCCCCAAATTGTCCATGTACAAGTCTTTGGGATTTCTTGTCTTTCGAGAAACCACAAACTGCACTAATCAGTTGCAGGTGTGTCTGTTTTTGTACACTAGGATTAGCAGCTGAGGAAGAAATGTTGTATAATCCATTCCATATAGCTCGAGAGAGTAATCTGCCAGTTAACCATAGGGAGTGCATTTTGCAATTTGTAAGGGGCACAAAAATGGGGTTTTATTTTATTACGCGCACTTGTTTAAATAGATCACTTCGTAAATAGTTTTAGCTCCGGGTAAAACGCCCCGTATTCAATGTGAAAGAACAGACAAGACCATACAAGACCAGACAATACCAGATAAGGCCAGACAAGATCAGACAGGACCAGACAAGACCATACGAGACCAGACAGGACCAGACAAGACCAGACAAGATCAGACAAGACTACATAGGACCAGACAAGATAAAACAAGAGCAAAAATGACCAGACAAGACCCGACAAGACCAAACAAAACCATACAAGAACAGACAATACAATACAAGACAAAACGCTCAAAGTTCCGTCAATAACAATGTAGGTGTACATTGTCTCGTCTCGTCTTGTCCATATTTGCCTAATTTGAACTAATATTGACCTATTTGGTCTTGTCCATTATACATCCGCTCTACCACAAACTAATCAAGTTTTGCCCATTATATGCCCACACTACAATAAGATTAGTCGAGCCCAGTCCGGATTTAGTGTATTAAGTTTATACCGTTTACCTACATTTTAGTCCTGTTTTGGTCACTAAAGTAAGTCCTAGACCGGTTTAGTGGAATGCACTGCTGCTAAATTCATATTAGTCTAGTTAGTTTGGTCTTGAGCTTCCTATACTCTCTTGATTCGTCTTTTGTTTTTTGTTTAACTAAATATATTCTAATCTCTAATATATTCTATTTGGCGAAATTAGAACTGAGTAGATCAGTCTAGACGAGATGGGACCAGACAGGACCCGAGAAGACCAGACCAGATAAACCATGCAATCCAGGCAAGACCAGACAAGGTCGGCACGAGTGGTGTAGTGGTAACACTCGTGGTCTCATGTTAGCGCTAACTAACAAGTCTGGAGGTCCCGAGTTCTATCCCCATTGTCGGCCGCATTTGTACCAGAAGACAAATGTGTAATTAATTACAATATAATTTATAGTATTTAATACAATTTATAATAACATCTAGGTTTCTGGACCTAGAAGTGAAGTGGGTTAATACCCGGTATCCACATTGGACCAAACTTTAAAAAAAGACCAGACAAGACAAGATCAGCAAATATCAGACAAGACCAAACAAGAACAGAGAACACCAGCCAACACCAGACAAGACCAGACAATACCTGGAAATACCAGGTAAGACCAGACAAGACCGGACTAGACGAGACAAAACCAAACAATGCAACACAAGACCAGACCTGAAAAGGCGGGACAAGACCATAGAAGACCAGACAATGCCAGACAAGACCATTAAATACCGTACAAGAATAGACAAAATCAGACTACACTAGACAAAACAAGACGACACCTGATCCTCAAAAAATGCTTCTGGCTGGTCTTGTCTGAATTTGTCTGGTCTTGTCTAAAGCTATCTGGTCTTGTCGGTTCTTGTGTGGTGTGGTCTGGTCCTGTATTGTCTGGTCCGGTCTTGTCTGGCCTTGTCTGGTCTTGTCTGGTCTTGTCTGGTCTTGTCCGGTTTTGTCTGGTCTAGTCTGGTCTTTTCTGGTCTTGTCTAGTCTTGCTGGTCTTGTCTGGAGTTGTCTGGTCTTGTCTGTTCCTGTCTAGTCTGGTCTGGTCTGGTCTTTTCTGGCCTTGTTTGTTCTTGTTTGTTTTTGTTTGGTGTTGTCTGGCCTTGTCTAGTCTTGTCTGGTCTTTTCTGGTATTGTCTGCCCTTGTCTGTTCTAGTCTGGTATTGTCTGCCTTTGTTTGTTCTAGTCTGGTTTTGTCTGGTATTGCCGGGTTTTGTCTTATATTGTCTGGTCTTGTCTGGTTTTGTATGGTCTAGTCTGGTCTTGACTGGTCTTGTATGGTATTGTCTTATCTTGTCTGCTCCTGTCTGGTCTTGTCTGGTCTTGTCTGGTTTTGTCAGTTCTTGTCTGGTCTGGTCTTGTCTGGTCATGTCTGGTCTTGTCTAGTCTTGTCAAGTCTTCTCTGGTTTTGTGTGGGCTTGACTGGTCTTTTCTGGTTTTGTCTGGTCTTGTCTGGTGTTGTCTGGTCTTGTCTGGCCTTATCCGGTCTTCTTTGGTTTTGTCTGCTTTTGCCTGGTATTGCATGGTATTGATTGGTCTTGTCTGGCCTTGTCTGGTCTTGTTTTGTTTTGTCTGGGCTTGCCTGGTTTGTATGGTTTGTCTGGTCTTGTCTCGTCTTCTCTGATCTGGTCTGGTCTTGTATGGTCTAGTCTGGTCTAATCTGGTCTAATTTAGCCAAATGAAATATGTTAGATTAACTTAATAAAGTCGGAACAAAGCTTGAATATATAAATATACTCAACTTTTCCGGAGCTGTATAATACTAATGAGTAAATCCCGGACTTTTAGGCCCTTAAAAACGCTAAAATAGGCAGGCACTTAGGCCCTCAACATCTCTAAAATAGGCGGTTTTCTAGGCAACCTACTTGCAGATAGGCACTATAAAAAGAAACTAAGTAACACAATATTACTTATTAAAAAAGTACTTTATTATAATAGAAAAATAAACATTGTAAAACAAAAATAAATATAAATGTAAAAGAAAAATATTGCAGACTTCTTAAAAAGGCTGCCTCCAGCCAGGTTCCCCACTTTGTTAATATGGGTTCTGGTGGCAAGGGAATATTGGGCAACATTTTCTTATATCATTGAATCCTTAGAAGAGCTTTTAAAAATATTTATTTTGTATTTTTTATCAAGGAATTCACGTTAGGGTACTGATTTCGTAATACTTTACAAACTAAACTCAGTGCATGACCTAGGGCAGTGATGTGAATTAGGTTTGGAAAAAATACCTTCAAAGTTGTACCACATTTTTCAGTAAGCTGCAGCATCAGAATAAAGAATTTTCACTCGCTCATGGAAAATGTGGTCAGGCCACAAAATTTCTACAAAAATGAGATTTAGACAATTTGGAAATATCACATGAAAGAATGCACACCTAAAGCAGAATTAATACATCGGGAGACTGTTGCTTGATTGCTCTTGGCCAAAATTTTACAGGCCAACAAGTGAGGAACGCCTGGTGTACCACATAATTTTCCGACAATTATACCACATTTCATAATTTTCCATTTTTTCCGACAATTACATTGCAAATATACCTTCCACGAACATCCGTTGTTTCATCAACAGTTACGTATATGTCATTTTTAGCAATATCATTTCAATTACTCAAAATTTTCTTGAAAACATGAAACATTTAATTTACAGAAGAGTGTTTTAACAAATTAGAATAAGGAACCTGTTTGTACACATGAGGTTAAATTTTTTTCTCAAGGTAGATTCCGAGGGTATTTGCTTGCTACAATATTGAGAAAAAAATCTTTGAAACACTGCACTCTGAAATCCTTATTTCATGGTATCATGTATGATGCTATTAGATTACAAAGATCGTAAAAAAGGGATTTTTGGCTACTTCAATTTGTTCCGTAATTAATCTTTGCTGTGGTGCACTAGCCAGGTTTCTTGACCGTTCCAAACGATTTTTCGTTCACACATGTTGTTCGATATGACATTTTTTTGAACAGTTATGTTATCAGTGGTGGCGAACCTATGGCACGCGTGTCACAGCTGACACGTAGGAAAATTGTATTGGCACGCGAACTATTTCTCACGCGTGCCTTCTAAGCTTCTTAACATTAAACCTTCCAAAGATATTTTTAAGGATCTTAATCTACTTTTGTGCAATATCAAATGTGTAAAATATAAGACGCGTTATATTTAGGCTAATACGCTAACTGATTTTCAGTATAAGAAATGTTCATTCCTTGTAAAAGTTACCAGACACGTCAACATTTCAAATGTGAGAATTTTAAAACAAATTGGCACGCGGCCGGGAAAAGGTTAGGTTAGGTTCAGATTTTCTAGTTTGTCCATAAATTTAAAAAAAGGATGATAGGTGACGCTAAACTAAATATATATATATATATATATATATATATATATATATATATACCTATTTTGGTTATTTATGGAAAGAAAATTATAGGAAATAGGCTAAAAATAGGCCAAATAAGCTAAAATAGGCACACAAACAAACATTTAAGACAAAATAGGCCCACAGGCGCTAAAAAAATTATTTTATTACACATAAAAACATTTTCTATGTGCATAAAAGCGAAATTGCCTATGATATATTAAACTTTAAATCTAGGCAATTGCCTAAAAATCCGGGGCTTACTAATGAGTCTTTTTTAGGACTACCAAAAACAAATCTCGTGTGAAATTTGTCAGTTATTTTATAGCTTTCAGTCCACCTTCGTGGCACCAAGTGCCACCAATTGCCACGAAGGTGGACTGAAAGCTATAAAATAACTGACAAATTTCACACGAGATTTGTTTTTGGTAGTCCTAAAAAGACTCATTAGTATTATAGAGCTCCGGAAAGGTTGAGTATATTTATATATTAAAGCTTTGTTCCGACTTTACTACCTTTATTTGATTATCTATAATGTTGTATGGTTTTACCAATTCAAAATTTAGAATATGTTAGAGATTAGAATATATTTAATTGGTCTAGCTCAGAGGTTCCCAAACTTTTTTGTGTCGTAGACCCCTTTCCATGTTTTTTGGTTTTGGGTAGACCCCCCCCCTACTTACCTGATATTGATTTTTTGTAAATTTCTAACTGTAGTGAAGTTTAGTGTTAAAAACTTAAAGTAAAAACACATGTTAAGTTTTGTACATTTATTAATTGAATTTAAATTAAAACTACTCTAAATAAAATTTTGTATATGTTATATAAAATATACGTAACATAAAATAAACTAAGTAATAAGTAAATGTTTTTAGTGAGAAGGATGAACCTGATGCGTAAATAAGGAATAGATTATCAACATTTGGCGTCAATTTTGTAAGGTTTAAACTTAAATCTCCTAGGCTAATGATGTCCAGTCTGTTTCTTTTTTTTCCTTAGGAGATTGATAACAGCGCTGGAACCCTTTCCACTAGGTATGACGATGGAAAGGATAATACAAATTTTCTCGCTATATTCCATAATACGGGATAAGTTTTCCGTTTTTAAACTGAACCTTAAGTTCTTCTTTTGTACTTAGTTCAGTCAGTTCCTCTTGTATTATGACATTCGTTTCTTCTATGTCACCATATGGGTTAATTATCGACGGTTGTATTACTATAGTCAAAACGTCCTCAAACCTAGTTTCAAAATCTGAATAGTGGGCATTTAAATGTTGAACGTAGGTTGAAACGTCGTCTTCCTGGCAGTTTGTCTGTGACAATTTGGGGAACTGGGAAAATTCGCCCCGTCCAATATTTTGCTTCATTAGTTTAACTGGCAAGAAACGCTGATAAGATGGACTTTGTTTTATTCAAATTTAGACTGTCACCTTGTAACTGCAAATTAACCATATTACATTTTGTAAACAAATATGTTAAATAGGCGATGTCTCTTTTCCACTTCATTAAATTGTCTTTTAAATATTTATCTTTAGTATCCAGAAGTTCTAAAATAGTCTCAAAAAGTGCAAAAAATCAATCTTGTCAAACATAAGCCTTTCGACAGCCAGCGTACTTCAGTCTGAAGGAGTAATTGATGAAAGTGTTCGTCATTTTCTTCACACAACTGCGCAAATAACCGCGTATTCAACGCGTTGCTTCAGATTCGGTTTACTGCATCAATAACTAATTGAAGAGATTAACACAATCTAACACTCAAATTTTTAGCAACTAAATGTTGTCGATGGATGATGCAATGTATTGCTAACACCCCCGACACATTTTGTTTTAAATAGCTTATAAATCCACGATAACGTCCGCCCATGGCAGGTGCTCTATCTGTAGCTACTGATATTATATTTGATAAAGGGATTGCTTTTTCAATGAAGTAATCCTTCAAAACATGAAATATTGATTCATCTTTAGTGTCGGTTGTTAAAGTTCTTGCGAATGGCGGTTCTTCGTAGATTTCTTGATTCATAATAAAACGAACATATGCCAATAATAATGCTGTATTACCAGGTAAAGATGACTCGTCGTATAGAAAAATGGGTCGTTTACAAATAATTACACAAGAAGCTTTCAATATCAGAACTCAATTCATCAATACGTCTTTCAACAATATTGTTGCTTAAGGGAATTCTTTTAATGATATCAGATGCAGGTTTGTGTAAAACAGTTTTTAAAACCTCTTCAACGGCTGGCAAAATTAACTCCTTTCCGATAGTATGCGGTTTTCCAGATTTTGCTATAAGTAGCAAGATATTGTGAGACGCCCGCACACCATCATCGTTTCTTTGTGATGTCAAAGCGAACATTCTGTCCAGCGTGGGTCTCTTCTGAAGATTATCTTTGAGTGTTTGAAAGTATTTCAAATCTTTATCTGCTTTATCAGGGTGACATCTTCTCAGATGATCCTGCAGCTTGGATGGTTTCATAGCATCATTGCCCAAAACTTTGTTGCATAAAAGGCACATAGGCAATTGTTTGTCCGACAATGATCGAATGAAGCCAAGCTTCAAATAATCAACACTGTACTGTCTACATTTCTTTTTAGATTCGGACATGGCATCACTCATCTGTGGGCAAAATTGATCTATTTAAATAAGACATAAAGTCCAGCAGCTGCATATTAAAAAATCAAAGTCAAATTTAAATCGTATGGTATTGGATTTTATGGCAGGCATAGGCGTACAGCCTTTATAAATGATTGTGAGAAGGGGAATGTTATGAATGTTACTTAAGGTTTTGATATGATGTAACTTTAAGGAAATTTGAAAGTAACATGACAAAAACTGCTAAAATAAAATATTATACAACGAATAATAATAACGAATTGTTATACGATTTATCTCTACGTACATTCGACTGTCATGTGTAAAAATTCACTGGTTCCACTTTAGCAATAATATTTTAATATAGGAAGTATGTAGAAGTATGTTTGAATATTAAACTACTAATAACTGAAATCATGATTGTCATCTGAAGTCAAGATTCAGGAAACGAATAAACGTATTTATCACATTCGTATTTATAGAGTGACGAATTGAACAAGTCAGTGCAAGTTGGCAAAATTCTGAGCAAAGACATTAATAATTACAAACATGTTTCACCCAATACAAAAATTGTGTTTACTTAAATTTTGAAGTGGATTTTTAAAAAAACCACAAATCTCTTTAATATGAGAGTATATTTACTTGATTTTCTCTCTGAAGCATATAATTTTCATAACAATAAGAACAAAAAAAAAATCTGTGTGGTTACTTTCTTCGTGTGTGAATGGTGTTTTCGCGAGGAGTGTTTTGAAGCTTTAAAAAAAATTGTTTTTATGTTTTTTTTTTTGTTAGAGAAGATTCTTAAAGAATTGATCCATTCATTTTACTATGCATATTATTTATATTGGGACATCTTTATAATTATTAAGATCCTTGCTCTGAGACTGCGCGTATGCTTGTAACAAGATGATACTGGTATATCATTATGTGCAGGTTTTTACATGTTCAAAATGTATTGCGATCACAAAGCGAATTTTATAAACATATATAATACTTTTTTACTTCATAGGTACTTTTATAAAAAATGTATGTCTTTATATTATAAGATAGTATAATGTAAATAAATAGGTACTATCAGTGTATGTTGAGATCCAATATCGTGGACCCCCATTTTCATTTCATGGACCCCCAAATTTTTTTTTCGCTGACGTAGACCCCTAGCAGGTTGTCATAGACCCCTGGGGGTCGATATAGACCACTTTGGGAATCACTGGTCTAGCTGAACTCTGGAACTGGACTAGATTTAATTTCGTTTGATTATTCTCTACTGGACTAAACCATATCGTACTAGATTGGACAATATTGAAGTAGGTTGGGGCAGAAGCGACTACATCGGATTACACTGTACCAGATATTACTAACAATAAGCAAGGTATGGCAGACCGCGACTTAACTAGACTAATATGAACTTAGCAGCAGTGGATTCGACTAAACATGGACTAAAACTTACTTCAATTGACTAAACTGGGCTACATTAGATTAGACTAGAATGCACCAGATTGAAATAGACTGGACTACAGTAGTTTTTCTAAATCTGGAATACCGAACCTATGGCACACGTGTCACAGATGACACGTAGAACAATTTCATTGGCACGCGAGATAAATCTTTTCAAAAAAATGTGTAAATTATTATTTTTTCTTATAGTGAATTATTAATGTCTAATTATATTAAATATAATTATATAAAAAAATATAATTAAAAAGTGGTTCAATTATATATTTAATGATTTTAGATGGTTAAGTAGAGGAATTTACTAGAAAGATTAATTGTTTTGATCAAATACGATTTTTATATATGGAAATAAATATTATAAGATTGAAATAAATATTTAAACGTGATAATAATAAACTTTATTCTCAAATACAATGGCAAATGGCTATCGGCCTTTTTGCCATAAACGAGTTGTTTTCAAATTTAATTTTTTTAGAGAAAGTCCGACACGTCAATCTGAATCAAAATTAATTGACTGAAGATTTAACCACAGCTTTGAAATCAATAATAGATGTCTATTTAATATTGTGTACATATGAAGATTTGCGCAACTCAGTGTTGTCCATTTATTTTGTTAATCTAGTAATGCGCAATATTAAAGGGGTAAAATATGAGACGTCTTATATCCAGGTTAATACTGTAAGTCTTACCTCGTCGCACGTCAGCATTTCAAAAAGCGAAAATTAAAAAAAAATGGCACGTGGTCATTAAAAGGTTCGCCACCCCTGGTCTATAGTAATGTGTAATAAAATTTGAGGAGACCTCACTATTTGTAGTTACATTTAAATACACATAATGATACGAAAAATGGCTTGAATATAATATTGAATCTGTTCGTTAGTCTACAAAATTAAGTCCTACTAGGACTTAGGCAAATGTCATATTGAATCAACTACTTCCCTGGCTAATACCACACAGGGTATTGAATTACACAATAGATATTTGTATACTATTACTAGTACTAATAGTTAAATAACATTTAAGATCATTTATTTCTTCATAAATTAAGTGACTATCCATCTGCAGACGCGTTTCGAAATTTATCTGTCATCAGTGCAGCATTGCTTTTTAATTAATTAACAATTAAAAATTAATTAATCAATTAAAATACACTGACCTTTTTCAACGCGTGTATAAATTAACAGGTAAGGATTGATTGATACTTGTGTAGAAAGAGTTTCGGTCAGAAACCGATTGACGATTTAATTAATAATTACAAATTGAGGGGACCCTCGATAAAGGATCTAATTATGGTTATAGTAATATGGGTATATAATGGACAAAACTTGATTAGGTTAAACCATCCTAAGTTATAGATAATCATACAAACTTAAAACAATCGGAACACAGCCTGAATATGTAAATATATTCAACCTTTCCGGAGCTCTATAACAATTACTGAATCTTTTTAGGACTACCAAAACAAATCCCATGTGAAATTGGTCAGTTATTTATTAGCTTTCAGTCAACCTTCGTGGACTCTTTATCATTTCTTCCTTATCATTTCAATCAATAACCTTCTAAGTTCATGTCTCTCTCACAAAATGTCAAATTAAAAATATCTAACACTAATCACCCACATGGGTTTCAAGTAAGTGGTTTACAAATTGTTGTTCATGGAAGAAAAAGCTGTGCTGATGAGAGATAAATCTCGAAACGCGTTCACAGATGGCTATCCACTTAAGGTATCGGATAGACATGATCTTAAAAAAATGTTACTTTTATGGTTTTTGTTGAGTGCCTCGAAGGTGGACTGAAAGCTATTAAATAACTGACAAATTTCACATGGGTTTTGTTTTGGTATTCCTAAAAAGACTCAGTAATTGTTATAGAGCTCCGGAAAGGTTGAATATATTTATAAATTCAGGCTGTGTTCCTATTTTTTTAAGTTTGTAAATCTCGATTAGTCTGTGGTAGAGCGAATGTAAAATGGACACGACTGAATAGGTCAATATTAGTTCAAATCGTTAGAAATTGACAAGACTAAACAGGTCAAGATTATTTAAATTTCGTCAAAAATAGTCCAGACAAGACGAGATTAGATAAGACTATAAATTGTCATTTCCGGAACTTTGAGCGTTGTCGTATTATCCATTTTGCTGACGGAATCGTTTCAATTACTTAGTATAATTGAAAGCCGGGCTGAAATCACACGGAAGGAAATTCCCTCAAATAAGAGAAGTTTCAATTGCCGCAATAAAAATTATGATTTATCGGAGAAACATCGGCGGAAATACCAGCGCCAAATTTCTAATTGGGAACACTGCCAAATCCACAAAACCAAAAACATAAATATTTATTAAAGAAAGTAAATTCACAATAGCTATATTGTCTAGTTTTAGACTAGACTAGATCTAGTTTTAGACTAGACAAGATCTAGTTTTAGACTAGACTAGATCTAGTTTTAGACTAGACTAGATCTAGTTTTGTACTAGACTAGACTTAGTCCGTCTAGTCTGTCTAGTAGGTCTGATCTGTGTAGTCTGCCTGGCCTATCTGGCTTGTCTAGTCTGTCTGGCTTGTCTAGTCTGCCTAGTCCGTCTAGTCCGTCTAGTCTGTCTAGAATGTCTAGTCTGGTCTGTCTTCATTAGAATTATAATATACAGGGTGCTTCAAAAGCTTCCATTGTCAAATAAAACCTGTTGTATTATAACTGTGAAGATTATTTTCAATTTGGAGTTAGCAAATTAATTGAGATTTAAGGTTTTAAATCGAGTTTTAATTGAGATTTATTTGCCGGATTTTGATGGAATGAAGTTGTAAATAACACGAAGATAGTTGGGCAAAAAGATCGAAACAATCTGGAATATTGGAGGAATCTCTATTAAGTCAATATTATGCATTCCGTCCTCTTCCGGCTGGCGCTCAATGCAACCGAGAGCAGGAAGATAAATACAGCAGCCACCTTGTTTAATTAAATTTACCGAGGCAAGTTTAACGTTTTAATGTAGTCTGCTGGACTATTATTTTCCACCACTCTTAGGTAAAGATATTTTGTATCCTTTGCCTTCTACACCAACTATCTTCTGTTTAATTTTCATTAATATCAAACAATATTATCTAACATTGAATTGAATGTGATTGAATGCAATTCAATGTAAGTATGAATTACCCACGTAGTAACAGTAGCAACCATCCTATTCATAATATATTATCTAATTTAAACTTGGATTAATTCATTTAAACAGTAATGTAACAATAACAATCTTCTTTACAATTTCACAAATCAACTTCTGATTTCTATGCAATCATTCCAAGTGTGATTTGAACTGCGGATTTACCAGACTGAGTTTTACAGCGCACGAAGACCCCCAAATATATTCAACATTTTCTTCTTAATTTAATCAAATTATCTTATAGTTTTCATCTCTTTATTGCATTTATCAATTCTGCTCCGACTAGTTTTTATTGTTTTTCCTCTAGTTTAATTATTTTTCTTTTGCCTCTGAGTAATCCCCAGAGTAAGCAATGAGAGAAATTGGGCGATTAAAGCCGGCGCAAAAAATATTCACATTCGTTTTTGCTCGCCTCGCTGCCAATTAAGTCACGACTTTTTATTACCTTCGGTTAAAAGTTAAATCAGTATAATGACCCCATCTGTTCTTACTCCCTAAACAATACACAATCACATTAAAAAGGAAAAATAGACTTTTATCAAATACAATATTTTCCAGACTTTTCTCTCCAGCCTTGTTTGTCTAGACCACTGTGCCTAATCTGTATAGTTTGTATGTTTATATCTTGCCTATTCACTCTGTCAAGTCTTTTCTGCTTAATGTTTCGTGCGTAGTCTTGGCTGTGTAGTCTTCTCTGTCCAGTTTTGTCTGTCTTGCCTTGTCTGCCTACTCTAGTCTGCCTAGACTTGTCCATCTAGTCTCGTATGTTTAGTGCTGTCTCACTAATCTGGTCTCCCTAGTCTTGTCCGTCTAGTTTTGTCTGTCTAGTTTTGTCTGTCTTGTCTTGTCTCTCTAGTCTTGTCTCTCAAATCTTGTCTGTCTAGTATTGTATGTCTAGTCTTGTCTGTCTAGTCTTGTCTGTCTAGTCTTGTATATCTAGTCTTGTCTGTCTAGTCTTGTCTGTCTAGTCTTGCCTATCTAGTCGTGTCTATCTAGTCTTGTCTGTCTAGTCTTATCTCTCTGGTCTTGTCTGTCTAGTCTTGTCTGCCTAGTCTTGTCTGTCTAGTCTTGTCTTGTCTATCTAGTCTTGTCTGTCTAGTCTTGTCTGTCTAGTCTTGTCTGTCTAGTCTTGTCTGTGTAGTCTTGTCTGTCTAGTCTTGTCTGTCTAGTCTTGTCTGTATAGTCTTGTTTGTCTAGTCTTGTCTGTCTAGTCTTGTCTGTCTAGTCTTGTATGTCTAGTCTTGTCTGTCTAGTCTTGTCTGTCTAGTCTTGTCTGTCTCATCTTGTCTATCTAGTCTTGTCTGTGTAGTCTAGACTGTGTAGTCAGTCCAGTGTTAGAATGTATATAATTTATGTATTTTGTGGAAAAACTTAATTATTGTTATTTTATGAGAACGGCGTTAATAAAAATAAATTACGGTTTGGTCTTATAAAGTCGGTTTAGTATGGACGTCACGTAGTGAGAAAATTGGCACACTTTTAAGCACAATATTAAATTATACTAATAAAACAAGTTTTTATACGTTCTCTGGTCGTAATTGCGAATATGCATAAGGATTGTTAAAAAATATTCGCTCTAAATGATTATTTTCTGTAATTCTTCCGACGAGTAAATTGCTAGATCTAGAGATCACGTTTACGAGCTAACAGTGGACATATAAAATGTGATAATTTTAATCAAAATAAAATATCTAATTTGTCAGCGCAGCGACGAGTAAAACTTTAACGTCCAGCGAAGCCCTTAAACCACCCCACAATTATTTATATTAAACTTCGTGCAGCTGAAATTTTCGAGAGCAATACTAGTTTGAACTGCCGGATATAAACCGCGCAATTGTTAGATTTCGCCCGAACGAGTTGCATCAAGCTGAAACGCAGTAAAAGATGTATAAATAGAGTTATATAATATGTAGAGAGGGTTAGAGCGAGAGGGTTGCGTGTGTATGCTTGAAATACGGGAGCACTTGGAGAATTGAACCGTTTCTATTATGGCAGCCAATGCGGAATTCCGATACCTTACAAAAATCTTAATGCCACACGAGAATGCAATATATCCATCCACACCACATTTTAAAAATCTTTATATATACTTAACTACAATTCTTAACATACTTCTAGAGTAAACAAGCAGAGTAGACTAAAACTAAACAGACAGGACTAGGCAGACAGGACTAGGCAGACAGGACTATTCAGACAAGACTAGACAGACAAGATTAGGCAGACAAGACCAGACAGACAAGACTTTATTTGACGGAATACCTGAGATAATGAACGCTGCATCTCTGAACACTGTTCGATAGGCACTACATACCGGCAGAGGCAGTATTCTTTGATAAGCTGCTAGTTTTTCAATATTGTTTGTATTATCGGCCTCCGCTCATATAGGGACACCGTATAACATCGCTGGGCAACTCCAACATTGGTCATAAGTTTTTGGAGGTCAGACGTGGTTTTTATTGCTCGCTCTTCTGTCATTTTAAATTGCTCTTTATAAGACAAACACTTGCCGATTATAATTCCTAGCTGTTTGATGCATGGTTTAGGTTTGATTTATGAATCCAGTACTTGGAAGGAGATGTGTGCCAGTTTTCTGTACCGCGTCAACAGAACTGCTTTAGTCCTTTCCGGTACCATCCAGCAGACGATTTGTTTGATTGCTTGATTGGCCCTTTGCATGATACCCTTTTCTGTTTTTCCGACGATGGTTAGTGCAAGATTGTCAGCTAAGCCTGTTAGCTTAGTCACCGTGTCGCTCCTAATAGAGAGTCCTGTGGGGCACCACTAGTGACGTTGTGGGGTAGCGTATCTTGTTCGGCTTGAAGTATGACTTTTCTGCCATCGTAGAGTAGTAGCTGCGTACCATTCGCAGAAGGTAGGGAGATATATTTCTTCTTGTTGGTTCTTCCAAGATGTCTCGCCAAGCAGTGCGTTAAAAGGCGTTGCGAATATCAATCGTATCTAGCACACATATTTGTCTTGTCTGTCCTAATTCTTTTGGTGCTTACTTTGACCTTTTTGGGGATATCTATGCCGAAAAGGCCAAAGTAGGACAAGACTAGACAGACAAGACTAGACATACAATACTAGACAGATAATATTAGACAGACAAGACTAGACAGACAAGACCAGACAGACAAGACTAGACAGATAAAGCTGGACAGACAAGACCAGACAGACAAGACTAGACCAGAATAGACAGACAAGACTAGACAGACAAGACTGGACAGACAAGACTAGACAGACAAGACTAGACAGACAAGATTAGACAGACAAGACTAGACAGACAAGACTAGACAGACAAGACTAGACAGACAAGACTAGACAGACAAGACTAGACAGACAAGACTAGACAGACAAGACTAGACAGACAAGACTAGACCTAAAGGTCCAGATAAACAAGACTAGACAAACAAGACTAGACAAACAAAACTAGACAGACGAGACTGGACAGGCAAGACTAGACAGACAAGACTACATAGACAGGAGTAGACAGACAGGTCAAGACAGACAGGTCTGGACATACAAGACTAGACGTACAAGATTAGAGAGACAAGATTAGACAGACAAGACAAGACCGACAATACCAGAGAGACAAGACTTGGCGGACAAGACTAGACAGACAGGACTAGATACTCTAGATTAGGAATACTAGACCGAATAGGCTAGACCGACAAGACTCGACTGACGAGACTGAACTGACGAGACTTGACTGACAATATTTTAGTGACAACACTAGACTGACAAGACTAGACAGGTAAAATTGGTTAATCAAGATTTTCTTATATATTTTGGCAACAATAAATCTGATAAATTAAGTTAAGCTTAATAAATGATATATGTATAGCCGCTTGTATATAAATATTGTAAAGCCGCTTGGAAGTAGATTAATGGACTGCCGAATACAACCTGAAATATGTACTTATCGCTCTGAAATTGAACGCGCTATGTTTTTTTTTTTCGCTGGAATGGATTAATGAGGCTCTTTTTTTAATAAAAACACCTGAAAATGTTACACCTGAGTTTTCATTAGAACTTTAAAATTGCTTCTTCTAAATCATTCTGAAAAACGGTCTTGAGTCAGCTTTGCCAAGGTTTTATAATAATTTTTATTGCGCTTAGAAGTACTGGGTAATAACCAAAGGTCTTTCGGCCATATTTACGTTTATTATACTTTTGTTGAAATTGTTTATAAACTACCATCAAGTAAACTTAATATTTCCATGGAGAACTTAGACGACAAGATATCCTTTATCACACCACGATGTGAAATTGTCATAATTTTGGGTGATGTCAACGTTGACATCTCCCAAAATTATTCATGAACCAACCCAAATTACCGATAAAAGCCAAGCAATAATAGATGTAATCTGTAAATAACCTGGAAATAATCTCCACTACCAATAAAATGTGATATATTCTCTGACTGCCATGCTCTTTATTGTGAAGTTAAACTTCATACAACTAAAAATGCGCCGATAGTCTTGAATTGGGATCTGAAGAATACACACTGCTCAAAACAATTAGCGGGTCACTAATTTGTGCCTCCATAAAATTCAAACGGGAAATTACATTCAAATAAAATTAAGAACATCTTAAAGACGCTCGAATTAATTGTTTTTAATTAACACATAGGGAATTATCAGCATCACAAATTTCTGAAGTATCCGTAAATATCAAAATATCTTTTTTTGGAAAATTATTACTAGCTGTTTTGTTTTAGTAATTAATTAATGTACAGGGTGAGCAAAACTCGATGTCTCAGCTCTATTATAAGAAAACGAAAAACGATAGAAAAAATCTGAAAAGAGGTTCTTAAATGGGATCGAGTAAGGACCAATTTAAGCCAAAGTTACATATTTTTCTATAGTTAGAAACTGGAGTAATGACATCATCGAATTTTGTTTTTCCAGAACCATACCTATATTTTTGCATATTTGTAAAAAGCTAATTTTTCTGAATAGATTTTATAAAGAAAAAAAATTCCTCCGTTAAAAAAATATATGCAAATTTGTATGTAAGTATAAAGTAATTAAAGAAGTAAAAAGTAATATCACAAAGTCGCAATCATCACGATTTAAACAAGTAGCCTTTGGAAACAAATGGCAAAGTCGCATCTGTCAATAATTAGAAATTATTAATTAGTATTATTTATTAATTTAACATTACAAAACACATAATATGTTACTACTATTACCAGAAAAAAACAAAGTTATGTAGGCAATCACTATAACAAATTTTCAATGTGACCACCTCCAATTCTAAACACACGGAATCTAATCTCCGCCTTACTTCTCTCACTGAAGCCTTACGAAACCATTTCTCTAGATAGTTCATCGCAAGCATTTCTGATTTTTTTTAATGTCCCAAATTAACAGATGGTATTCTGTAAACTTTATTTTTCAAAGTTCTTCACAAGAAGAAGTCTAGTGGGGTTAAGTCCGGTGATTTAGGCGCCCACTGTATCGGTCCATTTATACCTATCCAATTTTCTTTGTATGTTTCATTTAAATATTCGTTGGATAATTCTTGCTTTATGCGGTGGAGCTCCGTCATGTTGGAAACACATGTTTGCTTGCAGCTGTTATGGCACATTTTCGAGAAGCACAGGAAGTTTTTCTTGCAGAAATTGCAAATATCGCTCACTATGTACAACTCTTTCGTAAAAATATGAACGAATCAAATGAGTTTTAATAACACCATACTAAACGTTAATTCCGAAGTGTCCTTGGTTTTCAATCGGATTGACAAATTGCGGATTTTCAATACACCAAAAATGTTCTTTTTTTTTATTGGGCTTACCGTTACTAGCAAAATGGCTTTCGTCCGTCCACAACACATGCTGAAAAACCCGATTGTCATTCATTTCTAAGTTTACCATCATGGGTAACATAATTTATTCTTCGTTGTTGATGTTGATCTAACAAGTATTCTAGGTTGTTAAGTTTATAATCGTGATAACCATTTTCTTTCAAAATGTTTCGTACCGAACTATATGTTAAATTCAACTCACGACAGGCTTGCCGAATCGAGTTCATTTGATGGTCTTCAAAATGCTGCAAAATAGTGGCAACAGTATTGTCAGAATTGACCCTTTGAACAATTTCCCTTGTACGTAAATTGCGTTCCAATCTTGCAAATATTTTTAAGCTTGGAATAACACGTTCGGGATATATCTGGGCGTATAACTGAGCTGCACTTCTAGGTATCTTTTGAGATTCCCCATAAACTAGTAACATGTAGACTTTTTCGTTGTGCGTGAACATTTTAATAACCTCTCAACTAGTGCCGTTCGGAACCGGCGATAAAGTGCTAGGTCCCGTATATTAGTGAATGATGCGTTCCACAAGTATACGCGAGAGGTTGCCTAAGCTCTCTAGAGAGGCACCTTAAGAAGATAACTAATTTTACAAATTAAAACAAATGAAGATTATATATACTAACGTATGTTATATGTATAATCTATGGTTAAATGTGTTTTAATTTTTTTTTTTTAGTTGGGAATACCGGTAATTGAGAGGATCTAATGTATTTTTAATAGAATTAGGGATAATAGGGGGTTAATGCGGGAATTTTTGATAATACTTTATTTTTACAAATTTGCTTATAATTTTTTAACGGGAAAAGGTAGCAAATTTTTTTCTTTACAAAAGTTTGTTCAGAAAAATTAGCTTTTTTCAAATATGCAAAATTATAGGAAAACAAAATTCGATAACGTCATTTCTGCAGCTATCAAATATGGAAAAATATGTAAATTTGACTTAAAAATGGTAAAACTTTTCCATACATACCTTAGGAAATGTCTTATTTACGTATTTAAAGCATTCTCCTTCCTTGTCCAATGCTTTGACGAATTGTTTTATCACACTTAACTTGATATGTAGTGGCGGAAATATGATCTTGTCTCAATTTGACAATGGCTCATTTATTACATTGGCTTTACAAAAAATTAAGGATTCTTTCAAGGGCCACATATCTTATTCCCAGTAAACTTGTTTTGCTCTACTATCTCACATACAAATAAAGCAAGGGTATTTTGTGTATCCACTTTGCTGACCAACTAAAAACTTAACCATTTTTAAATCAACGCAAACCGGCCATTGATGTTCATTGTAATTAATATTTTGCGGAACTAATTTAATATTTTGATATTGGTGAAACCATACTAGTTATAGATATAATTATATAAACTTATTAAGGGGGGAAACCACTTTAGGATGCTGTTTGATACTGATTTTTTAGGATTTTTTTTTGTGTAGGAAGAATTAACTAGAATTTAATCAAATTTTGACATCATTTCATTCATGTTTCGAGCAATTTTTGTGAATTTTTTTGAATAGTTTCAGCCAAAAATGACAAAGGTTTCCAATTGCGTGCAGTGTAGCCATTTAAATTTTCATGTGAAATCAAAAAGGTTTTGAGTTTACATTAATAACTTATTTTCTAAGAATATGAACCTCAATGCAGGCCAAAAAAATGAAAATTAAAAATTGTGCAGGTGTTGGAACAATTTTTCTGGAACGTTTTTCACGATTTTTTTCTCTAATTATGCAAGGAAAAATACCCTTAAAATCATTATGTCATCTGACAAATTGGTTCACATAATTCGAAATTTTATAAAAAATAATACTATCAATTTTCATAATGATCGGTTCAACACTTTTTGAGTTAGATTGCACGCAAATGTGAAAAAAGTCATTTCGAGATGTATTCGCCTGTACCCGATATACACTCGGTTCTATGCTCATAAAATCTAAACCAATGTGAATTTCGATTTGAAATTTTGACAGTATTCTTGGATAGTTAAGCTAAAGATTTATCCAATAAAAAGAAAATCTGATTTTTTGAACCTCCTAAGGTGGTTTCCTCCCTTAAGGGCAAAATGTAGCCTGAATATGAAAATATAATATATTTATATATTTTATATTATATATTGCTGTTTTGAATTATGGCGGCTTGAGTGGCGAGTAAATTATCTGGCAATATTAAATTATCAGTTAAATCAATAACCTGCAACTAAGTTCATGTCTTTCGACAAAAACGTCAAATTAAAATCTCATCTAGCCAGTCATGCACGAGGTGTTAAAGTAAGTGTATTCCAATTTATAATTCAAAACAGCAAAGCTGCACTGATGGAGAGATAAATCTAGAAACGTGTCTGCAGATGGCTATTCGCTTAAATTAAATAGAAAGAAATGATCTTAGAAACAATGTTATTTATGTAGTACTGGTTTAGTAACAGTAAAATGTACTGAGGCTGGTAATAACATACAAATACCTGTTTTATAATTAAATATGCTGCGTGCCATTGGCCAGGGAAGTAGTTGTTTCAAAATGGGATTTGTTTTGTAGTCTTAATGAGACTTAATATTATAGAGCTTCGAACAAGTTGAATATATTTATACATTCAAGCCATTAATAAGTTTATAATATTTTGATTTTTTTTTTTTTTAGTTTTGGTAAGTGGGCAATAGGGTTATGTGGGCAATAGTTATGCATGTTTTTTTTAATATTTTTAATTCACTGTTTACAGCGTTACAACATAGTAAAAAATATAAATACTTCTTAAAAATGCTATAATTAAGTTTAAAAAAATATTTAAAAATGAGAAAAACATTTCTGTTTAAACCCCGTCATTTTCGCGCGATTTGCTTATGACGTCAATTAGCACTGACAGTTCAGTCCATTGTTTACTACAGCTGTTTTCATTTTTATCTTGACGTTTTTGACGTTTGTTTTCTAACAAATAGACTGCAATGACACACAAATGTAAAAATTCATCATGACTTGTTTATATTGTATGTTACGTCACTTTCGTTTTAACCAATGGTGTTGCGTTTTACAAATTTGAATTTCCCTCGCTTAATTTGCACTTTGTAGCATGATTTAATTTTTCCCGCCTCGGATGTACATATCGGCAACACAGCCTACGCGTCTTACCTAAAAGGGATGATGCGCGGAGTATGCTAAGAGAGTCTATGTAGAACCGTGGTAGACAGCGGTTGGTTTTCGAGTACGACCTCGGTGTCCCTCGCGTTATAATTGTTTTAAATTACTATATAGTGCGGTTATTGTTTTTCCTATATATGTAATTCCTTTCCTTAATTAACATTAAGTGCTGTGGGCTTTTGAATCCACTTACTTCGCCATTTTGTTGGTGCCACGTGTTTTGTTTAAGAATATTACTTGTTTTGATTATAATCTTAAGAATTGTTTAATTATTTGTTTAGCTTATTTGTTAAGAATCTTTCTTTTGTTGGTTTATTTGTTTAAATATACCCTTGTTGCGTTATTTGGGTTAATAGTCACATGATTTATAAATATTGCTTCACCTAAATTATAATTATATGTCAGGGGGGAGATTATTTCCGTCCTTAGGAAACCCTCACCCGACAACTTTTATTTATTAATTTTAAGTATTTAAAAAGATTAATTACAAAAGTAATGGTTTAGTTCCAATGTCCGATTAATAAAGATTCGAAAAAAAATATTTGACCCAAATTTAAATTTCATGCATTTCACTATTGGTATTACAAATTGATTTCCAATATGCAGTATAACACATTTTAACTCTTTTTGCCGCTTTAAAGGAAGAGTCGCGAATCAGTAGATTTAAATTCCTTTAAACCCATGTCTAGAAGTAACTTTGAGATATTATTACAGTAGACAAGTTCTTCATTTAGAATATAGTAATATCTCACTTTCCGTGTTCTGTATGCTGTAATAGTGACAGTTGGTTTCAAGTTCTTTTCTTTCAGTCTTGATATTAACAGTTTTTCTGATGCTTGTTTTGATAAATTCAGATCTTGTATTAAATCTCTGAGCTTATTTTGACTGCGGTGTGGAGATTCCACCTCCATATTCACTTCTCCTTGTAGATTGTAAGAATGTTATGAATTTGAATATGAAATATGAATGTTATGAATTTGAATATGAAATATGAATGTTATGAAATGAATATCATAGTTTATGTGGGTATGCTAACTACTTTTAAATCATAAATAGGTCGAGGAAGATCTTCAGTGTGCAAGACCGGACATCTTGTAAACTGTAAATCTGGATATTGCCACGTTTTATTTCGATTGTAAGCTTTAATGTCTGCTACTCAAAAGTAGCAATCATCGAAATGATTCTTGGGCTCCATCCAGATCATAAGGATACCAAAATGTAACTCGTTGCGTTCTCCTTTCTTCCACCAATGTAAAGACTCGACACAAGATTTACAAACCTTATGAGGAACTCATAGCTTATCTAGATTTTCAATATGCAATCCGAAATAATCAGTATAAACTTCCTTGACAAAGGAATAGACTTACGCCAGAACAGCGCTTGCAAATTGTGCATTATTTCGAAAGTCGAGGATCGGTTCGCAAAACTTACCGTGCGCTAGTTCCATTTTACGGTCGACATAATTGTCCATCCGAGCAAGTTATTCCGAAAACCGTGAATCGTTTTCGCACTACGCATAATCTGATTCATAATGTGCATTCGCTGTGACTACATACGCACCGAACACCGAAGTTGTTACAGACGTGGAGCGTAGTGTTCAGGAGGACCCGAATCGATTCGCCATCGTGCACAGCAATTGGAGCTGTGTCCATCCACGTTATGGAAGATTTTGCGAAAAGATCTCGGTTTTCGAGCTTACAAGATACAGTTCGTGCAAGAGTTGAGGCCGGGTGACCATCATATGCGGCGTACGTTCGGAGCAAGGGCTGAAAACAAGATTGTTCTTCATTTTCACAAAAAAAAATTGTTCAGTGATGATGGTTACGTAAACAAACATAATTGCCGGATTTGGAGCGAGGAAAATCCAGAAGCCATTATTGAGACGCCGTTACAACCACAAAAACACACTGTGTCGTGTGCTTTATGGGCTGGTTGAATCATTGGCCCATATTTCTTTAAAGATGATGCCGGCCAGCACGTGACAGTTAATGAGGAGCGCTATAGATCCGTGATTGCTGACTTTGTCGTTCTCCAGTTGAATGGCGTTATACGCCAATAAACCAACTATAGTCCATTTTTTTAAGAATGCAGTAACTAGATACCTGATTTACACTATGACAAATGTTCTATCTAGTTACAAAATTTGGTGCTAAATTCATATATAGTTACTTGAATATAAAATTGGTAATTTATTAATGGTTTGATTGAATATCTGTTAAATACACCAAATGGCAACAATAGTAATAAAATACAAACAAATAAATGGAGTAAAATGCACAAAATCTAATTGATACAAAGAGATCTGATGACAATTGTGAGTTGAAACGGCAGCCATTGACAACTAACAGCTGAACATGCATTGACGTACGAGAAAAATATTCTTGGATTAAATTATTTTTTTTCTTTCAATTTAAAATTGAATATTAAATTATATATAAAACATTATTCTATAATATAGTACTTATTATCCGTAGTATAATTTAACGTTCTATTATATTTAGAAATAATTCGTAGTATTGTATTCATTTAATTACATATTACCATTCTTTAATTAATTAATTCTACGCCAGGGACTGCAAATGTACGTGAAAAGAGAGAGATGGAGAAGTAAATATCGTCCGTGTGAACTTCTCCTCGACTTAAGCCAATCAGAGAACAAGGTCAAATAAGCCCTATCTTCCTGCATGTACTGCATTCTTAAAAAATAACTATAGGGTAACATGCATAGTTGTTGACACTCTTAAGCGAATTGAAGCGATTAAATGCTAATTATTGATTAAAGAAAAGGTCGATTCAAATTTTC